>JANPWX010024939.1:0-15138 GCA_024734555.1 Trochalopteron elliotii
TTCCCCTGGAGAAGGGAAGGCTCCAGGGAGAGCTGGGAATGTTCCCCAGGAGAAGGGAAGGCTCCAGGGAGGGCTGGGAATGTTCCCCTGGAGAAGGGAAGGCTCCAGGGAGAGCTCAGAGCCCCTGGCAGGGCCTGAAGGGGCTCCAGGAGAGCTGCAGAGGGACTGGGGACAAGGGCTGCAGGGACAGGACACAGGGAATGGCTGTGCCAGTGCCAGAGGGCAGGGCTGGCTGGGAGATTGGGAATTGGGAATTCCTGGCTGGGCTGGAATTCCCAGATTTGCTGCCCCTGGATCCCTGGCAGTGTCCCAGGCCAGTTTGGAGCACCCTGGGGTGGTGGGAGCTGTCCCTGCCCATGGCAGGGGTGGCTGGGATGGGATTTAAGGTCCCTTCCAAGCCACACCCCTCCAGCATTCCATGACTTCCAAGGCAGTCAGAGGTGCTTTCCACACTTTTCAGTGCCAAACATCCCTCTCCAAAGCCTCAGGGAGCTGCAGCTGAGGTTTCCTGGCTGTGTGGATCCTGGGATGCCACAGCAGGGTCCACCTATGCCCCTTTCCCATTCCATGTCCCCATTCCATGCCCCCATTCCATGCCCTGTGGTGCCACCCTGTGCCCCACCCCGACCCAAGGCAGGACAACACCAGGCTCCTGCTCTCCAATCCCATCTTTCTTGACACTGAAGGGATAATAAAGGGATAATTCTGTGGCGTTCCCTCAGCCAAACATCCCTGAGCAAGTTTGGAGCTCCTCCTGACAGGATTTAGGGCAGAGCCTGAGTCCCTGCTCCCGGGGCTCCCCTTTCCCCATCCCGGGAGGTTCCAGGAGAGCAATCCCAGGATCTGCAGCATTTCTCATCCTCGGGAAAAGGCTTTGCCGTGTTAACAACAATTTCCAAGGGTATTCCCCTCGGGGAGTCGTCCTTTCCCAGCAATATAAATGACTCCAAAGGGCGAATCAGCCCCGGCAATTAAACCTTTTAGAGCAGGTGAGCACCTCCTCCACATGAAATCCTGCCGGGAAAACGGCCTCTGGCAGCCCCGGGCACGCAGGGTGCTGCAGAGCCACTAAACACACACAGCCATAATCACAGGAGCTGCCTCATTTCTCCGGGATCTTCCCGAGATCCATCAGCTCCGCCTTGATTTGGGATCGGGGGCTGTGCTGCCCTCTCTCCCTGACGTGCCTTTAAGCCGGGTTTAACCTCTCAAAGGTGGTTTGTTCCTGAAGATTTTGGCTGTGGAGTTGTGGCAAACTGTGCTGGGCACTTGGATCCGACCCCTTGGGCATTCCTGCTTCTCCCACCTCCCTTTATTTTTCCAGGGGAATCCCATGGCAATGTGATCCCTCATGGGGCAAAGGGAATGGGGTGTAAGTCAGGAAATGGGATCTTGAAGTTTCCTCAGCCTCAATGATCTGTTTCAGTTGATTTGGGAACAGAGAAAAGGAAAAGAAGAGATTGGAGGTGGGAAATAAACGGGAATTGAGGGGATTTGGAAAAATGCATCAGCAAAAGTAACCAGGGAAGAGTGGGAGAAGCTCAGGGAGTGGAGCCCAGGGACTGCACCTGGTGACCGTGGGGGTGGTGAGGGGAAATTGGCCCCACAGAGGGGCTGAACACAAAATCCCAGGATCCCTGAGCCTGGAAAAGCCCTCCCAGCCCAGGGAGTCCAAGCTGTGCATGATCCCCACCTTGTCCCCAAGTGCCACCTCCAGGAATTCCCTGGACACCTCCAGGGATGGGCACTGCAAACCTCCCTGGGCAGCCCCTGAGCACCTTTTCCATGGGGAAATTCCTGCTGCTGTCCACCCTGAGCTCCCCTGGCCCAGCTCCCTCTCCTCCTGTCCCTGTTCCCTGGAGCAGATCCCAAATCCCCCCCGGCTGTCCCCTCCTGGCAGGGAATTCCAGAGAGGGAAAAGATCCCTCTGGATCCTCCTTTTCTCCAGGCTGAGCCCCTTTCCAGCTCCCTCAGGAATTCTCCATCCCTTTCCAGCTCCCTCAGGAATTCTCCAGCCCCTTCCCATCTCCCTCAGGAATTCTCCAGCCCTTTCCCATCTCCCTCAGGAATTCTCCAGCCCTTTCCCATCTCCCTCAGGAATTCTCCAGCCCCTTTCCATCTCCCTCAGGAATTCTCCAGCCCTTTCCCAGCTCCCTCAGGAATTCTCCAGCCCTTTCCCATCTCCCTCAGGAATTCTCCAGCCCTTTCCCAGCTCCCTCAGGAATTCTCCAGCCCCTTTCCAGCTCCCTCAGGAATTCTCCAGCCCTTTCCCAGCTCCCTCAGGAATTCTCCTCCTATGCTTTAATCCCCAGTGACCCTCTCAGGCATTCCTGGGTGTCCTGGATCAGCACCCCACGCTGACCAACCCCCCTGAACACAAACCTTGAGCCACAGGGAGCAAATCCCAAATCCCTCCCAAAGTCCCCTGGAGCTGCTCCTAAACCAGGGCAGGTCAGCCCAGCCCCAGCTCTGACTGTGGCACCTCAGGGCAGCTGAGCTGCATTTTCCTCACGTGCCACATATTTTTTGCCAAGCCCCAAAGAGGAGATAAATAAAACCCTGTTATTGGCAGGATCAGCCCGTGCACGAGCACAGGTTGAAGTGCCCGAGTTCTGAGGAGATAACAATTACCAGCAAGTCATTACTTACCAACAGGATAATTTTTCAAGCAAGCCTGAACGAATCTGCACATTTCCAGCCAGCAAATAGCTTTGAAAACCCTCTGAGCTGGAAAAAAAAAACCCATTGTGAATCCCCAGCATCTGCTTTGCTCTTGAGTGTATTTTAAAAAATATTTGTTTAGGCCTGTAATCTAAAAGAGGGAACCGTGGCTCTGAGTGTGGCTGAGATGTTTAGCCCGTGGCTAAACAGGATTTTCCTGTTCACAGTTATGATTTCGTGTTTGGCCATAATAAAAAAGCCTTGATGAAAAAATATAGATGTTCCCAGCGTGAGCACTGTCACATCACTGGTTTATAAATAAACATGGATTACGTTCACAAAACCTCCCTGAGCACAGTGACCTCGCAGTGCCAACGCCTCCCACAGCCAGCCCTGAGCTCCCAGGGGACGCTGCTGCTGCTCCAGGGAATTCCAGGGATCCCTGCCCACAGCAGGGCGTTGGAAATGAGGGATCTTTGTGGTCCCTTCAACCCCAAACCCTTCAGGGATTCAGCTGTGGAGGGGAACAGCTTTTCTTCCCAAAGCTCAGGAAGGAGTTCTGGAAATAAAACTTGGGGGGTTGGGAAGGTTTGGGAATGACAGAGCACCAGGGATGGTGGAGCTGTCCCAGACTCTGCAGCCTTTAGTGTGGCCCCATAGAAATAAAAACTGGGGCTTATGGAAAACAGGGGGAGGGACTTTTTATATGGGCAGAGAGTGGTGGGATAAGGGGGAATGGTTTTAAACTGCCAGAGGGCAGGGCTGGATAGGAGATTGGGAATTGGGAATTCCTGCCTGGGCTGGAATTCCCAGAGCAGCTGTGGCTGCCCCTGGATCCCTGGAATGTCCAAGGACAGGTTGGACATTGGGGCTTGGAGCAGCCTGGGACAGTGGGAGGTGTCCCCAAAATGGCAGGGGGGGAAATGGGATGGGATCAGTGGGATGGGATCAGTGGGATGGGATGGGATGGGATCATGGGATGGGATGGGATGGGATCATGGGATGGGATGGGATGGGATGGGATGGGATCCAGGGGATGGGATCCAGGGGATGGGATCCAGGGGATGGGATGGGATCAGTGGGATGGGATGGGATGGGATCATGGGATGGGATGGGATCAGTGGGATGGGATGGGATCAGTGGGATGGGATGGGATCAGTGTGATGGGATGGGACCCATGGGATGGAATTTAGGGTCCCTCCCACCCCAAACCATCCTGCAGTCCCTGTGCCAGGGGTTTTGTTGCTTCACCTCCACAGCGCAGGGAACACAGCCCAGCACCCCCATCACTCCTGGGTGAGATATCCCAGCTTTTCCTTGCACTCCTTCCTTCCATCTCCCACAGGTGCCTTTGCCCAGCCCTCTCCTCCTGGCAGCACAACCCCAGCAGGGCTAATTCCCAGATTTCCTGCTGCCAAGCCCAAATCCCGCCCTCCAACCCATTTCCCCTCCTCCTCCAGGGGGGCTGCTCTTTGCTTGTCACTTCTTTTGCTGGGAAGTGTCATTTGTTTACGTTTTTTTCCCCCCCCAGTGCTGTGAAATGATGGCTCCAGCACCAAGGTGCTGGTAAATGACAACCTAATGGCCAAGCTGAGTGTGCTCTAACAGTAAAAAGAAAGAAATCACTAATCAAAGTCTCTCAAATTATATGGAATACTGACAGCTTTTTACGCTGTTTTAATTAAGTACACTGTAATTTAAACCACTGAACCATAACAACCCAACGTTTAGTGTTATATCCCTGGGAGAACTTTAAAAAATATGCATAATTCCGCCTGCGAGGTAATTGAGGGATATTTTTGGGGTGGTGGGGGTAATTAAAGGTTGTACAGGAGAGGAACAGGAATTTTACTCGGGTACTGATGGTGTCAGCAACTGTGCTGGGGAAAGGGATCCACGAGCCCAGCTGAGGTTCCTCCTGGTGATTCTGGAGGTTTGGGAAGGGCTCTGGCAGCTCCTGGATCCCAGGGAGGTGTGAGGGGCACTTTTCCTGCCATGGGCACCTTTCCCTGGCCCCAAGAGCAGGGTGAGCAGGGGAAGGAATTGATTTCTCACACAGGCAGGTCAGGGCTGGCCCTGTCCTGGCTCAGGGCCCTGTGCTGGGGCAGGGAGGAAGGGACAGCAGGGTTGGGGTGATGATGATGATGATGGGGAAGCAGGAGGGGGGGAAGGCAGCCCTCGATTATCCCAGAGCAGGAAAGGGTCTCCCAAGCCCGGGGTGAAGTGTGCTGAGGGATTCCAGACCCACATGGAGATCCTGCTCTGGATGCACAGGAGCCAGCCCAGCCCAGCCCTGCTCCTGCTAGGCAGGAAGGGACAGCAGGGCTGGGGGGATGAGGATGGCTGAGGGGAGGAAGTCAGCCCCAGCCATCCCAAAGCACAAAGGGGTTTTTCAAGCACTGCCAGGGAGCCCTGGGACACTCCAAACCCACACGGGGATCCTGCCTGGATGCAGAGGAGCCCTGCTGGTTTAAAGCCTGTCCCACAAACTCCTCCCAGGGCATCCTTTGAGGGGCAACATTCACCGTACAGGGAGGCAGGAGAGGCTCTGGCAGCCCCCAAAGCTGCTGGGCTGCAGAGCTGCAGCTGCCACGGGATGTACAGGGAGATTCAATGTGAAAAGTGGAAGATAATGTGCTCACACACTAATGGGCACTGAACTAGACACAGGCTCATTTTTCACATCATGTCATCTCTAAGGTTTGAATAAAAAGCAACGGCGAGAATGAGCCTGGATCTATCTCAGACATTATCATTTGCCTCCTCGGTTTTATTTGTGTTGACTTGTACAGTCTCAGGAGCTGACAGTGTGCAGGGCCCTGGATCAGTGTGAGTGATAATACACAGCACATTACACTGCTGGTGACAGCTCCTGTTCCCCGCGCTGGCATCTGAGCGCCGCGCATCTCCCTCCGTCAGCTCCAATGCTGCCAGCTGACAGCAGACAGCACCTCACCGAGGGGACATCACACACCCTGTCTGTTATCATTTCACCACATAAACTGCAGTTTCCAGGGGGATCTTGTTCGGGAAATTAGTGTCAGTCAAACTTTGGGGGGATTTTTTTTAATTTTTTTTTTCTCTCTCTTTTCTTTCGCGCTCCTTTTTTTTTTTTATTGTTATTATTATTATTTTATTTCTTCTTTCAGAAGATAAATAGCCCCAGCAGAGGGGCTCCGTTTGTGCTGCTGCACAAAGCCTAATTTGAAATTGTGGAGGGTGGGGGAAATCACCATTTTAAAAATAATAATCCTCTCCTTGTGGCTCAGCCTTCATCTGAGCATGACTAAACAGCCCCGTGGCTCGCAGCACTTTTAACACACCAATACAATCTTGGGTTTTTTTGCATTAGATCCGTAATTTCTCCTCTCAAAACATCTCAGAATTCCTCACCCAGCCAGCAGTCTGCATCAGAAAAGTTGCTGAAGCCGTGGCATTGGAGTATAAATTCCTGTAACCTGAGACTTCCCAGCTGAACCCTGCACGCTCGGCCCCACAGGCACAATGCTTAATTAAGTGTAATATCCTTATTTAAGGCAGGCAGTCTCTGTAAGCCTGGTAAGTGTTCCAGAAATTATTTTCAGAGATTTCTTAGCTGCAGGAATGTACAGGGGAAGGCAAAAAAAAAAAATATTACCAAGATAATCTACAGTCTCCAGAGGATCCCTACCTTGCAGAGATATGCAAAAAGCCCCAATTCTTTTGTTTAACCTGGGAGATAATTCGAAACCTGCAGCTAATGAATCCCAGGGGGTGAGAGGGGTTTGGATTAAACTCCAATTTGCTAATCCTGCTGCTGGAGGTGGGGGAGGATCCTGGCAGCCCATCCCTTCCGCCTGGGCTGAGCACACGTGGAGCTGCTGCTGCTGCTGCTGGGGGGTCTGTCCAGGCCCCTGGGGATGGGGCAGCAGCAGGGCAGCTCCCAGTGGATCCCAGTGACAGCCCAGTGCATCCCAGTGCCAGCCCAGTGCCACCCAGTGCATCCCAGTGCCACCCAGTGCATCCCAGTGCCAGCCCAGTGCATCCCAGTGCATCCCAGTGCCACCCAGTGCATCCCAGTGCCAGCCCAGTGCCAGCCCAGTGCATCCCAGTGCCACCCAGTGCCACCCAGTGCATCCCAGTGCCAGCCCAGTGCCAGCCCAGTGCATCCCAGTGCCAGCCCAGTGCCAGCCCAGTGCATCCCAGTGACCCCAGTGCCACCTAGTGCATCCCAGTGACCCCAGTGCCAGCCCAGTGCCAGCCCAGTGCATCCCAGTGCCACCCAGTGCCAGCCCAGTGCATCCCAGTGCCAGCCCAGTGCATCCCAGTGGATCCCAGTGACCCCAGTGCCACCCAGTGCATCCCAGTGATCCCAGTGCCAGCCCTTCCCAGTCCCATCCCAATCCCATCCCAGTGCCATCCCAGCCCCTTCCCAGTCCCATCCCAGTCCCTTTCCAGTCCCTTCCCAGTCCCATCCAATCCCATCCAGTCCCTTCCCAGTGCCAGGGATGGAGAGGGGATGGATGCTCCCCCCTGGTTGCCACCACCCAGCACTGAAGTTTCCAAAGCTGCTGCTGTTCCCCAAACCCACTGAGCCGCTTTCCTGACACTTCCCAGAAATCCCCCTGTCAGAATCACAACCATTCCCAAGCACTGGGACCATGACCTGCCAATCCTGGCAGCTGCTTCCCCTGGAATTTCTGCTCCTGCTGGAATGAACCTCAGCTGGCTGAAGCTGCTGGGAGGGTTTAACTCTGAGGGTCGTGTTCAGAGCCTTTGCCTGCTTTGAATTCCCTCTGCTCCCCCCCTCAGGAGATGCCACAAGCCATGAAAGATGGGAAATGACACCCCAAACTCACTCCTGGCTCAGCTTTAGTGGGATTTCTCCTTCAAAGCTGCTCCCAGGCAGCTCCCTCACCCCTCACTCCTGTTCCTGCTCCGTGTGTTTTGTAAGGAATGGGAATTAAATCCACAACAGAAGTGAATCCCAGTGAGGACAGGAGGAGGGATGGGAGCAGCAGGAAATCTGGGATGCAGCTCTTTGCCAAGAGGAGCAGTGGGAGTGCTCCTCACACAGTGCAAGAACCAAACCAGGATGGATCCTGGACCCCACACCAAAGATTCTGCTGGAGCAGGATCCTGCAGGTTTGGGGGGGTTCTAATAAATTTCAGAATCTTTGTGTTCTCAATTCTTTGGGAAAACAATCAATTGTACAAATATTGGGGTGAGCTGATTGTGACCTTCCAGGACCTGAAGGAGCCAGCAAGAAACATGGAGAGAGATTATTTACAAGGACTGCAGGGACAGGACACAGGGAATGGCTGTGCCAGTGCCAGAGGGCAGGGCTGGGTGGGAGATTGGGAACTGGGAATTCCTGGCTGGGCTGGAATTCCCAGATTTGCTGTGGCTGCCCCTGGATCCCTGGAAGTGTCCAGGGCCAGGTTGGAGCACCCTGGGACGGTGGGAGGTGTCCCTGCCACGGCAGGGGGTGGCTGGGATGGGATTTAAGGTCCCATCCAGCCCAATCCATCCCAGGAATCCACGTCTGGGAGTGTTTGGACGAACTGTCACAATCTGTGCCCACACTGTGACAGGCAGGACAAGGACACAAAATCCAAATAAGTGAGAACCACTCGCTCCTCCTGTTGGCTTCCCTCATTCAGCTCCTTAACCCGTCCTGCCCCCGGCTCCTCTTCCCCACCAGACAAAGAGGGAGAAGCCCCAAACAATCCGGAGTGGGATTCCACCAGTCCCCCCGTCCCTGGGGGAAGCTCCGCCGCTATTTAGCTGATTGCAATTTCTCATCACAGCAATTCTCCCCATCATCATTATCAGTACAGCAATCAAACACAAACAGGAGCTGCGGCTAAATGAGACAGGGCCGGGTAATGAAATAATTGCTGTGCTCGGCAGCGCAGGGACACTCCCAGCCCCCAGGTCCCGCCCTGCTCCCAGGGACACCGAGATTCCCGTGCTTTATCCAGCCTGGACACACTGCAGCCAGCAATCCTTGCCCAGGGCAGGGGAGATCCCGGCTTATCTGGCAGGGAATTTCCTTTGGAGTCTGCAGCTTGGAAATATGTACCAGCTAAAACCTATATTATTATTATTATTATTATTATTATTATTATTATTATTATTATTATTATTATTATTATTGTTATTGTTATTGTTATTGTTAGTAGTATTAGTAGTATTGGTATTATTATTATTAATGGTAATTATTATTATTATTATTATTATTATTATTATTATTATTATTATTATTATTATTATTACTGTTATTCTCTGCCTCACCTGAGCAGGGATTTCCCTGCCCCCAGAGGGTACAGCCCTCCCTTGACAATGCTCACACCCAAATGTCTTGGAAGTGGGATAAATGTGGAAAAGAATTGTTCATATTTCTGGAGGGTTTCAGGCAATACGGGATTCAGCATTGCAACTGACTTTTAATTCAACAGATTTCTCTATATATATATAACATATTTATATTTATATTTATATTTATATTTATATTTATATTTATATTTATATTTATATTTATATTTATATTTATATTTATATTTATATTTCCAATGGTCCCCCATGTTCATTCCCTGTTCTTCTCAAGGAGTTTGTGTCTCCCAGTCTTCTGGGGTGTTCAGTGTCCACATAAACTTTTTTTATACATTAAAATGTCTTTGACCAAATTGAGATCCACTGGGATCTCCAGAATCTCCCCAGTGCTGTTTATCCTGCTGTATCCCAACATTTCCATGCCCATCCCCACCTCAAACACCCCAGAGCCCCCTGAGGCTCCCAGGATGAGGGGTGAAGGTGGATTTCAGGCTTTGAATAACAGTTCCCAGAGGGATCCTCCGGGGGATCCCTCTGCTCCTTCCAGAGCATCTCTGAAGGGCCCTGCTGAGCTGGGACCCGGCTCCCAAACCTTCCTGCTCCAGCACCGAGCTGGGATTTTGGCTGTGCCAATGCCTGAGACTGGGAAAATTGGGGAATTTCAGGGGTTTGGCTTTTTGGGGTGCTGGGAAGCATGGAGTGGTTCTGTGTGTAAATCCACAGAGACGTGTAGGGATGGATAATTCATAGAGATGAGAGGCAATTGAGAGGTTGGTGAGAGAGAATTGACAGATTGATGAGGGATAATTGATAGATTGATAGAATACTGATAGATCATCAGCTGTCTATCAATTGTGCATCAATTGACAGATAGACAATTGATCCACAGCTGACAGATGGATAATCTTCCCTCACACTGTGTGATTTTTCTCTCACCCTTGAGAAGAAATTCCCCCAATTCAGAGTGAACTCTCAAACCCACATCCCAGTTTAATAAGAGAGAAAAGGCCCCTATTTCCAGAACTCCTGTTTTTCTGCCAGGTCAGGTCCTGTCCCCCCCGCACAGCACAAGGTGGCTCTGGGGGCAAAGCCACCCTGGTGTTTCTCTGACCCACCCAGACAAAGGTCAGAGTGAATTCCTGGGAGCTGAGCCACAGGACTGTGCTGGGACACAGATGGATGGGGCAGTGATGAATCCTCAGTGATGCCTTCAGTTTTATCTTCCCTGTATTTCAGACTCTGTGCTGCCCAGGGGTGCAGCTCTGAGCTCACAGTCAGTGTCACTCAGCTCTGCACACAGCAGGGACACAAAACAAATCCTTTTCCTGCTGAGGACCAAGGACAACTTTCAGCCCAAAAGCACAAACAAGGGTGGGCTGGAGGGAGGAACAAGAAGGATGAGACCTCACAACCTGGAGGTGGAATTGGACAATTAAACTCCAATATGCAAATGGACCAAAACTTATAAAAGTGTGAGATCTCCTGACTGCTTGTCCATTTTGTGACCAATTTGGGTCCACCCTTGGTGTAGCCCTGGCCAGGCTCTTGTACTGCCCAAGGTGAATCCTTAAAGGCCTTTTAATAATATCTACTTTATTCTCCAGCTCTGTCCAGTCTCTGTTTCAGGTCAGCCTTCCCAGGACTGTGCAGGGACACAGATGGATCAGGAGTGGAGGCACCTGGAGAGCCCCTGGACTGTGCTGACCCAGTGGGCACACGGGCAGGGACACCAGGGATGCTCAGGCACAGGGTGCTGCCCTGGGAATGGGGTGATCCAGCAGTGAAAACATCCTAAAGAGAAATACAGACACGTGTCCACATCCTGGAGGAGAGAAATACAGACACGTGTCCACGTCCTGGAGGACAGAAATACAGACACGTGCCCATATCCTGGAGGACAGAAATACAGACACGTGTCCACGTCCTGGAGGACAGAAATACAGACACGTGTCCACGTCCTGGAGGACAGAAATACAGACATGTGTCCACGTCCTGGAGGACAGAAATACAGACACGTGCCCATATTCTGGAGGAGAGAAATACAGACACATGTTCACATCCTGGAGGACAGAAATACAGACACGTGTCCACGTCCTGGAGGACAGAAATACAGACACGTGCCCATATTCTGGAGGAGAGAAATACAGACACGTGTCCACAACCTGGAGGAGAGAAATATGGACACGTGTCCATATCCTGGAGGACAGAAATACAGACACATGTTCACATCCTGGAGGACAGAAATACAGACACGTGTCCACGTCCTGGAGGACAGAAGTACAGACACGTGTCCACGTCCTGGAGGACAAAGCATGGGGGAATCTCGAACAGAACAGGTGTCGCTGTCCCTCCCGCCATCCCGCCGGGAATTTTCCAGCCCCAGACCCGCCGGGAACACTCGGAATGGGGCTGGGATTAAAGGCCGGGTTAAAGGCAGAACATCCCAGCCGGAGGGGCCCTTTCCTCTCCTCCCCTCCCCGCCCAGCCCCGCGCGGGCGGCCGCAAGGTAAACACGGAGCGCCGGCGGCGCCGCCGGAATGTTGACAGCGTTATTTCCAAAGGTATCACGGCTTAATCAAACCTCCACCCCGAGCGTCGCCGCGCCGAGCTCCGCCGTAAACCCCCCAAAATTATATAACACACATGTTTTTATGCTTTGCCAATTACAGCCGGAATAGGGACTGTTTGTTTCAGCCCCTCTCAAAATGAGGCGAGGATGGGAAAACAACCTATTTTCCTTATTAGGTTCAGGAGTCAAAGGACTCAGCCAGGAGCCGCAGGCTTCAAGAGCATAGAAGATTAAGACATATATTGGATTCATGATGGAGGGCACAAAGTTCATTTTCAAAATAAAACAGAATTTTATTCATATTCCTTTTAAAATTCAGATTGCCATTTGCCAGCTGACCTGTGACATGGCAGCAGTGTATTACATTTTCAATGAGCAGCCTGTCTGGAGCTGGCAGGAGAGGAAACTGCTTCCTGGTGGAGTTTTTTCACCACCCTTAAATAGTAAGAATTTGTCGGGATTGTTGTCAGTAATGGGAGATGGTGCAAACAGGGACAGGGCAGCATATTTATTTTTAATAAGGCAACATGCAGAATAGCAAAGTCCCTGGCATTATGCACCGAATGGGGCTGAAAAAAACAGAAAGAAAGGAGAAACCAGAGCTCGCTTGCAATTTGTATGTGGAAATCAGGGGTGGAAATACTTGGCAGATACATTGAAAATCAAAACAAAAGCAGAGCAGGGAGGGGGGGGAAAAATTCGCATCTATATTAAAAACTGAAATGCAAACGCAGTCGGCAGCGAGTTTGCGGAGAGCGCGAGTCAAGCCAAGGGTTTCTCTAGCGAGGAGCGAGATTTATGGAGCTCGCCATCTGTCAAAATTAGATTACAAAAGGCACATATGCAAAGATACACCACGCCTGATTTTCATATATATTAAACCGTGCAACTCCTGCGGAAAAATGAGGCTCCGCACGCGGCGGCGCCCGGAAAGCTCCCGCGGCCAACTTTGGGGCTTTGCTGGGATTGTGCTGCCTCGGGGACAGAGGGGGATGTCCTGTAGGGTCTGGAGATCCGGCCCCACGCGGGGCTGGCTGTGCAGCTCCAGGGAACACCCCAAATGCAGCGCCTGGGCTGGAAGGTGCTCACGTGGAGGGAGGGACTGGCAGAAAGGGGATGTGGAACACGCTCAGCCCAGCCAGGTGGTGACGCTGCCTTGGGGTGTGAGCCAACAGAGAGAAGGATGACACAGAACCCTTCTCCAACCCGTTCTCCAACCAATTTTTCCTTGTGGCCCCCATTTCGGGGTGACACAGCGGGATTCCCAGTCCCTCCCAGTCCCACACCAATTATTTGTTGTACGGGGTGCCTTTTGTCCCCGCAATCAAAGCCCGAGTACAAACCACGGCCGCTCTCCTGATAACTTAATCAAGGACTCTCTGCTCCAATCTACCTGTAGATAAAACCCGGGGTGTATTTTGACACGGAGAAACAAATCCACTTAGGGCAGGTGAATTAGCTAATCATCATCTCAGCACCAGCACGGCTCGGCGCGGGGATGCTGCTGAATATCAATTCTGCCCGCGCTGGATGGCAGCCCGGCCCTGCCCCGGCTCTCTCATGTGAGCCACGTTAACCTGCACTAGGGAAATCCTCTCCTGTTGACAATGGAGGAGCAGGAGAAGCAATTTTGTCGGCAATCTATTTTACTTTGGGAACAGCTGAGCTCCGAGGCGGAGCGCTCCGGAGAGAACAGGGCAGGGAAGGGATGCTCAGCCCTACTCCCAGGTGTTGGCAGACCTGGCATCGGTGTCCAGGATGCTCAGTGGGGGTTTTCCATCAGGGATGACACACGGCTGTGACATTTCTCATCAATTTTTACCCCAATGTCTATTTTTACCTGACTCAAAGGGGTTTAATTGACCACAACGTCACCTCACAGCTGTCCGTGAGCTCTGGCTAACAGGTAGAAGCAGCGAGTTCTAAATATGACAAAAATATAAAAGGAAAAAAATCTCCACTTCTCTATTTCTGCAGGATCATTGCATTTCAGATCCTAATATTTTTTAATTCTGGATGGTTCTCATTTCACATTTCGTCTCAGTTTTAGAATATAAAACGTTTTGAAACACCAACCTGCAGAGCCGTGCGTTTACCTCATATCTGGATTTATGAAACTGCCTGCTGGAAGGTGCTGAGGCTGGTTGGGTATTAAAATAATAATTAATATGAACAGTGTTACACCACTGCTCGATGCCATGGCCACTTTTTGCATTAATCATAAGAAGAAATCCAAGGCTGCTCGAGCCATTCCCAGCATTTCAATGGGTAACTCTGCGCGGGAAGGGCCTGGGGCTCTGCTGACACCCCCAGCCATGGGTGGGCACCCTGTGGGTGATGCCAGCCCCGTGCCTGCTCCTCCTGGGAGGAGCCACACCTTGGGAAAGCCGAGGAGAGGAGCCCAAAGCGGGGAGAGGAGCCGGGAGCAGCCACAAGGGCCGGGCGAGGAGCGGAGCCGCCGCTCGCTCGGCTCTTCCTCCCAAACCCCGCTCCTCGTCGGGCATAAAATACAGGCTCCTTAATTGGTGTGTGCTTCTCCAACATGTTTTTAATGAAAAGGCGGCACATAACTCTCGGTTTGTTGGCTGGCAGAGCCCAATTTACAAAAGTGGGAGTGCGAGATAAGAACAGAGTACATCTGCAGCGCAGGCTGTGCAATGAATCACGCCGTGCCAGAGTTGAGCAGAATATAATTGAGTCCAACATCTCTGAGCACTTTCACCATAATTAATGATAATCTGTAACAGAGGAATCTGAGATTCCAGTTCAGAGAACTGTTTAATTAGGCCAAGTAATGAAAGCAGCAGCAGTACAAGAATATGGCCTGCCTCATGATTAATGATTCATGCTACCGAACACAAAAGTGCCGCGCCGTTAACTCCAGCGGGGCTGCAGCGCCCTGGCATTTACAGAATGGGGAAATGCGGCTTTGCCGGGCTCGGGATGGAGCTGGCAGCCGCCCTGCCCCGGCTATTTACATGATAAATAAGGTTGCAAAGGTAACAGTCTCCCCCCGGCCGCCTTTGTTCCGGGGGGCTCGCGGAGAAATACGGCCTCAGCCTGGACATCAGTATTAGGGGAGATCTCCCTGCTCAATAATTAATATCCTCACTTCTAAAGTTAGGCACACGGCGCTGTTTTCCCTTTCTACAGGGCTGACACAGGCGAGCCTCGGCGAGAGGATGTGCTCCGGGTGCAGCTCCAGACACACTCAGATTTATACACAGACACACTCAGCTCGCAGGGAGGAAAAATAGTTCGGTTCACAGGGTATGAAATGTAAAAAAGAAAGGGAAAAAAAAAAAAGAAGAGATGGAGTGGTGTGTTTTTTGCAGGCTCCCACTTTTGCTTGGGTCAGGGTGCAAAATGTAGAGCAATTTGACACGGAATTGCCCTGGAAGTGTAAGGGACATGACAAAAGAAGTGATAAGACTGCCTGGGGCTTTAACTTACAAGCCAGCAAATTATATGGGTTTTATGTGACTATTTACTGCTCCTTTCAACGAAACAAGGAGCCCTACTTATCGTGGGCCCTGCAGAAGGCGCGGTACATATGCAAGGTGGGAGATAACATTTTCCAGAGGGCCGTGTT
>JANPWX010024940.1:0-12253 GCA_024734555.1 Trochalopteron elliotii
TCCCCAGGGATCAATAAATTCACAAAAACCCAGGAATCAGTGAATTCACAAATCCCCAGGAATCAGTGAATTCATGGACCTGCAGGAACCAGTGAATTCACAGATCCACAGGGATGGATGGGATATTGGGAAGGAATTTCTGGCTGTGAGGGTGTTGAGGCCCTGGCACAGATTCCCAGATTTGCTGGGGCTGCCCCTGGATCCCTGGAAATGTCCAAGGCCAGGTTGGGGCAGCCTGGGACAGTGGGAGGTGTCCCTGCCCATGGATGGGATGGGATGGGATGGGATGGGATCCACGGGATGGGATCCACGGGATGGGATGGGATGGGATGGGATGGGATGGGATGGGATGGGATGGGATCCACGGGATGGGATGGGATGATCCCTCCTGTCCCTTCCACCCCAAACCATTCCAGGATTTGATGATCCCCCCTCTCTCCAAGGAAGCAGCAGCACCTCTGGAGCCCTCCATGAATTAATCAAAAATCACAACACAAACCCTTGCTGTTCCCAGCTCCTCCAAACCAAAAATCCTCCAGAGCCCCCCAAACACCCTGGGATGGATTTGAAGAGCCCGGGATTTATTCCTAAATAAATAAAAACCCTTTTAAATCTCACTGGGCTGGAGCTGCCCTGCAGGAGAGCTCCAGGAGAGGGGTTGGATGCAGCCACTTCCCTTCTGGGAGGACAATTCCCACAATCTCCACTGCCCGAGCTCGGCAGCAGCACACACAGGCAGCAGGAATTCCAGGGAGCTCGGGAACGGCTGGGATTTACAGGACTCAGCCGATTTTTAATTATTATTTTTTAAATAAATCTTCTCTCTCTCTTTTTTTTTTTTTTTTTTTTTTTTTTCAACAGAAAATGCCAGCTGGGTGGGATAAAAAGGCACCGTAAGGATCTGCTGGGTTTTTTTGTTGCTCTTTCTGACAAAAGCCAGGCAGATTTCCCAGGAAAACCTTCCAAGCTGCCCAGCTCTGCCCCCAGATCCTGGAGCATCTGTGGGTTTGTGTCCCGGGCCCAAAATGTGCAGGGAGAGGGAAACAGCACCAAAAAAAAAAAACAAAAAAAAAAAACCCAAAAAAACCCCCCACACACACACAAAAAAAAAAAAAACCAAAACCAAACCAAACCAAACCAAACCAAAACAAAACAAAAACAAAAACAAAAAAACCCCAACAACAACAAAAAAAACCCCCAAAAAACCCCGAATAACTTTCCCTGTTTCCTCCATATGGGAAAGTATTGGGATGTAAAACCTTTCCCGAGATCCAGGATGTATTTCTGATGGAATATTTGTTTCAGATGCTGCAGATTCAGGGGGGAAAAAAAAATCTCACATTAAAAAATCCAAACCAATCCCAAGTCATTTTCCAGATTTTCAAGGCATTTGAGTATCACGACTTCTGTTAAAAACTGCAAATTGAAAAGTGAAGGAAAGCTTGGAGTTTCAGCACTGGGCTGGGAGCTCTGCTCCCAAAATCCACCCCGGAGGAAGGAGATGGTTGGCCCTGGAAATGCGGGATGTGCGAGATCCTGGCTCCCACCTGCACCAGGTTCACTTTGGGAAAATTCCTCTGGAATTCACTGCCCCAGGGATGGGTGTTAATGGTCCTGCTTGGATGGAGCTGCTCCACCTCCCACGAGAGCTCATTCCTGGTTTCCAGCTCTGTGGGAGCCTTGGATGTTTTATCAGAAAGTTGTTAGCACTGAGTGGGAGCAAAGAAAATTTTTTTTAAAAATTAAAAATAATTTTTTAAAAAGAGGGTGAAATCAGATTATTTAAGATAATAATAATAATAAAAATTAGAAATATAACCTGCACAGGCTGCTTTTCCTTGTTCCCCTGGGAATTCCTTCCTTCCAGCCCCAAAGAAATCTGCATACCCAGGGAGGGAGAGAACACCCACCCCAAGCTCACCCGAGCCATCGTTATCCCTCCTTTGGAGCCTCCCAATCCCGGGAATGTCCGATCCCACCGCCCGGCGCTGCAGGGCCTTTCCATGGGAGCTGCCGGCAACTCCCTATAATCGGCTTTTAAACAACTTTGTGCCGGGGGATTTCTTTATTCCACCTCAGGAAACGCAGCCGGGGTCCGGTCCTGATTTTGGGGTCGGGCTCTGGGGACCCGGGGGCAGGTCCCATCCTGATTTTGGGATTGGGATGGGCTTTGGGTACCCAGGGCAAGTTCCGATTTTGGGGTCGGGCTTTGGGGATGCAGGGGCACACCCCGATTTTAGGATCAGGGCTGAGCTTTGGGGACGGACCTGGGGGTACATCCCGATTTTAGGGTCAGGGCTGGGTTTTTGGAAGCTGGGGGTACATCCCGATTTTGGGGTCGGCTTTGGATACTCGGGGCAGGTCCTGATTTTGGGGTTGGGGCCAGGCTCTGGGTACCCGGGGCAAGTCCCGATTCTGAGGCCGGGCTTTGGGTACCCGGGGGCAAGTCCCGATTTTGGGGTCGAGGCTGAGCTTTGGGGACGCGGGGGCACATCCCGATTTTGGGGTCAGGGCTGGGCTCTGGGTACCCGGTGCAGGTCCCGATTTTGGGGTCGGTTTTGGATCCCCGGGGGCAGGTCCCGATTTTGGGGTCGGGGCTGAGCTCTGGGTACGCGGGTCCAGGTCTGGATTTTGGGGTCGGGGCTGAGCTCTGGGTACGCGGGTCCAGGTCTGGATTTTGGGGTCGGGGCTGGGCTCTGGGTAGCCGGGTCCAGGTCTGGATTTTGGGGTCGGGGCTGGGCTTTGGGTAGCCGGGTCCAGGTCCCTATTTGGGGTCGGTCTTTGGGGACCAGACCAGCAGCACTAGGTGGCATTGTGAGACCGGCGGCTGCCCGGCCCCAAATTAATGACAATTATCCCTCTCGCGCTGCTCTCCGCCGTGGAAGCGGCTCCTCGTAGCCCGCAGGATAAATTCTATGGGGTGCCCGCCTCAGTCAGGGCCGTTCCTGACCAGGCTCTCCCTTCCCAGCTTTCACCTCAATCTGTCATCCAGATTTGACACTGCCTCGTTCCAACAGTGCTCAGGAATGACATGTATATAATGTGGAATATTGTGCACATTTACAGCCAGCGCTTTTGCCCCTTCAAACATTGCTCATTGCTGGCTTCTGGCAGCCGCCGTGCTGGAGAGAAAAATAAAATTACCGCCGAAAAATAAAATAAAAAAACTCCAACAAATCAAACCCGCCACGACAGAGGGTTCTGTTCTGATCGTCGGGAAGGAAAAGCTTGGATTTGGGTTGGATTTTCGGGGGTTTTAGGGCTCGGAATTGTCCGGCAGCTCGGGGCTAATTAAAGAGGAGCGGCACGGCGCTCGGCGAGCTCCCCGAGCTGGCTGCTTTATGATTCTCTTCCATTAACACTCCGGATTATAAATCAAATTAACTGGCATTTCTATTAAAAAAAAAAAAAAAAAAAAAAAGGAATCCTTTCAGGAGATCACCCAGCCCGGCGGGGCTGAGCCCCTTTTCCTGGAGAGGAAAATTCCCTTTCCAGCTTTGTTCCCTGTCCCTGCCCTCCCGGAACAATCAGGGAGGACGGGCAATTATTCCCTGGCAGAAAACAAAACAAGAAGTCCCAATTAGGCTGGGATGACTTCCCGGCTCAGCTCAGGGAGCCGATCCCGGCTGATCCCGGCTGCTGCCAGCGGGAATTCGGCACCAGCAGCACCAATTCCTAGCTGCTCGAGCCGGCCGCGGGGAAAAACACACAAATATTTCTGAGCACACGGCGCTCGGGGCTCCCAAATCCTCTCTCCACCCCCCAGGGTGAGAAAATTCCTTCCACAAGAATTTTAAATTCAAGTTGCTCCGTTCCCCTTTCCCCCCATCCCGGAGCCGTTCGCTCGCATTCCCGGCTTTTCCCGGGCTGGGATTTCTTTCGGATGGGTTTTATTTCCTGCCCACATCCCCCTTGGTGTGTTTTGGGCTGGAATTTGACGCTCGGAGCTGGTAAAATGGGACGGGGGACAACGCGGAGTTAAACCTTTGGAATAAACTTGGAAATGATGGAGCTGGAGAGGGGAGAGAGAAATTCGTGGCTCAGTCTGTTCCCGTGAAGGAAAACCCGGGCTAGAGCCGAGCTCCCGGCACAGGGAGCAGATCCAGCCCGGATTCGGGTGGAATTATTGGAGAAAAACCCCTGGAAGGTCGGATTTATTGTCACTGAGAGCAGGAGTGCAAAAGTAGATTGTCACTTCGCTAAGCACTGCACTTCCACAGGAAATAAAGGTCCCTATCCCAGCGATTTATATTTTTATTTTTGCTGGGAATGTCCCTGCAGAGATCAGCACGGCGAGGGAGATTTCAAACTGAAATCTCTGCTTAGATTTCCTTCTTTTAATCTTTAATTGTAATACTCAGAGCGGATCCCCTGGCCGGGGCTGGTCCGTGGTTGGGAAGCAGAGCCTGGAGCTGCTCCCAGCCCCGGGCACGGCGCTGCTGCCGCTGGATTTCTGCAGGAATAACAAACCCGGGAACTCCTCTCCATCCCTCACCGCTCCCCCGACCTGCTCCGGGCTTCATTTCCATAAAAACTTGTGATCCAGCCACGAGCTCGGGGTTTTTCTTTCTGTCTGAGAGGATCCTCCAGGATTTAACCCCTGGCTGGGCAGTAAAGCCTGGACAGAACTTTTCCCCTTTCTCCAACACGGCTGTCGTTCTCCCCGCAGGAAAAATCATCCAAAATCAGCCCAACCCTGCTCCTTCAAATCTCCAGGGAAAGCTTGAGGGAAATGGGAACTAAAGAACATTTTTGGGAGGGGCTGTGCCAGGCCAGGGCTGCTCCTGTGGGATCCCAACCCCAGCCTGGGCCAGTCCAGGGCTGGGGAACCACAACAACCCCGGAGCTGCTGCTCCTGCTCCAAGCACCCTCCCCAAACGCCGGATTTTCTGAGGAATTCCAGCGCCTGGGACTGTGATTAGCGGGGCATGTGGCTCTCCCGGCTGGCTGGAGCTTTCCCGGGAACAGGGGAGGGAAAAGGAAGAAAAGGGAGCGGCTCTGCAGGGCCCTGGGGACGGGACTGGATCCAGCACATCCTCCTGGAAATCCGGGAAAAGGGGGGGGGAGGGAGGGTCCTTCCTACACATGATTTATTTATTTATGGCTTTTCCTGCTTGCAGCACAAATGGATCAGCTGTGGCTCCACATCCACACATCCAAGTTTTCCTGCTGCCTTCAGAGTGCAGGGATGCTTCATCCACTGCAGTTCGGCTCTGGAAGAGCCCAAATTTTGCTCAGATCCTCCCAAATTTATTTATTTTGCCTCCCACACTTGTTCTGGGCTGCAGGGAAGGAACAGCCACGGATGGATTGATCCCGGCTGAGCTGGGCAGGGAATTATTGGCACTGGCAGCTCTCTGCTCTCCTTTAGAAACTTTGTTCTGCTTCAAAATCACAGTGGGGGCTCAGGGAGGGATGGAGGGAGGGATTGGACACGGGGATCCTCACTTGGGAAAAGTGATAGTCAAAGTTCTGCTCCTCGAGAACTTCCCCAAATTTGTCCTTTTAATGGAAAAGCTTGAAATTCCTGGAGACCCCTCCAAGACAGGAATACCCGAGCTGGGATCCTCCAAAAGTAAAGCCTGAGGAAGGCAGGGAGCGACTCTCTGTGGAGCTGGCAATTCCTCATTCCAGGAATGCCATTATTGGTAGCTCCTAAAAAAACCCCAATCACATCTCCATCCCCTCTGGATCAGCCGGGTAATTAATCCTACAGATGCCAATTAATTCCCACCACCCTTCACGTGCTCCAGTGGCATTTTTGGGACCCCTTGGAGAGAGGAGGGATGGAGCCGTGGCAGAGGTTCCTCCCCAGCAATAAATACACCCGGAATACCCATGGAATGGCCATGGAATATCCATGGAATATCCGTGTCTTGCCACAGGCAGCGCATCCCCAGATCCAGGCACGAGCTGCAGGGAAATGGGGATTTTTTTTTTTCCACTCCAGGAATGAGGATCCAGGGAGGATCCAGGGAGCGAAACCCCCTCGCCCGTGGCAGCCCCGGCGGAGCGCCCTGCCATCGCCATGGCAACCGCGAGCCAATTACAGCAATTAACATTCCCGCGGAGCCGGCCCTCATCAGCAGCAACCGCGGCTCCTTTATTTCCTGATTTATCCCTCCGAGCCGGCTCCGGTGCTGCAGCCAACACCGAGCCCTGGGATGGTCCCAAATGGGCACAGGGATGGTCCTAAATGGGAACAGGGTTATTCCCTAAATGGGAACAGGGTTATTCCCTAAATGGGCACAGGGATGATCCTAAATGGGAACAGGGTTATTCCCTAAAGGGGCACAGGGATGGTCCTAAAGGGGCACAGGGATGGTCCCTAAAGGGGAACAGGGTTATTCCCTAAATGGGCACAGGGATGGTCCTAAATGGGCACAGGGATGGTCCTAAATGGGAACAGGGTTATTCCCTAAATGGGCACAGGGATGATCCTAAATGGGAACAGGGTTATTCCCTAAATGGGATCAGGGTTATTCCCTAAAGGGGCACAGGGATGGTCCTAAATGGGCACAGGGTTATTCCCTAAATGGGCACAGGGTTATTCCCTAAATGGGCACAGGGATGATCCTAAATGGAAACAGGGTTATTTCCTAAATGGGCACAGGGATGGTCCCAAATGGATTTTGGGGATGATCCCTAAATGAACACAGGATTATTCCCTAAGTGGGCACAGGGATGGTCCTAAATGGGCACAGGATTCCTTCCCAAATTCCAACCCTTCCAGGTAGCACCAGGCAGTGCAAGTGCATCAGACACCAAATCACAGAATAAAAAATGATACCAATTCTTTTCATCGGTTTTGTTCTGTGATATTTGGTATTTTCAGCAGTTTTGTTCTGTAATATTTGCTGGTGGTATCAGGGCATTCAGGTTCAGGGTTTGACCCCATTTTCTGTCCCTGGAAGTGAACTAGAAATGGAGATAAAGCAGAAAATGCAGTGCCCGGCTTGCTAAATCCCACTAAAAATATCCTTTGAGCATCCTGGATATAAACACAAAACCATGCCAGGAATCAAAACACTTTGAACCAAACCCCCAGAGCGAGCAGGGTGGGAATTCAGCCCAAATTCCCCCCCAAATCTCATTCCCCAGCCCCGGGAGCTCCTCCCTGCTCCGGGGTGTGGGGCCAGGAGGGGTCACTGAGCATCACCGAGCACAGACAGAGCACATGGAACCTGACACCGAGCCAATCCCCGGCGATTCTGCTCCTCCCAAACCCTCCCCTGGGAACCTGCACCGTCCTCAGGTGTCACCACAACGGTTTAATTCAGTATCATCCTCTGCTGCTCTTTGGGTCCAGCATCCCTCTCTTTTATTCATCATTCCCAGCACTGATCCTGGAGAAGGCCAGGGCTTGTCCAGGTGTGGATCAGCACATCTGGAATTCAGACCCTGCAGGTGTAGGAGGATGATCCCCACAAAGAGCTGGAATAATTCAAAGTTTACTTTTTAGGGAAAAAAAAAAAAAAAGCAACAAAAAACAAAACCACAAAAACCAAACCAAAACAAAACAAAAAAAACACCCAACCAACCAACAAACAAAAACCCACAAAGAAAATACTCACATCTCAATTGTTTTAATCTAATTAGTAAATTAATGACATCCCTGCAGGAGCTCAGCACAGCCATGGAATCACCACAAATGTCCCCACCTGCCTCAGCTGACACAATTCACACAACACTGGGAAAACAGCCCCAAATGGACAGGAAAAGGAGCAGGGCAGGAAACATCAAATCATCTGGGTTGGGAAGGACCTTAAATCCCATCCAGGGCCACTATCCCAGGTTGCTCCAAGCCCCATCCAGCCTGGCCTGGCAGACTTCCAGGGACGGGAGCAGCGTTTTTGGTTGGCTTTTATCCAGCCACAGGTGTGATGGACATTCCTGAGCTCCTGGGAATGCCAGGAACTTCCTTCCCCAGAAGTTGCCAGTTTGTTCCACAGTGTCTCTGCTGGCAGGACACCGCAGGGACACCCTAGGGACACCCCAGGGACACCCCAGGGACACCCTGGGGCTGTTTTTGGCCACTGTGGGAGCATCATCTGAACCCAGCAGTTGTGAGGCAGCTGCTGGGTGTGATCTGTGCCCGCACTGAGCCACGTCAGAGCAGATTAAACCAGCTCAGCCCCTTCCTGAGCAGCAGCTTTGCTATTCACAGCGATTTTCCCCCAGCCCCAAAAATAATCTGTGTGGAAAAGGTTGTGGAAGTCGGGCAGCCTGGAGTGAGTGCCATAAATGCCAGGGCTGCTCACACAGCCCAGTCCCTCAGCCTCACATCTCAGCCAGCTTGATTTGATTATCTTGATGATCAGCATCTGCTGAAGTGCCTTCCCACTATCAGAGAGGAGACTTCAGCTCGAATCAGGGCTGCTGTCTGTTCCCTCCTGACAGAGCTGTCAGGGCCAGGCTGTGAGAGCAAAACCCCTCTGCCCCAGAGCTGCAGCATCCCAAAGCTGAGGGAAAGGAGCCAAAACCTCGGGAACAGCTCCAGGCACTGCCTGGGAAGGTCCTTCCTGAAATCACAGGGACAGGGGAGAGCTCCTGGAGAAAAGGAGGATGCAGAGGGATCTTTTCCCTCTCTGGAATTCCCTGCCAGGAGGGGACAGCCGGGGGGGTCGGGCTCTGCTCCCAGGGAACAGGGACGGGAGGAGAGGGAACGGCCTCAGGCTGGGCCAGGGGAGGCTCAGGGTGGACAGCAGCAGGAATTTCCCCATGGAAAAGGTGCTCAGGCCTTGGAAGTGCCCAGGGAGGTTTGGATCCCCATCCCTGGAGGTGTCCCAGCAATTCCTGGAGGTGGCACGTGGGGACAAGATGGGACTCCATGACCTCAGAGCTCTTCCCCAGCCTCATTTCTGGGATCCTGAAGCCCAGAATCCCAAAGGCTTTTCCCAGAAGGGAATCTCCATCTTCCCTGGGCAATTCCATGACCTCCCTTTCCATGGGGAAATTCCTGCTGATTCCAACCGGAGCCTCCCCTGGTGCAGAAATTCCATCACTTCTCTCCAAACCCAAAGGAAAGGAGCTGGGAAAACTCCACCTTTTCCAGGAAAGTTGGATGAGCCATCCTTGGAGTGCCTCAAACACTCGATGTTTTCCCTTTCCAACCCAATTCCTGGTGCTCCACTGGGAATCTGTTTACATCCTGCTCCTGCAGGACCATTCCAGGGATATTGAGACTTTTGGCATTGAAAGCAGAGTCAGATTTCCATATCTCTGAATTATTATTACTGTTCTCATTATTAACATAAAAATGTCACCAATAATAATTTATGTTACATATTTATATAATATAATCATTATAAAATGTAACTGTCTTTTATTTATATTATTACTTATATATTGATTTTACAATGTAATTTATATTGTATTATATAATTATATATTATTATTATTAAATAATTAATATGCACATGATCTATAATAGTATATCTCAATATTATCAATATTATTAATAATAATCATTGCACCACAATTAGAACAGTATTAATTAACCAAAGGTGTTTTCTCCTCGTTCCAGCCCCTCTTTTCCTCCTGCTCCTCTCCCCGTGCTGGATGCAGGACCCATGGAAGTGCCCACCTGGAGAAATCCCCTCCCCCATCCTTCCCCCTCTCAATATCCCGAATTTTGGAGCTCTCTCCCTTGGGAATGCTGCAGGAAAAATGGATCCATGGCCTGTCCAGAGGTGCTGCTTGTGCCACCTCCTGCATTCCATGGACACTCCATGGACATCCCATGGACATCCCATGGACATTCCATGGACATCCCATGGACATCCCATGGACACTCCATGGACACTCCATGGACATCCCATGGACATCCCATGGACATCCCATGGACATCCCATGGACACTCCATGGACATCCCATGGACATCCCATGGACACTCCATGGACACTCCATGGACACTCCATGGACACACCATGGACACTCCATGGACATCCCATGGACATTCCATGGACACTCCATGGACATCCCATGGACATCCCATGGACATCCCATGGACACCCCATGGACATCCCATGGACACTCCATGGACACCCCATGGACATCCCATGGACACTCCATGGACACTCCATGGACACTCCATGGACACTCCATGGACACCCCATGGACATCCCATGGACACTCCATGGACACCCCATGGACATCCCATGGACATCCCATGGACATCCCATGGACATCCCATGGACACTCCATGGACATCCCATGGACACTCCATGGACACTCCATGGACACTCCATGGACGTCCCATGGACATCCCATGGACATCCCATGGACACTCCATGGACACCCCATGGACATCCCATGGACACTCCATGGACATCCCATGGACACTCCATGGACATCCCATGGACATCCCATGGACACTCCATGGACACCCCATGGACATCCCATGGACATCCCATGGACACTCCATGGACATCCCATGGACATCCCATGGACACTCCATGGACACTCCATGGACATCCCATGGACACTCCATGGACACCCCATGGACATCCCATGGACATCCCATGGACATCCCATGGACATCCCATGGACATCCAATGGACACTCCATGGACATCCCATGGACACTCCATGGACACTCCATGGACACTCCATGGACGTCCCATGGACATCCCATGGACATCCCATGGACACTCCATGGACACTCCATGGACATCCCATGGACACTCCATGGACACTCCATGGACACTCCATGGACACTCCATGGACATCCCATGGACATCCCATGGACACTCCATGGACACTCCATGGACATCCCATGGACATCCCATGGACATCCCATGGACACTCCATGGAGACTCCATGGACATCCCATGGACGTCCCATGGACACTCCATGGACACTCCATGGACATCCCATGGACATCCCAAGGACATCCCATGGACATCCCATGGACACTCCATGGACACTCCATGGACACTCCATGGACACCCCATGGACATCCCAAGGACATCCCATGGACATCCCATGGACATCCCATGGACACTCCATGGACATCCCATGGACATCCCATGGACATCCCATGGAAACAGCTCTTCAGGGAACAGAAATTCCTCCTCCGGCTCTTCCAGGGGCACAAAAACCAACTTTCTCCTAAATCCAACAAGGCACAAACAGGTTCGGGAGACTCCCGGACCTTCCCCCTGTCCCGATTTTCCCAGCGGGGCGGGATTTCCATTCCTGGAGGGATTCCCGGAGCCTTTCCCGGCTGCAAAGCCCGAGGCGAGGTTTTGGGATTTTTGGGATGCCCCGTGTCCCGCCCCGCCGCGCGTTCCGGCAGCACTAGGTGGTGTTGCAGAGTAGTTTTGTGGGAAATTCGGGAATAAAATCAGGAATTTTGTGCTGTTTCACCTCTTCCCAAGGCTCCAGAAGTTGATTCCCAACGTGGCCCTGCCCAGGAGGGTGTTTGGGATCGGTTTTCCAGCCGCCCTCTCCATCGGAGGAGGTGGATCCCGGGCATCCCTTCACTCCCCACACACCCGGATATCCAGGATTAAATATCCCTGGAGAGCAGGAATTCCAGCTGTCCCTCCAGGAAATAAGGTTTTCTACACCCTCAGAGGGGTTTGGATCAGGTGTTTCCACATCCAGTGCTGAAAAAAGTCCAGGGAGAATTCCTATCACTCCAGGACATTCCTGAATCTCCAAATTTCAGTTCATTTTCTCAGTGGATGGATAAAAAAATGGGATGCAATTTCCAAACTGGATTATCACTGTCAGAACTCAACCCCAAGAAGGAAAGGAAGGAAGGAAGGAAGGAAGGAAGGAAGGAAGGAAGGAAGGAAGGAAATTTTCAACCCAATTTTTTTGGTTCGACATCAAAATATTTCAAATATCAAAGTATTTCAAATAAGAAAATATTTCAAGCATCAAAATATTTGAAATATTAAAATATCTAAAATAAAAATATTTCAAGCATCAAAACAATTCAGATATTAAAATATTTCAAATAAAAATATTTCAAGCATTCAAAATACTTCAAATATCAAAATATTTCAAAAGAATTCAGCTATTCTGGAAGGCAAAACGCTGCCAGTTTCCAGGGGAGTTCATGTTTGGGTGAATCCAGAAGGAAGAGACACAGACTGGGAAGGTTTGTGCTTATCCCAGATCCTGCTCCCTGCACTCAGAGGCCACAAAGAGCAAATGACTCCAAGAATTCCAAGGGGTGTTCAACATTGGCAGGAGCTGCCCAGGGAGGTTTGGATCCCCATCCCTGGAGGTGTCCCAGCAAT
>JANPWX010024943.1:0-18633 GCA_024734555.1 Trochalopteron elliotii
CCTTGCACACTAGGAAGGTGAGGAGACACCCTGCACACTCAGGGGAGCCAAGGACTCTCTCTGTGCCCTGCTTGCTGCCTGGGAGCGTTGGTGTCACCTCATCCTGTGACCACAGCCCACTCCTCACTCTCCAACAGCTGATCCCTGCTGGCGTGTTGGAATCTCCCTCTGACCCAGGCTCTGGGATGGAGGGGTCAGAGTTTGGGGGTTCAGAGCCTCCCCAGGCTGCCCAGCTGGGTTTGAGGAATGGGAAATGTTCTGTGGAGCAGACACCAGGCTCCCCATGCCCCGGTTAATGTGGGATTTGTATTTCTCTGCTTTTTCCTGTTCTCCACTTTCACTGCATTTTTATTTTTCCTTTGGAAATATGGCCAGCATCCCTGGGGTGGGGATAAGTTAAAGTACAGATGTATTATGCAAATGAAACCAAAGCCTTGCCCAAGGGTTTCAGGGAGTCACTCCTTCATCCCAGTGTCTCCAGAGGCCCTGGCTTGTCCCTGACAGCTCCTGTAGCTGGATTAAGGAGTCTCTGGGTTTGCCTTGGGAAGATGTGGCCGTCTGTGGCTGGCATCACATCAGTGTCACTTGTGCCTAGGGACTTTGTGGGACTGGGGGTTTGGCAGTCCCTGTTAGGTGGGAGCAAGAGGCTGCCCCATCCCACCGTGCTGGGTGGAGCCTTTAGCACCACTGGGAACTTCCAGGATGGGAGGATCAAGCTCCAGTTTGGAAATCTGTCAGGATGCTGAACACCCTGAGTGCACCCCAGTGCCCCCACCCCCTGCTCCCTGCATCGAGGCATCCTGTCAGGAATGCCTCCAGCTCCTTCAGAGAGAGAGGGTGCTTTCATCCAGTTAACTGCTGTTCCCCTAACTCATTTCGACCTCCGATTGAATCCCAGGGTCCTCACTGAGCAGCGAGTCGTCCCCGGTGTCCTCTCCTGCCACCAACCACAGCTCCCCCGCCAGCACGCCCAAGCGTGGCCCCATGGGCCCCATCATCGTGCCCCCGGGGGGGGCACAGCGTGCCCAGCACGCCCCCCGTCGTCACCATCGCCCCCACCAAGACGGTCAACGGGGTCTGGAGGAGCGAGGGCAGACAGGTATGGCTGTGTTTGGGGGTTACCCGCCCCCCCCGCATGAAGGATGGAGGGTGTGGGATACCCTGCACGGCTCCTAAAGGATCGCTGGGCTGCCCACGTTTGGTCCTTTCCCCTCCCTGCTGTGTCCCCGAGCTGGCGTTGTCACCGGGGCTGCCATCGTCCCCCTGCTGCCATCATCCCCGGGCTGCCATCCGGAGGGGAGTGCGAGGAAGGAGGAGGAGGAGGGAGGGGAGGGCCGGGGCGGGAGGGGGGGGAGAGCAGCTAATTAAGAAGCATCGTTAGTGGTTCTCCTCTCCTCCGCATGCTACAAGCAGATTCCCGGGGGGATTATGCCACTTGGAAAGACTAATTAAACCACAAAGCACAGAGAGGCGAGGGTAGGGGATGAGAAACGCCGGGGGCGGGGTGGGGAAATAAATGGAACCGTCATCCCCGGGAGCTCGGAGGGGTGCGTGGGGTGTCGGGGTGCTCCCCAGCCCGGTGTCACCCCCGTGTCGTCCCCCCCACCGTGTCCCCCCCCGCGTTGTGGGGGTTAACCGAGCGTGGTGATTGTCTGGCGGAGCCGCGCTCGCAGCGTGGCGCCAGGGACGGGAGGTAATTAGAGCAGAGCCTGGCACGCACAATGAGCTCCGTGCCGGCCGGGGGCGGGGGGACACCGCACCCTTTGTGGTGACCTTGGGGCTGGCCCTGCCCCGGAGGGGCTGAGGAGCAGGGTGGGATGGGGTGGGGAGGGATGCGCGGGGTGAGGGATGCTGTGGGTGACACCATCCTCCTCCTCCCGAGCTGCTAGATGGAGAAGACACAGTGAAAAACAGTTTTTAAGCCAAAACTTGCTTTTCTGGGGGGGTCATCCCACTAATTATCAGGTCCTGTGGGATCTCTTGTCACCCCAAGTTGTTCCCTCTTGCCAGGGGTCCCTCCCCAGCTGGAGGGAGTGACCTTCATGCTGACACCAGGGGTGGAAGCTGATGGAAAGCGGCTGAGGCCCTGTGGGAGGGTGCTGATGCCGGGGGGTGCCGGGGGGATTGTGGGCTGACCCCTGGGTTATGGCCCTTATCAAAGGCCAGCTGGATTTCCCCTGGCCGTGTCACTCCTCCCCGGGTGATTAATAGCTCAGGAGAACAAAGCAGCCATAAATCTCCAGGCAGGTAATGGGTGTCTTGCCCTCAGCTCTGCCTCGGCTTCAGCACCTCCTTTCCCACTGGGGCCCCCCTGGTGTAGCCTCCCAGGCCCTCCCACCCCTCCAGCTGCCCTTCCAAAGCCCAGATGCAGGAGATGCTGTGGTGGATGAATTCTTTTCTGGGTACTGGTGCCAGCGAAGGCAGGTTGGGGATCTACTGAGGGTCTTGAGGTGGGGACACAGCAGGGATTACCCATCCCCTAATCCCTGCCCCTTTGCCTTCCAGCAGGAAGCAGGGTCACGAGGCAGCAGCAGCAGCGCCGGCCGCGAGCGCCTCATCTCGGAGCCCCCCTTGACACAGGAGAAAGCGGGGGGTCCCACTGTCCCCTCCCACCTCCTGGGGACACCCTACTCCTTCGGGCTGCCCCCCAGCTCTGTGGTCCAGGACTCCCGCTTCCCTCCTCTCAAGTGAGTCTGCTCAGCACGGACGGGTTGCGGGATGCGGGTGTTCCCCTGCCAGCTGCGGTCCCACCTGGGGGAGGTGACATCTCCCCTGTGGGGGGACAGGGAGGGGTGGTGACTGTCTCCTTGTCCCCTCAGCCTGCAGCGGCCGGTGCACCACGTGGTGCCTCCCAGCGCAGTGACCGAGGATTACCTGCGGAGCTTCCGTCCCTACCACACGGCCGAGGACCTCCGCATGTCCTCCCTGCCGCCCCTCGGCCTCGACCCGGCCACCGCCGCCGCCTACTACCACCCCAGCTACCTGACACATCACCCCTTCCCTCATCCTGCCTTCAGGTGGGCACCTCCCAGCCTTGGGATTCCCTGGGGGATACCACTGGATGAGCTTTGGGGTATTGGGAGGTGGGAGCATGATCCACTGAGGGCGTTCTGAGGGTCTCCATCCCTTTCTCCCAGTAGGAGGCAGCCCCAGTCTGGCATCTGGGAGGGGGAATTGGGGGGTTCTCTGCCTGTCTAAGCATCCCTGTCTCCCCAGGATGGATGAGTCGTACTGCCTGTCAGCACTGAGGTCCCCCTTCTACCCGCTGCCAGCGCCGGGCTCGCTGCCCCCCCTGCACCCCTCGGCCATGCACCTGCACCTCTCGGGGGTCCGGTACCCCCCCGAGCTCTCCCACTCCTCCCTGTCTGCCCTGCAGTCCGAGCGCATCTCCAGCCTCGCCGCCGAGAGGTACGGAAGGGTGGGAGGGGATGGATGGGGAGCTCCAGAGGATGCTGACAGAGGACCAGGGGTGGTTTTGGGATGCTTTAGGGATGCTGGTAGGTGACTAGGGGTTTGGGAGTGCTGCAGAGGATGCTGGCAGGTGCCCCGGAATTGTTTGGGGGTGCTCTGGAGGTTCAAGAATGTTCCAGGGGATTGTTTGGGGCTGCTCTGGAGGTTCAAGAGTGTTCCAGGGGATGCTGAAAGGCATCCAGGGTTGATTTTAGGGGCGCTCCAAAGGGGGATGTTCGGGGTTGGTGCTTTTCTTTTTGATTTTTCTCTTGCAGGCTGCAAATGGACGAGGAGCTGCGGCAGAGGGAGAGGGAGAGGGAGCGGGAGAAGGAGCGGGAGCGAGAAGCCGACCGGGAGCGGGAGAAGGAGCGCGAGCGGGAGCGGGAGCGCGAGAAGGAGCTGGAGCGGGAGCGGGAAAAGGAGCGGGAACGGGAGCTGGAGAGGCAGCGGGAGCGTGCCCGGGAGAAGGAGCTGAGCATGGTGAAAGCCATGGAGGGGCCCTTCCTCCCCGTGACGGAGCTGCACGGGCTGCGGGGGCACCCGACTGAGGAACGGGGCAAGCCAGTGGAGCCGCTGGCACCCAGCAGAGCAGGTAACGCCTGCCTTCCAGAGCTTGCTTTGGTCCCATCTCCCCTCCAGATGGCAAAGCCGAGGGGGTCGGTGGCCCTGGGAAGTGGCTGGGGACAGGGATGGGCTGTCCTGGCTGCCAGATTGCTTTGCCAGGAGCCCAGCTGCGGCAGCTCGGAGCGGCGGCGCGGTGCCTGTGCCATCTGACTCGGGCCAGGCTGGGCACCGTGCCCAGTGCATGCCCAGCAGCTGGGCTGGCAGCAAGTGGGCAGCCCGCTGTGCTGAGCTCTGACTGGTGACTACCCCATAACTCCGGGTCCCTCCCTCCCACAGGGATGCTCACCCCAAAATACACCCCCCCTCTTCCACACCCTGACTCTCCAACACCCCTTTCCCACCGCAGACAAACTCAAGGACTCGGTGCTGCCCACGCCGAAGCCCATCCAGCACCCTCTGCACCCTCCACCGGGCTCCCACCACCCTGTGCCCAGCCTCATCCCCAACCACAGCGTGTTCCCTCTGCCCGGGAGCAGCGCGGCCACGGCGCTGCTCATCCACCGCACCAACGAGGAGGAGAAGTGGCTGGCCCGGCAGCGCCGGCTGCGCCAGGAGAAGGAGGATCGGCAGTCCCAAGTCTCGGAGTTCCGGCAGCAGGTGCTGGAGCAGCACCTGGACATAGGGCGTGCCCCGAGCCAAGCTGAGCCCGAGCACCGGCCCGAGCACCCCAGGTAAGGGATGGAGCTTTTTGCCCCAAAATTGAGCTGTGTTTTCCCGTGTCGCAGCTGTCCTGGATGGGATATCTGTATCTTAAGCTGGAGAGGGGCTTTGGATAAGGGAAAGGAGTGATAGGACAGGGGGAATGTCTTTATATAGGAGGGCAGGGTTATATGGGATATTGGGAAGAAATTCTTCCTTGTGTGGGTGCTGAGGCCCTGACACAGGTTGCCCAGAGAAGCTGTGGCTGTCCCATCCCTGGAAGAGTCCAAGGCCAGGTTGGATGGGGCTTTGAACAATCTGGTCTAGTGGAAAGCGTCCCTGCCCATGGCAGGGGGTGGAATAGGATGATCTTTAAGGTCCCTTCACCCCACACCATTCCATGATGCCATGATACAATGTTTTATAGGATTTTCCCCCCAGCCTATGGCTGTGCCCACCCCATTACCCAGCTCTGGCCCCCCATCAGGCACCCACCACCCCACAGCCGTGCCCCTCACACATCCCATGAGCCAAAGCCATGGTGCCAGCGGGTTCCTGCCACACGGTGCCAGCCAGGCCGGCTGTGCTGGCAGTGCCAGCCGTTCCTGGTGCCCGACATCTGCGCAGCGGCAGGCGCCGAGCCTGGGAGGTGGCCAGGGGCCAGTGGCGAGTGGCCAGGTGCTGCCCAGCCACCAGCACTGCTAATTGCACTCCCCCCTCCCGGGCAGTAGGGCCGGGTGGCGGATGCCTCGTTTGGGGGGCACCTGCACCCAGCCTGGGCAGTTTGGGGGGCAGCAGAGCATGCCCACACACCCCCGGATTGATTGACAGGGCCTTGCTCGCCCCCGTGGCTGAGCGCTTAAGTGGTGCAGGCTCATCCAGCCAGCTCTGCCGCCTGCTCCCTTTGTTATTTTTGGGTATCCAGGGGATTAGCGCGGCTCATCGAGGGTAATAAGGAGCGGATCACGGGGCGGCACAAAGGCGAGTGCCCGCCGCAGGCTCCCTTCCCCATCCGCTCCTCCCACCCCAAACCAAACCAGAGAGGAGACAGCAAGGTCACCCCGAAACACCTGCAGCTGGGGATATTCCATCACCATCCTTTCCCTGCATCCAGCAGGGCAGGAGAGGGATGGATCCTGAGGGGTGCTCCCCGCCGGTGGTGCCTGGATGGCGGCGCTGAGCTGAACCCGCTGCTCCGTGTGCGGAGCTCCGGGGCGCTGGAGCGGAAAAGTGTTAAATGCACAGCTTGGGCACATGAAATATTTATCCTGCAAACAGGCTGGCTCTGGCTGTCAGAGTAGGGCTGCACTGGGGTGCTGCCCTTGCCACTGGGCTCTGCCAGGACTGGTGGCTCACTCGTCCCCACGCAGGGGTCAGGGCTGGGGTCTCCAGCCCAGTGCTCCTGGGATGCAGCCACATCCATGCCCAACCCATCCATGCACAACCTTAACTCTGTCCCCATCCCTCAGGTTTGTGGCGTGGAGGGGACAAGTGTGGCATCTCCACATGCACAAACCCTTCTGGGTGTTCCTAACAGGCATGTTTCTCCCCAAAATGCCCCGGGGCTGGAGCGCTGCCAGCTCTCTGGTAGCAGTGCCAGCTCCTCACCTCTCCGGTGCTCTCCTCTCCCCGCAGGTTGGGATCGAGCCGCCACGAGCCAAGCAGCCGGGAGCCAGGGCAGCACTTTGGCGGGCCCCCACCCCTCATCTCCCCCAAACCCCAGCACCACCCCGTCACCACGTCCCTCTGGAACCCTGTCTCGCTGATGGAGAGTCCCCCTGACCCTCCCCGGCGTCTCCCCGAGCCCCACGCCCTGCACAGCCACCCAGCACCCTTCGAGCCCGGCCGCCAGGGCATCCCCCTGGTGAAGGTGGAGAGGGTCTTCTGCCCGGAGAAGCTGGAGGAGGGGCCGAGGAAGAGGGATGCTCTGGAGAAATACCCGCCGGGACGGGAGCCCGGCGCCCCGGAGCACGGAGCCTTCACCCACACCCCTTTCCTAGCTGAGCTGGAAAAATCCACTCAGAGCATCCTGAGCCAGCAGAGAGCCCCAGCCACCCCGTTCCCTGAAGCCACCAAGCCCAGCTCGCCCTACCGGCCCCCCCAGCCCCGCGCCCAGGACCCCATGTACATCTACGACGAGTTCGTGCAGCAGCACCGCAGGCTGGTCAGCAAGCTGGACCTGGAGGAGCGCCGGCGGCGGGAGGCCCGTGAGAAAGGTGAGGCACTGGGGAATTCCCCCCCTGGCACCGGGATCTGGCCTGGATTTCCCCCCTCTGGCACCGGGATCTGGCCGGGGGTCTCCTGGGAGTGCCGACGTTCCCGCATCCGAGTGGTTCAGTAAACCCTGCGCTCCAGACGTGCCCCATGAATAAATGATGAGCTGGAGCTAATAGGAGGGTTTTAAATATTGATGGGGCTGCTGGAGTGGGGATGAGAACAGCGGTGAGGAGGAGATGGAGAGCTGGGAGGGGCTGGAATTGCTGTCCCCACTCCAATGGGATGGGTCCTCCCCAGCCTGTGCCCCGTTGACACCCCCTGCCACGCGTCCCACAGCAATGCCAAGAGGATACCCAGGGATGGGTGATGCCCTCTGAGGTCCCACAGTTGGAGAGGGGACAGGGATCCCCCCACCCTGCTGGGCCCCACACTGGACCCCCCTCACTCCTTTCTGACATCCTACCCTGCTGCACCCCCCATCCCCAGTGGGGTTCCACTCTGTGTCCCAGAAGGTCCCAGCAGGTCCCCAAGGTGTCCCCAGCCTCACAGCAGCCTCTCCCCATCTGCAGGATACTACTACGACCTGGATGACTCCTGTGATGACAGCGACGAGGAGGAGGTGCGGGCCCATCTCCGCTGCGTGGCTGAGCAGCCCCCGCTGAAGCTGGACACATCCTCTGAGGTACTGGTGGCACCTCCTGTCCTCTCCCTGTCCCCTGGGGGAGCAGCCCCTCCTTTACACAGGTTCCCAGTGCCCAATACAGCCACCATCCCCACATGTCTGCAGAGGCACCAGGGGGGGTTAGAGATGGGGGTGATGAGGATGGGGATGGAGATGAGTGATGGAGATGGGGATGGAAATGGGGAGGGCAGTAAGGATGGGCATTGGAATGGGAGTGGGATGAGGATGAGGATGGGGATGGGAACAGGAATGAAAATGAGAATGGGGTGGGTAATGGAGATGAGAATGGCGATGGGAATGGGAATGGAGATGCGGATTGCAACAGGGATGAGGGTTGGCATGAGGATGGGAATAAGAATGAAGATGAGGATGACAGCGGGCATGTGGATGAGAATGGGGACGAAGACGAGGATGGGGGATGACCCTGCTCTGCTCTCCCCCTGGTCGCCCCAGAAGCTGGAGTTCCTGCAGCTCTTCGGCCTCACCACGCAGCAGCAGAAGGAGGAACTGCTGAGCCAGAAGCGGCGCAAGCGGCGGCGGATGCTGCGGGAGCGGAGCCCCTCTCCGCCCACGGTGCAGAACAAGCGCCGCACGCCCTCCCCGCGCCTCCCGCTCTCCACCCGCTACAGCCCCGACGAGATGAACAACAGCCCCAACTTCGAGGAGAAGAAACGCTTCCTCACCATCTTCAACCTCACGCACATCAGCGCCGAGAAGAGGAAAGGTAACAGCCACGGCCCGCGCACGCTGGGGTCTGGGGGATGCCAGAGTGGGGGATCTGCCTGGGGCCCTGAGCTTGCTCTGCTGAGCAGAGGCTACACTAAAGCTCAGCTTCCCATGCTGCAGACAAGGAGAAGCTGGTGGAGATGCTGCAGGCCATGAAGCAGAAAACCACGCCGGCCGCCGTGGTGGTGAAGAGCTCCCCGCGGGACAGCCCCGGTGCCCCCAGCACTGGTAAGTGCCCCCAAGTCCTTCCCTGGGTGTTGGGTTGGGGGAGCACAGCTTTGCCTTGAGGGGAGTCCTGGCTGCAGCCAACTGCTGCTCCTCTCCCCAAAGAGCCTCCAGTGCCGCCACTCCTGCTGGACCTGGATAAACCCGTGGGCATCGCCGTCTCCGTGCCGGAGGTGCCAAAGGCAGCAGAAGCCTCCAGGTTAGAGCAGCTGAGACCCCAGGAGCCACCGAGGCCCAAGGAGTCGGGCACAGCGCCGGAGAAGCCCCGGCTCAGTGATGGGCACCCTGGGAAGAAGGCTCTGAGCATCCTCAGCTACGTCAGGGGGCCCCTCCCCAAGGACATCCCGGTGCCGCTGTCCCACAGCATGAATGGCAAGAGCAAGCCCTGGGAACCCTTCATTGCAGAGGAATTTGCCCACCAGTTCCACGAGTCGGTGCTGCAGTCCACGCAGAAGGCACTGCAGAAGCACAAAGGTAACGGGAGGTTGTTGGGAATTGTTGTTTTGGAGTCACTTAAAGAATCACCAGCGAAAGTATCAGCAAAACCAGGTTGAGTGTAAAACCAGTGTCACAACAAAGTTTGTTGGCGAGGTTCACTCTCCTGTTTATTGGATGGTTGAAGCACTCTGAGGAAGAGCAAACAAAAATCCAAAGTCAGTAAATAAACCCCAACTAATCTGTGTGGAGGCTGGAGAAGGGGGAAACAGAAGGATAGGAAAGGGTAAGAGGAAAAAGGAATATGGGAGACCCTCGTGTTGAGTCACAAGTTCAGAGTAGCCCTGTGTGCTAAACTGAGCCAGGACTTGATCAACAGGTTGTGTTTAAAGCACTTAAACTTAACAGCATTTAAACTTAATTGATAACTTAAACAATTTAGCAAGGGATTCATATAGAATTTACTGTACCACACAACAGTAACTTCCTCACAGGCCTAACTTACAAATCTAAAGTATTTAAGGATCCAGGAGAGTAAAATTCTGCAGAGTGCTACACCGAGCCCTTCTTGAAGCCCTGCAGGGATGGGGACTCCATCACCTCTCAGGGCGGCTCCTTCCAGTGTTTAACAATCAAGAAATTCCCCCTGATGTCCAGAAAAATAAGCAGGCATGCAGGAAGCTGGTTGGGTATTGGGATATCACCCCCTTGTCCCCCCCACCAGGGTTTGGCACTGGCAACCTCATTGGTTGGAGCATCCCATGAGCTCATTGCTGAAGCTAAAAATTAGGGATAATACAGCTCCAAAGCCTTTTAAACTCACTCAGTTGAGTGCCTGAAATAAATAAAACCACTCCAGCGCGCAAGGAATGATAAAAACCCACAGAAGATGCTGTAAGCTTGCCAAAAAGTCCTGGAAGGGTGGGATTAATGCCGTGGGGAGTGGGCAGGGGGGCTGACTGTGGCTGCCCACAGGGGGGACGGCGGAGCAGAACCACAAACTGGACACCTCCATCCACTACAACATCCCGGAGCTGCAGGCGTCCTCCCGCCTGGCCGGGCCCCCGCACAACGGCATGGCCGAGGGGCCACTGCGGCCACTGCCTGCCCTGCCCCGGGACTCTGCCTCTGAGGAGGAGGAGGAGGAGGAGGAAGAAGAGGAGGAAGAGGAGGAGGATTACCCCAGGCCCAAGTGGCAAGGGATCGAGGCAATTTTTGAAGCTTACCAGGAACATATAGAAGGTAAGGGGGGCGTGTGCGGGGTGTTGGGGCAGGGAGGGTAAAATGCCAATTTGTGCTTTAGTTTCCTGTGGGAGGTGTCACTGGTTCCTGATGGGATGGGCTGGGGAAGCTCTGGGGGATCTCCAGAAATGCAGGAGCAGCATGAAAGCAACAGGCACTGTTGCTTTTGCTGAATTTGATGTATGCATGAAAAATTGAGGTATTCACGGCTGCCCTGAAGGTTCTCCACAGGCAGTGCCAGGGTTGGGAATACTCTGGGATGCTGGGGGCAATCGCTGCTGTTTGGGCAGAGCCTAGAGCAGGGCTGGCACCCTCTGTGGGTGGTGCATGGAGCCAGAGGAGCTCAGCCCTGTCCTTTGGATGTTGCAGAACAAAACCTGGAGCGCCAGGTGCTGCAGACGCAGTGCCGGCGGCTGGAGGCCCAGCACTACACTCTGAGCCTGACAGCTGAGCAGCTGTCACACAGCATGGCGGTGAGTGGGGACAGGCACACATCCCCTGGGCACATAATCTCCCTGGGTACCCATCCCCTGGAGATCCATCCCCTGGGCTCTCATCCCCTGGGCTCTCATCCCCTGGGTTCTCATCCCCTGGGCACACATTCCCTGGGCACCCATCCCCTGAACACCCAACCCTCCTGGGCACCCAGTCTTCCTGAGATCTGACCTCGAGGCCCTCAGTCCTCCCACATGTTGACATACATTGCACCCATGCTGTGCAGTGCCCATTCCCTGCACTGCCCAAACTTCACAATGCCCATTCCCTGCTGTATCCCAAACTCCACAGTGACCATCCCCACCTATATCCCAAACTCCACAGTGCCCATTCCCAGCGCTGCCCATTTCCCTGCACTGCTCCATTCCCTGCAGCCCCCATTTCCTGCACTGCCCATTCCCTGCAGCCCCCATTCCCTGCAGCCCCCATTTCCTGCACTGCCCCATTCCCTGCAGCCCCCATTTCCTGCACTGCCCCATTCCCTGCACTGCCCCATTCCTTACACTGCCCATTCCCTGCACTGCCCATTCCCTGCACTGCCCCATTCCCTGCACTGCCCCATTCCCTGCAGCCCCCATTCCCTGCACTGCCCATTCCCTGCACTGCCCCATTCCCATCACTGCCCCATTCCCTGCACTGCCCCATTCCCTGCACTGCCCATTCCCTGCACTGCCCCATTCCCTGCAGCCCCCATTCCCTGCACTGCCCCATTCCCTGCAGCTCCCGTTCCCTGCAGCCCCCGTTCCCAGCACCACCCCACCCCGTTCCCCACCCCCTGAGCTGTCTGGTGCCCGCTGACCCCTCCCCTTCCCCTGGTGCCCGCAGGAGCTGAGGACCCAGAAGCAGAAGATGGTGTCAGAGCGGGAGCGCCTGCAAGCCGAGCTGGATCACCTGCGGAAGTGCCTTGCCTTGCCTGCAATGCAGTGGTCTAGGGGTTATTTCAAGGGGTATCCCAGGTGACGCTCCTTGGGCCAGGCCGAACATATAGTCTAGAAATAATAATCTATTTTATTACCTTGAATATTTAATATTTTTCACTGGGAGGTTTGAAGCTAAAAAAATAAAATTTAAAAAAAAAAAAAAAAAACAAAGAAAAGAGAAAAACAAACCACGACAACGAAATCGTTAATAATAAAAGGAAGAAAACAAATTTAAAAAAAAAATAAAAAGAGAAATAAATAAATGGAGAATGTGCCATGCATGAAGCAAATGGGAGCTGGGAGGAGCCGGGAGCCCATCCCACGGCCAGCAGCCCCCGGCATGTCCCCTCCTGTCCCCTCCTCCGGGGGCCATGGCTCTGAAGCCCCCCTTCCTTCCACCCACCCACACTTTATAACGCTCATTTTTGTTGGTTCTTTGGTTTCTTTTTCTAAAAAAAAAAAAGAGGAAAAAAAAAAAAAAAGACAATGAAAAACTCCACCGACAACACTAAAACCCGGCGGGGCCCCGCGGGGCCGGGTGCTGCCGGATCCCGCTCCCAGCACGGCACCCCCAGCCCGGGGTTTCCCCTGGAAATGCACTTCGCTATCAAAAAAATAAAGTCAATAAACTGGTTGAAGGTCCCTTTTTGTTCCTGGTTGGCGGGGAAGGGGCAGGGACACACGTGGGGGTCACTTTGTCACCCCGGCTTTGGGATTGAACAGGCGGAAAAAAAAAAAAAAGGAAGAAAAAAAAAAAGGTGCTTCAGCCTTGTACTGTGTATATATATTAAAAAACAACAAAGTTTTGTATGTTTTTATTGCTTTAATTATTGTTATAAAAAGCTTGCCTTTTTTTTTAAGATGTTTCTGCTTTTTTTTTGCCTTTTTCCCCCCCCCTCCTTCTCCCTCCTTGTTTTTATTTTCTTTCTACATTTTTTTCTTTTTTTTTTTTTTTTTTTTTCTTTTGGCAAAAGGATTAACTCGCTTTTAGTGTTTGTACTGCTGCTGGTCGGGCCAGAGAAGATATTGAAATGTTTTAAAAATAATTGAAACCCACAAAAAATAAATCCCCTTTTCCACTGGGGCAGGTCCTGTCCCACCACCAGTCCCTGGAGGAGCTGAGCCCCTTCCACCTTCCTGGGTTTTTTGTTTTTTTTTTTTTTTTTAATTTTTCCCCTTTTTCTTTGCTTTCTGGGGCTTTTTCTGCTCCAGCTGGGCCGTCATGGGTGTCAGGGTGCCGGGTGGTATCTGAGCCTTGCCCCAAAGGAAAAATCCCAAGGAATTGGGCTGAGAGGGTGGAGAGTTGAGGGGTGGGTGACACTGGGGTGTCCTTTCCCCCCCCCAAAAAAATACCAAGACAATCAGAGCGGCTCTAAAGCAGTTTGGGCAAAGGGAGAGGGGGTCCTGTGGGGTCTCTTGGTGACACCTGGGGGACAATCCATGTGCAGCTGTGCCCGCAGGCGGGCAGAGATGTCCTGGTGCCACCCAGGGTCAGGCTTGGTGCCATTTTTAGCCACTTGCTAAAAACCAGCACATGCCCTTCCTCCCCCCCCACCTCTCCCGGGGGAGCCTTTTTTATTTGATTGTTAGTTTTAAATTATTTATTAGAAATTGTTTTTAATTCGCCACGAGACCAGCTCACATCTCCGGGAAAAGGTGACCTCTGCTTCCTGCTTTAAATTCCCTCGTTGCACTGGCAAAGAAAAGCATTAACCCCCTCCCCACGCCCCCCTTGCTCCCTGCTCTCTCATTGGCTTCACCAAATTAAAAAAAAAAAAAAAAAAAAAAAAAAAAAAAAAAAAAAAAAAGCTGGGCAAGATTAAAAAGCAAAATGCCCTTGTGACAGAAATTAGTTTAATCTTTTTTAAATCCCCAATTGCCTCGCCAGCCTCTGGCCTCGCCGCTGCCAACTCCGGGCTTCGAAGGGAATTTTAACACGGCAAAAAATTCGCTCGTTGCTCCGCTCCTTTCCCTTCCTGTGTGCCGTGGCAGAGGGAGGAGGGAAGAAGCCAGGGATGGAAAATCATTGGCAATTTATCCCTCGCCGCGCTGAGGAGCCTGGCTGGGATGCAGCCTCGCTTTGTAGCAGCTCCTGTGCTGACTTTTCCCTCCTCACCAGCCTGGATTTAGGGTTTTTGGAACAATTTTCCCCCCGCCCCCGGGGTTGTGGTGAGCATTTGTGTCCGTGCAGAATTGCTGGAGCAGCTGTGCCAGAGCCTGGAAGGGCTGGGAGGAAGGAGAGGAAGGCAGAGCCTGCTGGGGGCAGGTTGGATGCTATGAAAGAAAAGAAAACAAAAAAAAAAAAAACACCCAAAAAAGGAGAAAAAACCCCAACCCTAAACATGTTCAAAGTGTACTTTGTTGGAATTAACTGTAATGTAATATACTATTTGTTGAATGTAGTAATCAGGTATTTATGAATATATTGCTGTAATTCCTGAAAACACCCCTAAAAAAAACCCCCAAAATAAAATCTTCCACAACGACGGGCAAGGAATCCTTTCTCCGTGGGGAAGGCAGCTCTGCTCTGAGCACCCCCAGCCCTGCTCCGAGCATTCCCGGCAGCTCCTGCCGTCATTCCTGCCATCCTTCCCGCTGTGCCAGCCCCTCGGGGCACAGCCCAGGCAGGCAGGGCACAGATGGCAGCGGGAGCCTGGCCCAGATGCTCGGGGAAGGGCAGCGCCGGCAGCCCGGCACCCTCGGGCGCCAGGAATAATTAATTACAGCAGCCATGGGCACAGCCCTGCTCTGGCCAGAGCCCGCCTGGATCCTGCCTTGATTCTGCCCTGGATCCTGCCCTGAATCCTGCCTTGATCCTGCTTGCATCCTGCCTGGATCTTGCCCTGCATCCTGTCTGGATCCTGCCTTAATCCTGTGCTGGATCCTGCCCTGGATCCTGCCTTGATCCTTCTCTGGATCCTTCCCTGGATCCTGCCTTGATCCTGCCCTGGATCCTGCCTTAATCCTGTGCTGGATCCTGCCCTGGATCCTGCCTTGATCCTTCTCTGGATCCTTCCCTGGATCCTGCCAGTATCCTGCCCTGGATCCTGCCTTGATCCCACCTGGATCCCACTTTGATCCTGCTCTGGATCTCACCTTGATCCTACCCTGAATCCTGCCTGGATCCTGCCCTGGATCCCACCCTAGATCCCGCTTTGATCCTGCTCTGGATCTCACCTTGATCCTGCCTGGATCCTGCCTTGATCCTACCCTGAATCCTGCCCTGGATCCTGCCCCTGCCTGTCGCCCTGCTGCAGGGAAACAGGCCCGGAGCCAAAGGAGAGCTGCAAGCTTTTCCAAGCATTGTTTGTGACACAGCCCAGGATTAATTTGATGCCGTTCTTCAGCTGCAATTATTTTTTTTATTATCTTTTTTTTTTTTTTTTTTTTACAGACAGTTTCAGATTAAAGCCCCAAATATTACAAAAATAAAGATGGATGATATTCTGGTATTTCCCCACAGCCTGGTATCTGAGAGGGAAAACCATTTTCTTTTGTCCTTCTCCAAAGAGCAGATGGATCTGCTTCCCAGCTGATCTCCCCAGCAGACACCTCATTGCCAGCACATCTTCCTCTATTTTTTTTTTCTTTTTTTTTTTTTTTTTCTCCAAGGCTCTAAGAAAACCCGTGGAAGCACCGCCTCGAAATTTATGTCTTTCAAGGCAGTGTGTGGCCTGTGCTGCCCTCAGAAGTTCCCTCGCTGAAAGTACAACCCGAGAGATCCGCCCAGCGAGTCACCGCCCGCTCCGAGCCACTGGGGAGGCTCCAGCAGCTCTGCAGCAACTCCCTCCCAGCCCCGAGGGGAGATTTGAAGGCTGGGAGGTCCCTGCAGGGGAGGTGGGAGCCGGCCAGATGAAGCAGCTCCTTCCCAGCTCCCTGTCAGAAATCCTGGGAGTGGGAGCTCTCGCCAGGCTGGAGGTTAGTCCGGAGCTTGTACATGTGATCCAAGGCTTGGGTAAGGAAAGTCCCCGTGGTGTTGATCTCCATCAGGGTTAAGTTATCCAGCTAAAAAGGGGAAATAACAGGATCTGGGAAGAAAAGATACTGGGGAAGCAGCTCACAGCCCACACAGTTCCCTTTAGTGACACCCCAAAGGGACTGAGCCAGCCGCCAGCCCTGGTTAAGAGATGCACATAAGCACCACTTCAAGAGCATTACCCACCCCTGGAAGTGTTCAAGGACAACATGGATGGAGCTTGGAGCTGCTTGGTCTAGTGGAAGGGGGTGGAATGAGATCTTTAGGAGCCAACCCAAACCATTCCATGACCCCTCTGCTTCCCACAGGGCACAGGGAGCTGCCGTTGGTCCATGAGGTCCAACTCACAACTCCAGCTCCCCAGTGACTCATCCACAACCCAGCACAAGCGTGCCCCAAGCCATCCTTTTCCCCAGCACCTCATCCCTCATCCCCCTGGGGCAGCTGGATCCCTCCCGGGGTGAGTTCCTGGCACACCTTGGCATGAACCTCCTGCTGCCTGACGAAGCTGTCGGCGGACAGGCGCAGCTTGGCCATGCGCGTGTCCCACGTGTCCTTCACCAGCGTCCTGATCTCGTCTGCTCTGGGGATGTTGTCAGAGGCACTGGGACAGGGAAAGGAAAGGAAAAGCAGGGTCAGAGCAGGCTGAGGGGTGTGTGGTGTTGTCACCGAGTGCTGTTGTCACCGAGTGCTGTTGTCACCACCTCAACCCCCCCGAGGCGCTCGCAGGACAATTTGCTAAAAAACCAGCAACTCCACATTAAAATCCTCCCTGCTCTCCTTGTCCTACTGGGATTGTTTCTTTCCCCAGGAATGCTCAGCTCCAATGCAGCAGCTGGCTGTCACTAGAATCCTTCTGCTCTTTAATAGCCCAGCTGGTACGAGGCGCACGGAGGGCTCCAAACCTGGCCAAAGTCACAACCAGCTGGGGAATCCAAGGGCTCAGGCACGGTGAAACCTCCAGCTCGGGGCTCCCAGGGCTCCAGCAGGGAGAATTAAGCTGGAAGGGCTGGATGGGATGTGCCACATCACCCCATTAAGGCCATTCAAAGCTGCCATAAGGAGCTGGGGAGATGTGATCGATGTGCACGGACAGAGCTGTCAGGGCTGCTGCAGTGTGCTGGGGAAGGAGCAGCACGCCAGGAGCCTCCTCTCCAGAGGAAAAAAAACCAGAGCTGGAATGCCCACCCTGCCTAATCGAGGGCTTAAAAAAGTCAGCAGAGCCCTCGCCGAGACAAATACCAGCCAGCACATTTTACAAGTGAAATGCCTCAGCAGGCAGGAGCTCAGGCTCGGAATATCCCCGGCCTCCTGCTTCCCAGGCTGAGGGAAGAGGAGCTTTCCTCCTGAAGGAGAGCCAAGGAAGAAGCCTGGAGGCTGGAGGCTGCTGAACAGATTGCAGCCGTGGAACGTGTCGAGGATCCTCCAGGCCCTCCATGCTGAGCTGCTGCTCAATAAAGCAGCACAGCCCCAATTATGAGGCCACGGAACAAGAGATCCCCCCCAAGTTCCTGAGAGGCAGAGTTACCACGAAGGGAAGTGCTGCTGTGAAATCTTGGCAGGCTGAGGGATAAACCTCCCTCAACTCTCCCTTTCCCCCATCGCCCTCCAGGGGCTGCTGCCAAGCAAAGCTTGAAAAATCCTCTGTGCTCACACCAAGTGGGGTGGAAAATGGCCCAGCTCAGCTCCTACTCACTAGTTCAGCAGCAGCTTGGTGAGTTCCATGTAGTAGGGGCTGGGCATTGGGGTGAAGGTGTCCTCTTTCCGCTCCTGATCCCGGATTTCCTCCAGTTTCCCTAAAACACAGCCAGGGATGCTCAGGTTTTGCCAGGCCTTCAAGGCTCCAGGTGTGGTTTTTTCCCCCTCCCCAGGAAAAGCCACGTTGTTTCTGGGGGATCAGCTCAGTGTCCAAAGCCTCCAGTGATGGGAAGACAGGAAAAGGCTCCTGTGAGGTGGCACATAAGGGACATGGACACCTCCAATCTCACAGAGATTTCCCCAGGGAATTAGTGACAGGATGAGAGGAAACAGCCTCAAGTTTCGCCAGAGGAGGTTCAGGATGGACATCAGAAGGAATTCCTGGAGTGAAAGGGTGATTAAACACTAGAAGGGGCTGCCCAGGGAGGTTTGGAGTCTCCATTCCTGGAGGTGTCCAAGCAATGGCTGGATGTGGCACTCAGTGCTCTGGGATGGTGACAAGGTGGGCACAAATTGGACTTCAGGTTGGAGGTCTTTTCCAACCTAAAAAATTCTGGGATTCTGTGACCCAAAGTCCCTAAAGCTTCTTCTGAACAAGCCTCACCACTCTCAGAGTAAATAAATTCCAGTGGAGGAACATGAGATCCTTCCCTCTCTGTTGCTTAGTGTTTTTGAATTAAGCTCCCCACTAATGGTGAAAAACGGATTATTTTTAATTTCATGTTCCCACTGCACCCACTGAAGGCCAGAGCTGAAGGCAGAGCCTCCATCCTCACCAACATCCATCCATTCTGGGGGAATGAGCCGACACTTCTGCCTCTGCTTCAGATTAATGGCCAACCACACAGGCACCTCCACTGGCAGACCAGGATTGAAGGGACCCAGATCTCCCTGGAAAACAAATTAAGGATCAGAAGCAGGCAACAACCAGGGCTTGGACTGCACAGAACTTGTCTGCTAATGTGGTCAGAGTTTCCAGAGGATTTGGAAAAGCCTGAGCCAGACATTTGATCCTGCATTTCCTCCCCTCACTTCCCAGAATTCCTGCTCTCAGACTTTTCCTCATCCCCCTCGAGAAGGAATCACCAACGTTCCCAGTGCATTTTCTATTTCAAGGTGTTTCACAGGAGTTACAGCCACAAACTCCATCTCCCTGGATGGGAGTTCACCCTGAGGGCTCCCAGAGGTTCTGCTCAGCACCCAGGACAGCCGGACACTCCCAGCCAGGCCTCAGGGGCTGCACAAACCTCCTAAAGATGTGGGGGGCACCACAGCCCCCTCCCAAATCTCCTGGGGGGCTGCAC
>JANPWX010024943.1:23604-34533 GCA_024734555.1 Trochalopteron elliotii
TGGGGACCCCCAACCCACCCCTACCATGTGTGGCACAGGGAGGGTCCCCGAGCCCCCTTTCCCAGAGCAGCCCCCGGTGCTGCCAGCACGTGCTGGGCGCTCCAGGAACGTCTCCCCCACGCTGCGCCTCCCCTCGCGTGTCTTTTGCCATCTGCTGCTGTCATTAAAAAATTAAATTTCCATCTGCTTTCACACTCCCGCCTCTCCCGCCGGCTCCGGGTGCCGCCGCTCCGCGGGAAGCATCGCCCCCGGCTCCCTCCCGGGATGCGGCCAGATCCGGCGGGATGCAGGTGACGCCGCCGCCGAGTTCATCCTCCCCGGTGCTGTTTGCTGAAACGGATTCTTCAATCCCTGCTGGAGAGGTGGGGGCCTCGCTTTTGGCCACCCACGGGCACCACGGTGGCTCCAAAGGGGCGGTGCTGGGGTGTTTTGGGGGGCACAGCCTCACCTCCCCACTGTGCTGACACAGCCAAACTAGGGGTGCGGAGCATCAGGGGTTTTATTCATCCTGTTAGGAAAAGGGACAAACCCCAAAAATCCCTGGCGTCCAAACCCACCCATGTGGGTGCCCCGTGGTGAGTCCCTGGGAGCTGCATCCGGCCCAGCCGCGCCCTGGAGGCCGTGACTCCATCCTGACGGGGCAGGGACAGGTCCTGGCAGCCTGGATGTCCCCAGTGTCCCCTCTCAGCACTGGCTGCAGGGTGAGGGGCCCTCCCCGCGCCGCCCCTCGCGGGACAGCGTGGTCCCCGTGGGCGTGGGAGGTGTGACGATGATGGAGGGCACGTGCAGATTCTTCTGTCCCGAGGACGCCGTCGGGGTCCCGTCGCTGCTCACGCACATCTTCAAGCCTGAGGAAATTTGGGGGATAAAAGGGGGATGAAAGCAGATCAGGCTTTCATTGGGGTGCAGCATCCCCCAGCTCCCCGCCCTCCTCGGTGTCAACACTTCAATCCTTTTTCTCTTCACTGGAGAATCCACAGCACCCTCACATCTCCTCCCCTGGATCCACCTTGGATTTTGGGGGGGTTTTAGAGGTGGATCCTCCCCCTCACCCGACCACCTGCCCAGCCCACCCGCCCCTGAGGGGAGCAGATCACTTTAATCTGCTTTTTTAATCAGGAGAAAAGCCCAGTGTGGCACAGGCAGCATCCAGGGAGGTTTCAGCTCTTCCCAAGCAGGAAAATGCCCGGAGGGGACAGACACTGATATTTTTAATCTCTTTTTAATTAAGGATAAAGCCCTGCCTTATGTAAGGGAGCTGGAAAAGGGGGAGGGTCTTTTCTTTTATTCCAGACTCCAAGCTCATCAGAGGCATCTGGAGGCATGGGGGAATATTTTGGGGCTATGTCCTGGGTTTGGGGCAGGATTGGGATTCCCTGGCTGCTTGCTTCCCCTCTTCAATTATCCCTTGTTGGACAGGGGGGGTTTGAGACCTCCAACCCCCCCTGACCACTCCCTCCCAACATCCCTGATGCAGAGAGAGGGCAGAGCTCATGTCTGGGTGATGCATCCAACCCTGTGCCCACCACAACCAGGATCCCACAGAATCTGGCCTTGGGAAAAGCCAGGGCAGAGGCAGCCCTGCATCCTAGAGAAGGATCCTCATTAAGCCCCATCCCTAACGACCCCAAGGACGATTACCAGGACTCAGAGGGATGCAGAGCTAATGGGAGATGTGAGATCCAGCCTTCGAGGCCAGCAGCATTAAAAGCTCTCGCTCTGCCCCTGCGCAGACATCCCTGACGCCATTCCCAGCCTAAATCCATTAAGAAAATTCAAGTTGGGAAAGAACCTCCTGGTTGGAGGATCCCTGGGGAGAGTGAGGGATGCTTGGGATCAGCCTGGAGGCCGGGAGCCCTGGCCTGACCTCTGCATCTCATCCCTGTGTCCCTGAGCAGCCCTTTCCTGCCTCCAAGGAAATCCACCTGATTTCTTGAAGGGCTGCCCTTAACCCATGGATTCTCCAGAGCAAAGGGTGTAGGACAAGCACAAAATAAAAGCTGGGAAAATCTTCCTTGGGGTGATCCAGGTGCAACAGGTCACCCCGTGGGACTTGAGAAATTCCACCACATTCCCAAACTCCACCAATCTAACCCACACCTAAACCTCCTCCAGGTACAAACCATCCCTCAGGTGCCTTCAGAGAGCGGCATCAACCCCCCAAAACCTCCACCCCAAACCGACCTTTCAGGCAGGATAACTTGAGCCCCATGTTTTCATCCTCTCAGCGGGATCCAGCTCTCCAGCTCCGCCGCCGGCCCTCGCCGCTGGCGCTGGGGAAAGAGAGGTGAGGCTTGAGGGAAGCGATCCTGGCAGGGGAGGAAGGAGCAGGAGCTAAAAGCTCACATCTCTGTGTGTGTGTGTCTGGATCTACAGGAGGCCGGGCACCACAGGAAACGCAGCTGCTCGCTCGCAAAACCACCAGTGATGTCACGGCACTTCAGTGACTCAATCTGCCCCGACGAGGTTCAGGAAGAACTTTTTGGGAGGGTGGAGAAGGAGCCTGTTGCTGGGTGAGGGGGAGTTCCCATCCCAGCTTCTCCGCTCCTGGGGTCTGGGCTGGAAATATTTCGGGATGAGAAGGTTCTGAGCAGGAGGAATTGGGTTGGTTTTTAGGTTGGTTCTTGCAGAGAAAACCCCGAGTTCACAGGCGGGAAACAGAGGGAAGCTCTCAGGGCTGCCTCCCTTGGGCTGAGCCGGAGCAGCTGCTGGGATGGACTGCTGGAATTCACATCATCCTGCTCCTCTTGGGCATCCCTGATGTCCCCAGAGCTTTTAGATGGATGATTCCCACTGTGGGACATCATTTTTTCAAGATGCTGACAATTCTTCTGCAAAAAAAGTCCCTTTATTGGGAAATCTTCACAGCTCCTCCCAGAGCTGCTGGGAAAACTCATTGGGATGAGGGTCAGTGACTCATTTTGGCCCTTCCAAGCTCTGGGCCACACAGAGAGCCAAGGAAAACTCCCCCTGCCTGACCTCTGCATTTCCAAGAAGCCCTGAGGTGTTTCGGCAGCAGCCAGCAAGGGGAAGTGAAAATTTGCTCTCTCTGCTTTTAATTCAGTTCTGCTTTAATTCAGTTAATTCTGCTTTTTATCAGTTCCCCAGGTGCAGCCTGAGCTGTGACCCCCCCCAGGGCTGGGGAGTGGAGTCCTCCCCAGGACCTCACTTTGCAGCTCTCCTGGAGGCTGCCCAAATATCAGGAAATCTGCTTTGAGGGAAATCCTGCGGGTTTTGGCACCTGCTGGTGGCTGACACCACTCAGGGACAGAGGAGGGTCATGCTGGGGACACCGAGCTCCGTGCACAGGGGGTCTCCTCTGGGATCTGATCCTCTGGGATCACCCCCTGTGGCCAAACCCTTGCAGGACACAGCAGCCCCCCCTCCCCATGGCTGAGGGCCAGATTCCAGCTCCAGAATTTTTGGGTAGAGAATTCATTCCAGCGGGATTCCTGGTGCTCGCTCCCGGGGCTCCAACTTCGCTCCCGTGTTGCCAGCACCAGGCCAAAGAAATATTTGCATCCCGACGAGTTCACGCTCCAAAAAGCCCCAGACACTCATCGCAGGCGTCACTGGAGCGGGGACCGAGCTGCCCGGGCAGGGGGGACGCTCACAGGGAAGGGGAAAAGGGACAAAGCCGGGGCTCGGGGGGGTGGCACTTACCCGGTGCCCGGAGGGGCGATGCCCGCGGTCTCATCCCACCTCCCACCGCACCCGGATGCCGGGGCTGGCAGGGGGATTCCCTTCAGGAGGAGGAGGAGGAGGAGGAGGGCCGGCTTTGGGTTTGGCCAGGCTGGTTGGCAACCTGGTTAATCAGGTTAGCGGAGCCCCGGCTCCTCCCCTCCAGCCCCCACTCCGAGCCCATCCGTGCCCAGCAAAGCCCTTGGGTGATGAGGAAACCCTGCTTTACTCTCAGCCCGCTGCACAAGCCAGTCCAGAGCCGAGAGACAGAGAGAGGAAGGAGTGCCCTGGGCTGCAGGCGAAGCCCCCGGGCATCCAACATCCCTACAAGCAGCCTGAGGGCTACCAAGTGGCCGGAGAGGGCCAGTGAATGAACACATCGGCATCCCTGAGGTCCTGATGTCGACAGACATCAACCTCTGGAAAGCACCTCCACCTTCTCCAGCCTCCAGGAGGGATCTTTTCCCTTTCCCAGCCCCAAACCCCGCCTGGCAGCGGGAAGAGCAGCAGAAGGCAGCGGGTTCCTCACCATTCCCAGGATGAGCGCTGCGGGTCGGCTCCCACCCCGCTGGGAGGATGCCCTGGAGGAGGCTGTGCCTCCAGAGCAGCCGCCTTCTCCTGCATCAGCAGCAGCCAGAGGCTTTTCCATGTTCCCCCTCCTCCGCAATTAAGAGGCGAGGCCCCGCGCCGGCTCCTTTTCAGCCGGAGCTGAAAAGCAGCGGTTCAAATCCAGGGCGCCGGCCTGCAGGGAACGCCGGCCGCACATTAAACACCCCCCTGGCTGCGGGAGGGAGGGGATGGAAGAGAAGGAAAGCTTGGAACTTCACCCACGGGTCGGGAGAGAACTGATCCCAGGAGTTTGGGAGGTCAGAGCCCCAGCAAGCCCGGCTGGGATGGGCATGAAGGGCAGCAGGGAGAGGAAAAGGGTGGTTTTGCTCCGTTTTCTGCTGGTTTGGTCCTGCCATGTCTGATGAGAATCAGAAATCTGGGAAGAGCTGATTTCCTTCCCGATCTGACTCCTCCGATTTGTCAAAGAACTGAGTTATTGCAAAGCTCCAGGAGCAGGGAGGGTGACACAGGGTGAGGCTGCAGCTCCAGCTGCAGGCACAGTCCTGGGCAGAGACGTTTACAACCCACAGCTCCTTTTTTTTCCCCCAGAAAACAGACAAATTAATTGGTTTATGTGGATTTTTTTACCCCCTGTTCAGCTGCAAAGTCTAAGAGTTAGAGACAAATCCTGAACCAGAGCCTGGCAAACTTGATCTCTCAAGATCCCATCCCAAACTCAGAGCACGCAGCATCCCATGGAGCCAGGGATTGTTCTTGGCAGCACAAATCCAGTCAGAGCAGCACAAATCTCGCCTCCACCTTGAGCTGTTTTACTGCCTGTCTCCAAAACTACCTGTTTGCTGCTGTTGGGTGAGAACAAACAGCCCCAAACCCACAAGGGCCGGAATTAGCCTGGCCTGGAGCAGCATTTGCTGCTACAACAGTGATGGAAAGCGATTGTCTTGCTGCAGCAGGGGTGGGAAACATAAACACCAGGCTGCTAAAATACCTGTGGTTAGTTCTGCGGGTGCAGCACAGCTCCAGCTGCTCTGCTGTCACTAGATAGGCACAAACACAGCGTCAAACACCCCTTCCTGTCCTCCCCAGGGCTGGTGAGTGAAGCAAAAACCTTGGTGAAGGTTTAAAAAGTGAGGGTTGTCCACCTTGAGGTGACAGGGAATGGCCTGGAGTCCCCGTGGTGTGGAGGTCACTGGTGGGTGAGCAGGGTTAGGGAGAGCTGAGTGCCAGCCCAGTGGGATCAACACCCCCTTTCCAGGGTGACATCCCTTCCAGGAGCTCCTCATTGCTCTCACAAGGCTCTGAGCTGTGACTGGCTGAGCATCATGTCAGGGCAAGTGGGCAAAGCCCACCAAGAGCCAGCTGGGCAGGGGAGGAAGAGGATGGGCTCAGGGGGTGGGTGGGTATGGAGCCACTGGGGGAAGATTGTCCTTCCAGAGCTGGCCAGCACCTGGCTGTCCCCTGAGGTGGTCCCTGGCTGGTTTCTAGTCCTGCCTGTGTCCCTTTTTTGGGTGCTGGGCTGCTCCTCTCCGGGTGCTTCCCAACCCTCCTGCTCCATCCTTGCCCCGGGGCTGAAGCCCTGGTTGGGGACAGTGAGGATGGAGGGCAGCCTCCCAAATTCCCTGCGGGGGAAGGGCAGGGAGAGCTGATGCTTCCCAGGCGCCAGAAGAACCGCAGGGACAAGGGACGTGTTGTGCAAACACTTGGCCACAAGAAAAGCTTTGGCTGGAGAGCCCGGAGAGGCTCTGCTGGCTCTCCCCTTCAGGAGCTGCTCCTGCAAACACCAGCTGGGCTCCCCTTTCAGCAAAGGAGGGGGGAGGAAGCAGCTTTCTGGGTCACGGAGTGCCAGGGTCTGCTAACTAACGCAGGTGACACGTCACCCTGGCTCCGTGCTAACCGAGCAACGAGGCCACCTGTCCCCTCCTGCCCCCGTCCCTTTTGGCCCGAGCAGGGGACAGGGCTGCTCCCAGTCTGGCTCTGGAGCTGCCCCAGAAAGGGGCTGCAAGGTTCTGCTTGAAGTTTGCCAGCACTGGAAGTGCTGGGAGCAGAGAAGAAACTCCCTCCTGGAGATCCAGAGTCACCCAGGGCTGGCGAGCCGTACCCAGAGGGGATGCCAGGCGTGGGGAGGGAGGAGGATGTCACGAGGAGGCAGCTGAAGATGCAGGCTCTGGGGGAACTGGAGCAGCTCCAGCATTCCCCAAGCACGAGCTCTTGGCAGAGCGAGCCACCGGCAGGAACCGCGTGGGCTGGAAGCGGCCCCGGAGCAAATCCAGCGGGATGAGGCGGGAGGGGGTCGGGAGCGAGGCGGGGAGCGAGCACGGCACGTACCTGAGGCACAGACCTCCCGCATCCAGGACAAAGCACCTCTCCCCCGGCATGGATTCAGCCGGGAGGCCACGGCCGGGAATGGGCTTAGGGACCTTGGCCACGGCTGCTGCTCTTCCCGGGCTCGCTGAGCTCCCAGGTTAATCTGGGCCCAGCTTTCCCTTTTATCCGCTGCTGCTAAAACCTCGACAGAGTTGGTTTAGGTTTTTTTTTTGTTTTGTTTTTTCAATTAGGTCCATCTTTTAATCTCCAGGGTGCATTTCTAGGAAGGGCTGGGTCGTTTCCCCGGGCCTTGGCGGGGCTGGCTGTGCGCAGAGCGGGGCCGTGCCTGGCACGGATCCTGCCCGCATCCCGCTAAAGTGCTGCAGCCCCGAGCCGGCGCTGCCTGGAAACACTCAAGGAGTGACCCCTCACCCCCAGCCCACCTACCGGGTATTTTTAAGAGTAGAATTCCCTGCTTCCCTCATCTCAGCTCCGGCAAGGCTGGAAGTGCCACAGGCAGGAGCGTTGTCCCCCCTTTGCCAGCCCACCCCGTGTCCGTCCTCTCCGAATCTGCCTCTGCCGCTTTCCACGGGAAACCAGAAACGAAGGGATGCAGCTGGGGTGTACTTTCGGAGGAGAAAGGCTGGGTGGAAATGTGGTCTAAAAGCGACAGTGAAGAAAAAAAAAAAAAGAAAAGGAAATCGATAAAGTCCTCAGCGGATCCTTGGGCGCACAGAAAGTGCTGCCGGCGGCGGGAGGGCTGGGTCAGGGCGCGGGGGGAAGCGAGGAGGAGGTTGTGGTGCAGGACTGGGATGTGTGGAGGTGTTTTAGTCCAGCTGGGAATGGCAGAGCCTGGGCAGGATGGGAGGGGAGCAGCTCGAGAGGGACCAGCTCGTGTGGGTGCTCCAGGAGCTGAATTCCACCCCGAAGGAGAAGCAGAGCTCACGAATCGAGCACGTTCCCCCTCGAGGCCATTTTCCAGGCTGCACTCAGCCGCAAGCCCACCCCACTAACAGCCTCCTCCATTAGCATTATCCCGGCTCTCCCTGGCAGTGCCCTCCTCCAGCGGCATCTCCAGACGCTTCCCAGATCGCGGAGTGCAGCGATTAGGCCGGCAGCCAGAGAGCCAGAGAGCCCCGGCATCGCTTCCTGCATCTGTCACTGTCACCTCTGCTCCCCTGCCACTCACAAAGGGATTCTTGGGGACAGGGGGCCGCCCCTCACGCCTGGGGTGGGCTCTGCACATCTGTCTGCTCCCGGCTCCAGCTGTGCCAGGTGATCTCTGACCCGCTCACCTGCTCCCACATCCACATCAGCTGCCAGAGCTGGAGTTGTTACATCTCTGCTGGCTTTCCTCGGGGAGGGAATATCCCAGGAGCAGATGGGAAGAGGGGAAAATGCCAGCAGCAGGCTGGCTTCGCTTGCTGGATGGGGAAAAAAACCTTCCCCAAATCCTCATATGCTCACACAGAGTGATGAGCTCGGGGAGAATTGTGGGACCTGGCATTCCCTGGGAACAGAGACCTCGCTTGTGAGTGCCCCAGGAACAGCTGATCAGGGATTCCATGGCTCCTGTCGCCCATCTGCTTGTGGGGATGTTTGGCACTGTTCTGAAAAATAGGGTTGAGTGGGGAAAAGAGAATCCCACAGGCTGGGAGAGCTGGGGGTGTTCACCTGGGGAAGAGATGGATCCAAGGAGAGCTCAGAGACCTTTCCAGGGCCTAAAGGGGCTCCAGGAGAGCTGGAGAGGGACTGGCGACAAGGGATGGAGGGACAGGACACAGGGAATGGCTTCCCAGTGCCAGAGGGCAGGATTGGATGGGATATTGGGAAGGAATTGTTCCCTGAGGGTGGGGAGGCCCTGGCACAGGGTGTCCAGAGAACACTGTGGCTGCTCCTGGATCCTGGAATGTCCAAGGCCAGGCTGGACAGGGCTTGGAACAACCTGGGATGGTGGAAGGTGTCCATGGCAGGGGTTGGAATGGGATTGTTATAAGATCCCTTCCCACCCAAACCATTCTGGGATTCTTTTTTCCAAGTACTTCAGGTGACGTGGATGAGGTAAAAAGTTGGGGGTTAAAACATCTGGGCAGGCAAATGGCAAATCACCAAATTTTGGTGGATAGGGAGAAGCAAAGTTCATCCTCAAAGTCATTAATTGCTAACAGACCAAAAGAGAGTAGGACACACATCCCCAGTGCTGCCTTCCCAGCTCCCAGGAGGACTTCAGCAAGAGATGCTTTCCCCAAAACTTCCTCCCCCTGAAGCTTTAAAAGGAATTACCTGGAATTCCTGCTCTGAATCCAGTGGATCAAGCAGCCAGGAAAGCAGCATTTGCTCTGGGCTCATCAGCAGGAAGGGGGAACACAGCCTTCCCTGAGCCCTGCAGCTTCCTCATTCTTTCAGATTGATGGAATTGCTGCTTTTGTCCAGCCTTCAATGCAAATAGGCCAGGGGAGATAAGATCGGCAGGTCTGTCCTCTTTGCTTAAAGCCAGCCCGGGCTTCTGCTGGTGGCAAAAAATCCTCATTTGAAGGCAAAGGGAAGATTAAAAAAAGGGGGAAGGCAAAGCAGTAAAAGCTGTTCCCCTGCCAGCACCGTGTCCCGGGTTAGTCACAGGGAATATTCCAGCAGGTCACAAACTGCCTAACAGGGGGAGCTGGATTAGCCCGAATTTGCATATTTATGATCAAAGCTCGACTAGGAGATGCTGTTACAAAGAACAAGAAACACATTTTCCGTGGCTCAGGAGATGCAGCAGCTCCTTTTGACAACTCCACACGAGGAGTCTGGCTAAGATAAGGATCTGTCTCTGGAACAATGCTTTGGATTTCGCTGGGTGTTTGTACCAAGCCCTCCTCCTGCAGCCTGGGTGCTTTGCATTCTGCTCCCAGGATATCTTTCCCTACAGATACAGAGTGGAGCAGCCACTGGCATGTGTTACCTCGCTGGTTTTGGGAACTAAATACATGTTTTGAGTCAACAAGTGAAAACATTTCCCTCTCCTGCAAGCCTGACTCAGCCTAGGGAAGGTTCTTGACTTGGTGCCAATGCCTTTGGTAATCACACCTCACCCATGCACAGCACAGATAAAAACCAAAGCGCCCAAAGCTTCCTCTCCTCCCTCTGACCTCACCTCATGGCCCTGTGGAGTCTCACCTGGAGGGAACTCCACAGCCTGGGGGCACCCAGGGTCTATTCCCTGCTGCAAATGGGATTTCTGCCTTAACCCCATCCCTCGCCAAGAGCAGCAGAAAAACTTGGGCTTAGTGACTCAAAATCAAGAGGATCTGACAATTCCATTTTGAAATAAGCCCAGGTTGGATGGGGTTTGGAGCAACCTGGTCATGGGGAAGGTGTCTCTGCCCATGGAATGAGCTGATTTTTAAGTCCCTTCCAACCCAAATTCTGCTGTGATTTTAACACTAAGACTGGGGACAGGCAGATATTTTATGGGTATTTAGATCTACCTTGTAACAACATTTCTGGGCAGGAAAAGGAAATCTGGAGGAATTTTGCTGCAGGTTGAGTATTTAACTCCAGTTGGGCAATCACGAGGAGAGAGGCAACAAGGGCTTACAAAGAGCTCTTCTAGGCTGGTATAAAGCTGCATTGTCCAGGAAACTTCTTGGAATAAATATTAATGGGAAAGACAAGGCAAGCTGAACTAGGCTGTACCCAGGCTCCCTGATTCCATGCACTTGGATCATGTGGAAAATGAGATCTGCTGATTAACCCCCTCCCCCCAAAATGTACAAAATTATTATTTCACTATTGTAGACTCCAACTGCAGATTCAAACTCAGCAGTGTGCTTCCAGTCCTTTTTATAAATCATTTACTTTGGGTTTAACACATTCAAGCAGTAACTGTGCTTGCCAAGCCCAGGAGAGCAGGAATCACCAGACTGTTTGGGAACACTGCTTTAAAACTCTCTGTCATGCTAAAGCACTGCAAAACAGGTGACACATGAGCATGGAACATCCTCAGCAGTTTGCATTTTACGGTGCCAAGAGAGTTACAATTCCAATCCAGGCCAGAAGAAACCATTCACCTCCTATTTGATCTATTTGCCCTTAAAATCTCTCATCTCAGGACAGGATTGACTTTTTTTTTTTTTTTTCTTTTTTTTTTTTGGAAAGGTACTTCCAGAAATCATTAAAAAGTAACCTCTCTAAAGATTAGAAAAGCTGAAGTCAAAACGTTTGGGATAGGAACAGTGGGGGCCAAGCAGAAGCAGTTCTGGTTTCCAAGGAATAGCAACATTCACTACAAGTGGGATGGTGTCCACTGGAGGACAGCTGGAAGTGACATCTGGCAGCTCTTCCAGGGAATGTCACCACCAACATCCCCGTGGCTTCACGGGGACACAGGAC
>JANPWX010024945.1:12299-23237 GCA_024734555.1 Trochalopteron elliotii
TGGGGACCCCCAACCCACCCCTACCATGTGTGGCACAGGGAGGGTCCCCGAGCCCCCTTTCCCAGAGCAGCCCCCGGTGCTGCCAGCACGTGCTGGGCGCTCCAGGAACGTCTCCCCCACGCTGCGCCTCCCCTCGCGTGTCTTTTGCCATCTGCTGCTGTCATTAAAAAATTAAATTTCCATCTGCTTTCACACTCCCGCCTCTCCCGCCGGCTCCGGGTGCCGCCGCTCCGCGGGAAGCATCGCCCCCGGCTCCCTCCCGGGATGCGGCCAGATCCGGCGGGATGCAGGTGACGCCGCCGCCGAGTTCATCCTCCCCGGTGCTGTTTGCTGAAACGGATTCTTCAATCCCTGCTGGAGAGGTGGGGGCCTCGCTTTTGGCCACCCACGGGCACCACGGTGGCTCCAAAGGGGTGGTGCTGGGGTGTTTTGGGGGGCACAGCCTCACCTCCCCGCTGTGCTGACACAGCCAAACTAGGGGTGCGGAGCATCAGGGGTTTTATTCATCCTGTTAGGAAAAGGGACAAACCCCAAAAATCCCTGGCGTCCAAACCCACCCATGTGGGTGCCCCGTGGTGAGTCCCTGGGAGCTGCATCCGGCCCAGCCGCGCCCTGGAGGCCGTGACTCCATCCTGACGGGGCAGGGACAGGTCCTGGCAGCCTGGATGTCCCCAGTGTCCCCTCTCAGCACTGGCTGCAGGGTGAGGAGCCCTCCCCGCGCCGCCCCTCGCGGGACAGCGTGGTCCCCGTGGGCGTGGGAGGTGTGACGATGATGGAGGGCACGTGCAGATTCTTCTGTCCCGAGGACGCCGTCGGGGTCCCGTCGCTGCTCACGCACATCTTCAAGCCTGAGGAAATTTGGGGGATAAAAGGGGGATGAAAGCAGATCAGGCTTTCATTGGGGTGCAGCATCCCCCAGCTCCCCGCCCTCCTCGGTGTCAACACTTCAATCCTTTTTCTCTTCACTGGAGAATCCACAGCACCCTCACATCTCCTCCCCTGGATCCACCTTGGATTTTGGGGGGGTTTTAGAGGTGGATCCTCCCCCTCACCCGACCACCTGCCCAGCCCACCCGCCCCTGAGGGGAGCAGATCACTTTAATCTGCTTTTTTAATCAGGAGAAAAGCCCAGTGTGGCACAGGCAGCATCCAGGGAGGTTTCAGCTCTTCCCAAGCAGGAAAATGCCCGGAGGGGACAGACACTGATATTTTTAATCTCTTTTTAATTAAGGATAAAGCCCTGCCTTATGTAAGGGAGCTGGAAAAGGGGGAGGGTCTTTTCTTTTATTCCAGACTCCAAGCTCATCAGAGGCATCTGGAGGCATGGGGGAATATTTTGGGGCTATGTCCTGGGTTTGGGGCAGGATTGGGATTCCCTGGCTGCTTGCTTCCCCTCTTCAATTATCCCTTGTTGGACAGGGGGGGTTTGAGACCCCCAACCCCCCCTGACCACTCCCTCCCAACATCCCTGATGCAGAGAGAGGGCAGAGCTCATGTCTGGGTGATGCATCCAACCCTGTGCCCACCACAACCAGGATCCCACAGAATCTGGCCTTGGGAAAAGCCAGGGCAGAGGCAGCCCTGCATCCTAGAGAAGGATCCTCATTAAGCCCCATCCCTAACGACCCCAAGGATGATTACCAGGAGTCAGAGGGATGCAGAGCTAATGGGAGATGCGAGATCCAGCCTTCGAGGCCAGCAGCATTAAAAGCTCTCGCTCTGCCCCTGCGCAGACATCCCTGACGCCATTCCCAGCCTAAATCCATTAAGAAAATTCAAGCTGGGAAAGAACCTCCTGGTTGGAGGATCCCTGGGGAGAGTGAGGGATGCTTGGGATCAGCCTGGAGGCCGGGAGCCCTGGCCTGACCTCTGCATCTCATCCATGTGTCCCTGAGCAGCCCTTTCCTGCCTCCAAGGAAATCCACCTGATTTCTTGAAGGGCTGCCCTTAACCCATGGATTCTCCAGAGCAAAGGGTGTAGGACAAGCACAAAATAAAAGCTGGGAAAATCTTCCTTGGGGTGATCCAGGTGCAACAGGTCACCCCGTGGGACTTGAGAAATTCCACCACATTCCCAAACTCCACCAATCTAACCCACACCTAAACCTCCTCCAGGTACAAACCATCCCTCAGGTGCCTTCAGAGAGCGGCATCAACCCCCCAAAACCTCCACCCCAAACCGACCTTTCAGGCAGGATAACTTGAGCCCCATGTTTTCATCCTCTCAGCGGGATCCAGCTCTCCAGCTCCGCCGCCGGCCCTCGCCGCTGGCGCTGGGGAAAGAGAGGTGAGGCTTGAGGGAAGCGATCCTGGCAGGGGAGGAAGGAGCAGGAGCTAAAAGCTCACATCTCTGTGTGTGTGTGTCTGGATCTACAGGAGGCCGGGCACCACAGGAAACGCGGCTGCTCGCTCGCAAAACCACCAGTGATGTCACGGCACTTCAGTGACTCAATCTGCCCCGACGAGGTTCAGGAAGAACTTTTTGGGAGGGTGGAGAAGGAGCCTGTTGCTGGGTGAGGGGGAGTTCCCATCCCAGCTTCTCCGCTCCTGGGGTCTGGGCTGGAAATATTTCGGGATGAGAAGGTTCTGAGCAGGAGGAATTGGGTTGGTTTTTAGGTTGGTTCTTGCAGAGAAAACCCCGAGTTCACAGGCGGGAAACAGAGGGAAGCTCTCAGGGCTGCCTCCCTCGGGCTGAGCCGGAGCAGCTGCTGGGATGGACTGCTGGAATTCACATCATCCTGCTCCTCTTGGGCATCCCTGATGTCCCCGGAGCTTTTAGATGGATGATTCCCACTGTGGGACATCATTTTTTCAAGATGCTGACAATTCTTCTGCGAAAAAAGTCCCTTTATTGGGAAATCTTCACAGCTCCTCCCAGAGCTGCTGGGAAAACTCATTGGGATGAGGGTCAGTGACTCATTTTGGCCCTTCCAAGCTCTGGGCCACACAGAGAGCCAAGGAAAACTCCCCCTGCCTAACCTCTGCATTTCCAAGAAGCCCTGAGGTGTTTCGGCAGCAGCCAGCAAGGGGAAGTGAAAATTTGCTCTCTCTGCTTTTAATTCAGTTCTGCTTTAATTCAGTTAATTCTGCTTTTTATCAGTTCCCCAGGTGCAGCCTGAGCTGTGACCCCCCCCAGGGCTGGGGAGTGGAGTCCTCCCCAGGACCTCACTTTGCAGCTCTCCTGGAGGCTGCCCAAATATCAGGAAATCTGCTTTGAGGGAAATCCTGCGGGTTTTGGCACCTGCTGGTGGCTGACACCACTCAGGGACAGAGGAGGGTCATGCTGGGGACACCCAGCTCCGTGCACAGGGGGTCTCCTCTGGGATCTGATCCTCTGGGATCACCCCCTGTGGCCAAACCCTTGCAGGACACAGCAGCCCCCCCTCCCCATGGCTGAGGGCCAGATTCCAGCTCCAGAATTTTTGGGTAGAGAATTCATTCCAGCGGGATTCCTGGTGCTCGCTCCCGGGGCTCCAACTTCGCTCCCGTGTTGCCAGCACCAGGCCAAAGAAATATTTGCATCCCGACGAGTTCACGCTCCAAAAAGCCCCAGACACTCATCGCAGGCGTCACTGGAGCGGGGACCGAGCTGCCCGGGCAGGGGGGACGCTCACAGGGAAGGGGAAAAAGGGACAAAGCCGGGGCTCGGGGGGGTGGCACTTACCCGGTGCCCGGAGGGGCGATGCCCGCGGTCTCATCCCACCTCCCACCGCACCCGGATGCCGGGGCTGGCAGGGGGATTCCCTTCAGGAGGAGGAGGAGGAGGAGGAGGAGGAGGGCCGGCTTTGGGTTTGGCCAGGCTGGTTGGCAACCTGGTTAATCAGGTTAGCGGAGCCCCGGCTCCTCCCCTCCAGCCCCCACTCCGAGCCCATCCGTGCCCAGCAAAGCCCTTGGGTGATGAGGAAACCCTGCTTTACTCCCAGCCCGCTGCACAAGCCAGTCCAGAGCCGAGAGACAGAGAGAGGAAGGAGTGCCCTGGGCTGCAGGCGAAGCCCCCGGGCATCCAACATCCCTACAAGCAGCCTGAGGGCTACCAAGTGGCCGGAGAGGGCCAGTGAATGAACACATCGGCATCCCTGAGGTCCTGATGTCGACAGACATCAACCTCTGGAAAGCACCTCCACCTTCTCCAGCCTCCAGGAGGGATCTTTTCCCTTTCCCAGCCCCAAACCCCGCCTGGCAGCGGGAAGAGCAGCAGAAGGCAGCGGGTTCCTCACCATTCCCAGGATGAGCGCTGCGGGTCGGCTCCCACCCCGCTGGGAGGATGCCCTGGAGGAGGCTGTGCCTCCAGAGCAGCCGCCTTCTCCTGCATTAGCAGCAGCCAGAGGCTTTTCCATGTTCCCCCTCCTCCGCAATTAAGAGGCGAGGCCCCGCGCCGGCTCCTTTTCAGCCGGAGCTGAAAAGCAGCGGTTCAAATCCAGGGCGCCGGCCTGCAGGGAACGCCGGCCGCACATTAAACACCCCCCCGGCTGCGGGAGGGAGGGGATGGAAGAGAAGGAAAGCTTGGAACTTCACCCACGGGTCGGGAGAGAACTGATCCCAGGAGTTTGGGAGGTCAGAGCCCCAGCAAGCCCGGCTGGGATGGGCATGAAGGGCAGCAGGGAGAGGAAAAGGGTGGTTTTGCTCCGTTTTCTGCTGGTTTGGTCCTGCCATGTCTGATGAGAATCAGAAATCTGGGAAGAGCTGATTTCCTTCCCGATCTGACTCCTCCGATTTGTCAAAGAACTGAGTTATTGCAAAGCTCCAGGAGCAGGGAGGGTGACACAGGGTAAGGCTGCAGCTCCAGCTGCAGGCACAGTCCTGGGCAGAGACGTTTACAACCCACAGCTCCTTTTTTTCCCCCCAGAAAACAGACAAATTAATTGGTTTATGTGGATTTTTTACCCCCTGTTCAGCTGCAAAGTCTAAGAGTTAGAGACAAATCCTGAACCAGAGCCTGGCAAACTTGATCTCTCAAGATCCCATCCCAAACTCAGAGCACGCAGCATCCCATGGAGCCAGGGATTGTTCTTGGCAGCACAAATCCAGTCAGAGCAGCACAAATCTCGCCTCCACCTTGAGCTGTTTTACTGCCTGTCTCCAAAACTACCTGTTTGCTGCTGTTGGGTGAGAACAAACAGCCCCAAACCCACAAGGGCCGGAATTAGCCTGGCCTGGAGCAGCATTTGCTGCTACAACAGTGATGGAAAGCGATTGTCTTGCTGCAGCAGGGGTGGGAAACATAAACACCAGGCTGCTAAAATACCTGTGGTTAGTTCTGCGGGTGCAGCACAGCTCCAGCTGCTCTGCTGTCACTAGAGAGGCACAAACACAGCGTCAAACACCCCTTCCTGTCCTCCCCAGGGCTGGTGAGTGAAGCAAAAACCTTGGTGAAGGTTTAAAAAGTGAGGGTTGTCCACCTTGAGGTGACAGGGAATGGCCTGGAGTCCCCGTGGTGTGGAGGTCACTGGTGGGTGAGCAGGGTTAGGGAGAGCTGAGTGCCAGCCCAGTGGGATCAACACCCCCTTTCCAGGGTGACATCCCTTCCAGGAGCTCCTCATTGCTCTCACAAGGCTCTGAGCTGTGACTGGCTGAGCATCATGTCAGGGCAAGTGGGCAAAGCCCACCAAGAGCCAGCTGGGCAGGGGAGGAAGAGGATGGGCTCAGGGGGTGGGTGGGTATGGAGCCACTGGGGGAAGATTGTCCTTCCAGAGCTGGCCAGCACCTGGCTGTCCCCTGAGGTGGTCCCTGGCTGGTTTCTAGTCCTGCCTGTGTCCCTTTTTTGGGTGCTGGGCTGCTCCTCTCCGGGTGCTTCCCAACCCTCCTGCTCCATCCTTGCCCCGGGGCTGAAGCCCTGGCTGGGGACAGTGAGGATGGAGGGCAGCCTCCCAAATTCCCTGCGGGGGAAGGGCAGGGAGAGCTGATGCTTCCCAGGCGCCAGAAGAACCGCAGGGACAAGGGACGTGTTGTGCAAACACTTGGCCACAAGAAAAGCTTTGGCTGGAGAGCCCGGAGAGGCTCTGCTGGCTCTCCCCTTCAGGAGCTGCTCCTGCAAACACCAGCTGGGCTCCCCTTTCAGCAAAGGAGGGGGGAGGAAGCAGCTTTCTGGGTCACGGAGTGCCAGGGTCTGCTAACTAACGCAGGTGACACGTCACCCTGGCTCCGTGCTAACCGAGCAACGAGGCCACCTGTCCCCTCCTGCCCCCGTCCCTTTTGGCCCGAGCAGGGGACAGGGCTGCTCCCAGTCTGGCTCTGGAGCTGCCCCAGAAAGGGGCTGCAAGGTTCTGGTTGAAGTTTGCCAGCGCTGGAAGCGCTGGGAGCAGAGAAGAAACTCCCTCCCGGAGATCCAGAGTCACCCAGGGCTGGCGAGCCGTACCCAGAGGGGATGCCAGGCGTGGGGAGGGAGGAGGATGTCACGAGGAGGCAGCTGAAGATGCAGGCTCTGGGGGAACTGGAGCAGCTCCAGCATTCCCCAAGCACGAGCTCTTGGCAGAGCGAGCCACCGGCAGGAACCGCGTGGGCTGGAAGCGGCCCCGGAGCAAATCCAGCGGGATGAGGCGGGAGGGGGTCGGGAGCGAGGCGGGGAGCGAGCACGGCACGTACCTGAGGCACAGACCTCCCGCATCCAGGACAAAGCACCTCTCCCCCGGCATGGATTCAGCCGGGAGGCCACGGCCGGGAATGGGCTTAGGGACCTTGGCCACGGCTGCTGCTCTTCCCGGGCTCGCTGAGCTCCCAGGTTAATCTGGGCCCAGCTTTCCCTTTTATCCGCTGCTGCTAAAACCTCGACAGAGTTGGTTTAGGGTTTTTTTTTTGTTTTGTTTTTTCAATTAGGTCCATCTTTTAATCTCCAGGGTGCATTTCTAGGAAGGGCTGGGTCGTTTCCCCGGGCCTTGGCGGGGCTGGCTGTGCGCAGAGCGGGGCCGTGCCTGGCACGGATCCTGCCCGCATCCCGCTAAAGTGCTGCAGCCCCGAGCCGGCGCTGCCTGGAAACACTCAAGGAGTGACCCCTCACCCCCAGCCCACCTACCGGGTATTTTTAAGAGTAGAATTCCCTGCTTCCCTCATCTCAGCTCCGGCAAGGCTGGAAGTGCCACAGGCAGGAGCGTTGTCCCCCCTTTGCCAGCCCACCCCGTGTCCGTCCTCTCCGAATCTGCCTCTGCCGCTTTCCACGGGAAACCAGAAACGAAGGGATGCAGCTGGGGTGTACTTTCGGAGGAGAAAGGCTGGGTGGAAATGTGGTCTAAAAGCGACAGTGAAGAAAAAAAAAAAAAAAAGAAAAGGAAATCGATAAAGTCCTCAGCGGATCCTTGGGCGCACAGAAAGCGCTGCCGGCGGCGGGAGGGCTGGGTCAGGGCGCGGGGGGAAGCGAGGAGGAGGTTGTGGTGCAGGACTGGGATGAGTGGAGGTGTTTTAGTCCAGCTGGGAATGGCAGAGCCTGGGCAGGATGGGAGGGGAGCAGCTCGAGAGGGACCAGCTCGTGTGGGTGCTCCAGGAGCTGAATTCCAACCCGAACGAGAAGCAGAGCTCACGAATCGAGCACGTTCCCCCTCGAGGCCATTTTCCAGGCTGCACTCAGCCGCAAGCCCACCCCACTAACAGCCTCCTCCATTAGCATTATCCCGGCTCTCCCTGGCAGTGCCCTCCTCCAGCGGCATCTCCAGACGCTTCCCAGATCGCGGAGTGCAGCGATTAGGCCGGCAGCCAGAGAGCCAGAGAGCCCCGGCATCGCTTCCTGCATCTGTCACTGTCACCTCTGCTCCCCTGCCACTCACAAAGGGATTCTTGGGGACAGGGGGCCGCCCCTCACGCCTGGGGTGGGCTCTGCACATCTGTCTGCTCCCGGCTCCAGCTGTGCCAGGTGATCTCTGACCCGCTCACCTGCTCCCACATCCACATCAGCTGCCAGAGCTGGAGTTGTTACATCTCTGCTGGCTTTCCTCGGGGAGGGAATATCCCAGGAGCAGATGGGAAGAGGGGAAAATGCCAGCAGCAGGCTGGCTTCGCTTGCTGGATGGGGAAAAAAACCTTCCCCAAATCCTCATATGCTCACACAGAGTGATGAGCTTGGGGAGAATTGTGGGACCTGGCATTCCCTGGGAACAGAGACCTCGCTTGTGAGTGCCCCAGAACAGCTGATCAGGGATTCCGTGGCTCCTGTCGCCCATCTGCTTGTGGGGATGTTTGGCACTGTTCTGAAAAATAGGGTTGAGTGGGGAAAAGAGAATCCCACAGGCTGGGAGAGCTGGGGGTGTTCACCTGGGGAAGAGATGGATCCAAGGAGAGCTCAGAGCTCCTTCCAGGGCCTAAAGGGGCTCCAGGAGAGCTGGAGAGGGACTGGGGACAAGGGATGGAGGGACAGGACATAGGGAATGGCTTCCCAGTGCCAGAGGGCAGGATTGGATGGGATATTGGGAAGGAATTGTTCCCTGAGGGTGGGGAGGCCCTGGCACAGGGTGTCCAGAGAACACTGTGGCTGCTCCTGGATCCTGGAATGTCCAAGGCCAGGCTGGACAGGGCTTGGAACAACCTGGGATGGTGGAAGGTGTCCATGGCAGGGGTTGGAATGGGATTGTTATAAGATCCCTTCCCACCCAAACCATTCTGGGATTCTTTTTTCCAAGTACTTCAGGTGACTGACGTGGATGAGGTAAAAAGTTGGGGGTTAAAACATCTGGGCAGGCAAATGCCAAATCACCAAATTTTTGGCGGATAGGGAGAAGCAAAGTTAATCCTCAGAGTCATTAATTGCTAACAGACCAAAAGAGAGTAGGACACACATCCCCAGTGCTGCCTTCCCAGCTCCCAGGAGGACTTCAGCAAGAGATGCTTTCCCCAAGACTTCCTCCCCCTGAAGCTTTAAAAGGAATTACCTGGAATTCCTGCTCTGAATCCAGTGGATCAAGCAGCCAGGAAAGCAGCATTTGCTCTGGGCTCATCAGCAGGAAGGGGGAACACAGCCTTCCCTGAGCCCTGCAGCTTCCTCATTCTTTCAGATTGATGGAATTGCTGCTTTTGTCCAGCCTTCAATGCAAATAGGCCAGGGGAGATAAGATCGGCAGGTCTGTCCTCTTTGCTTAAAGCCAGCCCGGGCTTCTGCTGGTGGCAAAAAATCCTCATTTGAAGGCAAAGGGAAGATTAAAAAAAGGGGGAAGGCAAAGCAGTAAAAGCTGCTCCCCTGCCAGCACCGTGTCCCGGGTTAGTCACAGGGAATATTCCAGCAGGTCACAAACTGCCTAACAGGGGGAGCTGGATTAGCCCGAATTTGCATATTTATGATCAAAGCTCGACTAGGAGATGCTGTTACAAAGAACAAGAAACACATTTTCCGTGGCTCAGGAGATGCAGCAGCTCCTTTTGACAACTCCACACGAGGAGTCTGGCTAAGATAAGGATCTGTCTCTGGAACAATGCTTTGGATTTCGCTGGGTGTTTGTACCAAGCCCTACTCCTGCAGCCTGGGTGCTTTGCATTCTGCTCCCAGGATATCTTTCCCTACAGATACAGAGTGGAGCAGCCACTGGCATGTGTTACCTCGCCGGTTTTGGGAACTAAATACATGTTTTGAGTCAACAAGTGAAAACATTTCCCTCTCCTGCAAGCCTGACTCAGCCTAGGGAAGGTTCTTGACTTGGTGCCAATGCCTTTGGTAATCACACCTCACCCATGCACAGCACAGATAAAAACCAAAGCGCCCAAAGCTTCCTCTCCTCCCTCTGACCTCACCTCATGGCCCTGTGGAGTCTCACCTGGAGGGAACTCCACAGCCTGGGGGCACCCAGGGTCTATTCCCTGCTGCAAATGGGATTTCTGCCTTAACCCCATCCCTCGCCAACAGCAGCAGAAAAACTTGGGCTTAGTGACTCAAAATCAAGAGGATCTGACAATTCCATTTTGAAATAAGCCCAGGTTGGATGGGGCTTGGAGCAACCTGGTCATGGGGGAGGTGTCTCTGCCCATGGAATGAGCTGATTTTTAAGTCCCTTCCAACCCAAATTCTGCTGTGATTTTAACACTAAGACTGGGGACAGGCAGATATTTTATGGGTATTTAGATCTACCTTGTAACAACATTTCTGGGCAGGAAAAGGAAATCTGGAGGAATTTTGCTGCAGGTTGAGTATTTAACTCCAGTTGGGCAATCACGAGGAGAGAGGCAACAAGGGCTTACAAAGAGCTCTTCTAGGCTGGTATAAAGCTGCATTGTCCAGGAAACTTCTTGGAATAAATATTAATGGGAAGGACAAGGCAAGCTGAACTAGGCTGTACCCAGGCTCCCTGATTCCATGCACTTGGATCATGTGGAAAATGAGATCTGCTGATTAACCCCCTCCCCCCAAAATGTACGAAATTATTATTTCACTATTGTAGACTCCAACTGCAGATTCAAACTCAGCAGTGTGCTTCCAGTCCTTTTTATAAATCATTTACTTTGGGTTTAACACATTCAAGCAGTAACTGTGCTTGCCAAGCCCAGGAGAGCAGGAATCACCAGACTGTTTGGGAACACTGCTTTAAAACTCTCTGTCATGCTAAAGCACTGCAAAACAGGTGACACATGAGCATGGAACATCCTCAGCAGTTTGCATTTTACGGTGCCAAGAGAGTTACAATTCCAATCCAGGCCAGAAGAAACCATTCACCTCCTATTTGATTTATTTGCCCTTAAAATCTCTCATCTCAGGACAGGATTGACTTTTTTTTTTTTTCTTTTTTTTTTGGAAAGGTATTTCCAGAAATCATTAAAAAGTAACCTCTCTAAAGATTAGAAAAGCTGAAGTCAAAACGTTTGGGATAGGAACAGTGGGGGCCAAGCAGAAGCAGTTCTGGTTTCCAAGGAATAGCAACATTCACTACAAGTGGGATGGTGTCCACTGGAGGACAGCTGGAAGTGACATCTGGCAGCTCTTCCAGGGAATGTCACCACCAACATCCCCGTGGCTTCACGGGGACACAGGAC
>JANPWX010024946.1:7605-23056 GCA_024734555.1 Trochalopteron elliotii
TCCGTGTCCCGGCATCGCCTCTGCGCAGCGGGCCGCGCTCGACGCCCATGCAACGGTGCCACGGCGCTGCCTGCCCGGCGCCCGCGGGCAGGGCGGGGATGCTGGCACCGCGTCCTGGCACCCGGGTGGCTTTGCTGGAGTGCGCCGGTGTTGTGCCATACCGGGGGGATTTGGAGCGAGCAGGCGGGGCTTGAGGCCACGACGCACAAAATGTCCTGGAGTGGAGATGGGAGTGGGCTCGCTGGGGAGGGATTCCCACGGGAGTCAGAGGCTCCGGGTTTGGGACCCTGCCCGCTGCCTGCCACCGTTGCAATTCTGGCTTTGCTGCCTTTTAATTACTGCCCGCGCCAGGCCTGGCCCCGCGTTCCACTTCATTACGCGATTGCGATCGGGGCCGCTCCTCCCTCCCGGCCGACTCCGGTGGATAATTAGGTGTGTTTTCTCCCGCGTGCAGACAGACACTTAATACAGCTTTAATCACCTGCTCCAGCGGCTCCCACCCACCGCCCTGTGCCCGCTGCTGCCGCTGCTGCTGCTGCTGCCCACAGCCCGCCCAGCCGGGTAATGACAGGCTGCGGGTGCCCGGTGGAACGCCCGCTAATAACCCCCAGTGCAAATGCCCGGTGCAGGTGCCCGGTGCAAACAAACATCCCCTGCAAGTGCCCAGTGAACTTACCCACAGCAACAGCCCTGTGCCAACACCTCATGAACATTCCCTTGTGGAATTGTGGAATGATTTGGGTTGCAAGAGGCCTTAAATATCTCCTTGTTTCAACCCCCTGCCATGGGCAGGGACACCTTACACTAGACCATGTTGCTCCAAGCCCTGTTCAACCTGGCCTTGAACACTTCCAGGGATGAGGAATGCCCAGTGCCAATGCCCGGTGTCCATCCCTGCTGCAAGTGCAAACACCTTGTGCGAATGATCAATGCGAACACGCCCGGTGGACATCCCCAGCTCAAGTGCCCCATCCCAATGCCCAATGCCCATCCTTGGTGCCAATGCCCGGTGCAAACACCACCCAGGTGGGGTCCTGGCGTGTCCTGGGGCGCTGTGGTGCTGGCACTGCCCGGCTCCCGGCCGGCTTCTCTGGAGCAGGCGGCCGCCGGCTCCTCGCAGGTGTACGCACAGACTCGGCGGCGCCCGAGCTTCTGTGCGGCGGGCGCGTGCCAGCACACTGCTGTGCCTTGCGAAGGTAGCAGCCATCTGCACTGTGATAAAAAGCCCTGAGGATGATAAATAGACAAGTAGCACTTTTATTGGATTGCCGTTCCGAAGCAGCCACTTTGGGTTTGGCACGGCGCTAACGACAGACTCGCCGCACGCTGTGCCCAGCCGCCCCGGCCGGGGGAAAGGGGCTGCCCGGCCATGATGCCAAACGCCTGCCTGGGCACCACTGCTCAGCCTGGAGTGCTCTCCCTGCCTTTTCCTTCCCCCTTTGGTTTTTGGGAGTGACATGGATCTGGGTGACCTGGATGGGAGGCCAGTGTGGCTGGCTGTGGGGCAGGAGCGAGGCTGTCCAGCTGGCACGGCTTGGCACGGCATGTCACGGTGTCCCAGCTGCCATGCTGGCCTCGGCATCACCTGCACAAAGCAGCTTGTTTGTCAATAATGGAGCAGGGAAAATTGCACCCGAAATGCCTCTCGGCTCTGCTTTGTGTTGCCTTAATGTGTCCACCCCAGAGGTGCCGGCTCGGCGGCGGCACAGAGGCTGCTGGAAGGGAGGGGAGGAAGGGATGGAGAGCTCAGAGAGGTTCCAGGGGGGATTTGCTCCCCACTGGCCCACACAGACCTCCAGTGGCAGGGTGAGGGGACACAGACAGGCTCTGACCCACGTGGTTGGCACTATCAGGTTCCCACAGTGTGGCCATGACTGATGCCAGGGATGTCAGCCCAGTGGGATTGATCCCAGAGGGATGTGACTCTTGGGGACAGTTTGGCGGGGGGCAGCGTTGCTTAGTCCTTGCCCAAAACTCTTGCTGCTGGGAGCAGGGAGTGGGGTCCTACCAAACATCCCCGTCTCACTGTGCTGGGACATCGCTCTGGCCTTGGGGGTGTGATTTCCAGTTAATTCCATGTGAGTCATGGCTGCAGTCATTATCCCACCCTGGCCATCCCACTACAGACTTGACATGGAGGTGACACTGGATTTTGGGGTGGTGTGGGAAAAGCAGTGACCCCCTAGTCACTGGTTTGGTTTGGGAGACACTGGGGTGGCTGTAATTATCCTTGTCCATCTGTGTCCCCCTGCAGTGGCAGCTTCTGCAGTGGGATGGGGCAGCTGGGGACACCATTTAGGGATGGGACAGGACAGACTGGAGACACCACTGCAGGGATGCTACAGGACCTGACAGCTTGGGGACAACTGTTTCAGGGCACAGTCCCCATGTCACAGGGATGACAAGGGGAGGCTGGGCTGGCAGCACAGGGTCTGGGGGTGCTGAGGGGGGAGGTGTCTGTCCCCACACCCTGCCAGCCCCCCACCTGCAGCTCAGGGGCCGCACGCAGCTGCCTGTCCGGGCGTGCATGCCAGGAATTTGGGAGCGCGGGGAGGGGGGGCCGGCTGCCTCCGTGCCCTCTGACCCTCCGGATGATACAAGCCCTCTTCTGTTTCTCCTCAGCCCGCCGGCGGGGTCAGCCTGACGGCTGGCGCTGGCTCCCTCGCCGCGATAAAACAGCTCGTCTGTCACGACACAATAGATCCGTCAGGCTGCTGGCACGGCCCAGGGGACATGGCCCCGGGGATGGGTGGGTGCTGGTGTGCCTCTTCCAGCTCTCCCAGCCATGCTGGGGCTCCCCAGGGTGTTCAGGGTCTCAGCAGAGGGGTAGGGACAAGGACAAGAGCCAGGTGTCCCAGCTGATACCCCCTGCCAGCCCCTGCTCTGCCGCAGGGAGATACAGCCCTGTGTCCTGGCTCCCTGCCATGCCCGCTGCCCTCACTCCTCACCATCCAAAAATACCACGGGAGGCCCCGGCACGAGGTGCCCCTCATGCAGGAGACGTTCCCGAGGGACTTACCTTCATCCACCCCAGTCCCACTTTCCTCCTGACTTCAGGGTGTTTTTTATCCAATTTTGCATCAGCTTCTCAATAATTTCTGGCATCTCGATATCTGGGATGCTGATGGGTGCAGGCTGGGCGCTGCATCCCCCTGCAGCACCACCCCCTGGCATGGGTGCAGGACCCCCCCCAGGACCCCCAGCCCCAACTGGGTGGGTTTTGAGAACTCAAAAGCGTCTCCAATTAGGAGCAGCAGTGCCGCGGCGCGCTGGCGAGGCACTGGGGCTGTCACTGTGCCGCCTTAATTAGCAGCACCAGGGCAGGGGTCAGCACAGCTCGGCGGTCTTGACAAGGCTGCTATCAAGTGCAAGGAGGGAGGAGGAGGGAAGGGAGGGAAAAAGCAAAGCTCCCCAGCTCAGGACCAGCCTGGGCGGCGGGGAGGGGGAGGATGAGCGCGCCGGAGCCACGCAGGCAGAGTTAAAAGGGAATAAAATGGTCGCTGTCACCCGCCGGCGGCTCATTGCCGGGGCTGTCCCTCCCGCTGCCGGGGTGTGGGACCGGTCCTGGGCCCCCGCAGCAGCCTGAACGCCAGCCTGGGGAGGGGGGCACGGGACCCCCGCCATGCTGGAGATGAAGAGCTGGTCGTCTTTGCTGCAGAGCCTCAGTAAGTGACAGGGGTGGTGAGGCTGGGGGCTGTGGGGACACCCCTCCCGTGGGGACACCCCTCCCGTGGGGACACCCCCCTGCGAGGTCCCCACAAGCCACCCCCTCCCCGGCCCCACCGTGCAAGGGGAAGTGGGTGGGTGGCATGGCCGGGGTGAGGGTCCTGCACCCCCTGGCCCCGCATGCCGCCCCGTCCCCTCTCCGGCGTCCCCGACCACGGGGTCAGCGCCCGGCCGCGGCCAGGCTTAACCTCTGCCCTCGCCCTCCCGACCTCCAGACCTGTTAAAAAGGGTTTAAATGCAAAGTTATTTGATAGCTAATCCCAGCTATCCTGGGGGCAGCCCCGGGCTTTGGCGCTGGGAATCGCCCCGAGCCGGGACCCTCGGGCGGCACTGCCGGCACAGCCGGGGTTGCACCGGGGCTGGAGGTCAGGCAAACGCGCCGATTAAAGTCCGGCGGGTGAAAAGAGCTTAAACAAATCCCAAATCCCTCAGATGCCAGATGAGGCTTGCTTGAAATTTGCTCGGGAGCCACAGTGGGGAGGGAGGGGGAGAGATGCTGAAACTGGCAGGAGCACTGGGAAGACTAAAACTGCTGGGGAGGCTGTGTGGGTGCTGGGAGGGCTTGGGACTGGGCAGGGGGCTCAGTTGGTGTTGTGGGGGCCAGGGCAGTGTTGGGGGGCCCTGTGTGCCTTCCTGCCCTGCATCTCTTTGCTGCTATGCCAGGAGGGACCAGCATCAGGGAACCCCCTGTTTTGCCAGCATCTCCCCATCTTAGCACATCTCTCCTCCAAAATGCCATTTGTGGGGTGCCAAGGGGAGACACAGGTGCGTGGCCTCACTGCTGAGCAGTCACCCAGCCAAACTGCATGCTTGGGAGCAAAAAATCCTGACTTTTTCCCCTTCCAGGCATCATGACATGGAAGTGCTCACTCGTCCCTGGGGCTGTCCCTGGCCTGCTGTGTCCCCTTACTTTCCCCAGGGAAAAACATGTCCTGGAGGTGCCAGGCTACAGCCTCACATCAGGATAGGGACCAAAGTGTTCTCAGGTAGCCAGATCCTGTCATCCTGTTGTGATGCCATAAGGGAAACTGAGGCAGGCATAACCAGGAGGTGCTGCTGTGGTGGGGTGGGGTGGAGTGGGGTGGGAAGGGGACTGTGGGTGGGAGGCAGCCAGAGGAGGAGGAATAAGGGGACAATTCCTGGTGACAGCTGTCCAGCCAGGGGCTGGGGTGGCCAGACAGGCTCTGTCCCCTCAGTCCTTACCTGTTGCCCGTGGCAATGAGTCCCCAAAGAACTGTCAGGGCCAGCTGAACCCCAGCCCAGGGATGGAGGTCACAGGTGCTGTGAGGAGCCACGCAGACCCCCAGGCCTCACTTAATTGGGGAGGATGGATGGGGCTGCAGGAAAGGCTGGGGACCTCTGTGCTCCCTGCCCAGTGGTTATGGGATGCCCTGTGTTCCCATGCCAGCCTCTCCACTGTCACGTTGCACCTCCATCATCGTGCCCATTCCGCTGTGGTGCACCCTCCTTCACACCCCCTTGTGAGCCCTGGTGACAACCCCAAATCAGGCAGCTGGTGGCAGGGTGGGCTCTGTGCAGGGACCATCAGCCTCCCCAGCTCTGTCACGTCCCCCATTCCACATCCCTGCCCAGCAAGGGTTAACCCTGCAGAGGCAGGATGCCTGCAAGCCCTCGTGCCAGTTCAGAAATGAATGTTGCCTTTAATATACCATCCTTCAATCCTTATCTCTCCTAATTTATTGGACATAACTGGTTGTGCTGATGGATTCGTGGCTTAGACCTTGGCTTCTAAATTTCAGCATTAATAATCTGCCCCTTCATTCTGCTCTCCAGATGTCTTTCATTTATCTGCTTATTCAGTAGGGGTGCAACCTCGCGTCCTCCGTGCCAGCGCTAATGTGGCCCGGTGACAATAAATTTGGACTTGTAATAACATGGCCAGATGAATGAATTGACCTCTTGGTGACTGTCACTCCCAGCCTCCCCCCTCGTTAGGGACTGCTGGGGGCGAGGGGGGCCCCTAACAATGGATGCTGGTGTCAACCCCCTCCTCCTTGCTTTTTTTTTTTTTCCCCCAAATTTGGGAAAATTTGTGGGGAAGTAGATGAGGGGACTGCCTAATCTTTAATCAGCTTTGGAGCAGGGTGAGAGCAGCCATCCTTAGGGAAATCCTAAAACCAGGGAGCCATAACAGGGCCCCCCAGGGGCTGTGACCCCTTGCCCAGGTGGGGGGACGTGTCAGTGCTGCTGGGCTGAACCTGAACCGGGCAGGTTGCACACCTGAGAGCGTGCGGAGGAATGTGTTTGCTTAATTAATTGGCGGCGGGAGCGCGCCGGGGGTGTAAATCTAACGTGGGCCTTGGCAGCCTGCAGTGCCGAGCACGCAAGACTAGACTTTAAATAAGGGTGCAATTATTGTTTGAATAATTGACGAACAACGGGCGCGCATCGGCGCTCAGCCTAATGGGCTTTGATCGCTCGCCAGGGCCGCCCGGCGCGCCGGCATCCCGCCCATGAAGGATGTGAGGGGTCCAGCCAGGGGTGTTGGGTGGGTCAGAGGGAGAAACTGGGGTGCTGCTCCCCCATGGGTGGGTTTTGTAGGGCAGGTGTGAAAGTGGGGTGTTGTTCCCCCCCCACCCCATCCGGCTGGCAACGTGGCGCCGCAGGGTCGGCCGGGGAGGAGGAAGAGGACCCTGCACGTAGCAATTGATTTAAATCATTTTAGAGAGGACCTATGGAAAATAAAAAGCCTTTAATCACATTTGTATCCATTTCCAGCCTCGGTAAATCAATTTGGATTGAGCTGGGTGCCACGGTTACAGCTGATTAGCGCGCGGCGGATGGGGTCAAATTAATGCTAGCTGGGTTGGCTTAATGGGGTCACCGTTGTGAGCATCCCTTCTCCGGGGCGCTGGGGTGGGGAGGAACATTTCGGTCCTGTCCATCCCACTGAGAGCTTTCCCAGCAAGGAAATGCCAGGATGTGAGCTCCATGCTGCTCTGTGCCTCAGTTTCCCCTTGCACATCAGCATTAACCATCGCAGAGGAGCCAGCGAGCAGCGCTGGGGATATTTAGGGCGATATTTGGGTTGTCCCACCTTCCTGCCCCGACCCCACCGTGCATCACTCACGTGTCAGAGCTGCTCACGTGTCCTCCCCTCTGCCCCACGGAGGAGCCATAAACAGGACCCTGCGCCCCGGTGCCGGTTAATTTGTTTTCAATAGGTTCCAATCAATTAACCGTGGTCCTGGCGAAGGGAAAAGTGCCCCGGTAATTGGTGAAAATAAATCACTCGGCGTGGCCCCGCGGTGGTGCCTGGGAGCCTGGGCTGTGGCCGTGTGGCACTGTGGGGATGGGGATGCTGGGGATGGAACCCGCTTTGCCGGGTTCCTGGCCGGGATTCCTGCGGGGCTGGCGCGTGATCTGCTGGGAATGGCGTGCTTGGAAGCTCCCAGCCCGCTTCCTTCGCGTCTCCCTGCCTGCCCTGCCTGCTCCTTGCACGCGATGCCTGCCTGCACCCCGGGGTGAGGGCGATGCCTCCCTGCCCGTCCCCATGGTGGGGAGCATCCCCCCCATCCCTTCACCCGCCTCCCCCAGCCCTGCCCCAACTGGGGCTGTAATTACCGCACGCTGTGCTTTGATTGCTCCATTCCAATTAATTAAACCCGGCGGTGACCCAAATTATGATCCCTTGTCTTGTCAAGCGCCGTATTTTTAACCTTAACTGGCTGGGCTGTGTTTAGATTTCCAATCCGGGCAGAAATGTCACCCGGGGAGAGTGACTGGCATTGAACCCAGCCTTCCCGTGACGAACCCCGTAATTAGAAACCCTCGTGTCCCCGAGACGGGTCTTTAAAGCTGTCAGAAGCCAAGATCCAGCCATTTGATACAAGACTATCATTAGCTGTGCCCAACCTATTAGCTGCAGGTAAATAACAGGCTGTACCGGAGCCGGGGAACAGGCGGGTTGGGGAATTGGATGATTCTTAATTAGGAGAAGCGGTGCGAGGGATGCTTTCCCCTCTAATTGCCTTCGTTAGCAGCCTGGGTGTGTGTCCCTGTGCCTGGATCCTCTTTCCTGGCACGGTGATGGCTCCTGCGCCCCATCTTCCCATCGTGGTGCCCATCCCACCTGCTGGCCCAGCGATGGGATGGGCACTGTGATGGGAAGGCAGGGGCGTGGAGCTATTTCCCAGGCTTGGATAGGGATTGATGGTCTCCGGTCCAAGCAGAGGATAAATCTGGGCTTGCCGCCGCTTTCCGAGGGCTTGTCTTGGTGACATATTCGGTTGGTTTGAATGTCTGGATGGAAAATCAATCACTGGGGCTGTTTCCGTCCCCCCTTTCACGCTACGTTTTAATTTGCCAGGCTGCGGGGTCCGTACTCTGAGGATCCATCTATATTTGTGTCAAGTGCTGGCGTCTTTTGTCTCCCTGGTGTGGAATTGTCCTTCCCAGCTTGGCACACTCTACCCTGGGCACAGCGTTGGGGTGCACGTGGGCACTGGGGTGGTCTCCAACCCTCCTAGGGTTTTACCTGATGTGGAGCTGCCCTCCCTCACCAGATAGAAGGGTACAGAGTGTGGGAAACTGAGGCATGCAGGCTCTGCTTTCCCTGCTGGATGGATGAGGATCCCATCCTGCTCTGCCCCCCCCCCCCGACAGCCAGCAGGAGGACCCCCCATATCCAACATATGTGGGGGTCAGGAGACACTCGGCAGTGCCGCGGCAGCGGTGCCGCCCGCCTGGCCCTCGCCGGCCTGCCCCCGCCTGATCCCTCTCCTGCAGACGCTCTCCCTGACACTGGCTGACAAGAGCCATTTCCAAGATGGATTGATTCAATTTAGCACCGATTTTTTGCCGGGGCCGGTGACGTACGGCTCCCCAGCCGGCGCTGGGCGGCACGTGACTCCCCAGCGCCCGCCGTCATTAGAGCAGCTCAGCACCGACTGCTGCAGCCTAATCAGCCCCGGCCTGTGCAGGAGGGGGCCTCATCCTGCCCTGCCACGGCTCCACCAGGCTCCTGCCCCGACCATTCCCACCAGGATCCGGCCCTGGGAATGCTGGGGTGGTGAGGGTACCTGAGATTGTGGCAGCTGGTACCCAGGGTGGTACCCAGGGATGCTGGCGGTGGTACCCAGGGATGCTGTTGGTGGCAGTCAGGGGCTGCCAGCAGTGCCCAGGGATGCTGGTGTTGGTACCCAGGGATGCTGCCAGCAGTACTCAGAGATGATTGCAGTAATACCCAAGGGTGTTGGCAGTGGTACCCAGGGATGCTGGCAGCGTTACCCGGGGATGTTGATGCTGATACCCAGGGATGCTGGCAGTGATATCCAGAGATGCTGGTGGTGGTACCCAGGGATGCTGGCGGTGATACCCAGCAGTGCCAGAGCCGCTGGCGAGGCTGCACGGGGGTGATTTTGTTTGTTCCCTCATTTTCTGGGTTTTTCTCCAGGCTTGATGAGTATGTCTGGTTCTTTCTCGCTGTCTGTCTTCTCCTCTCTCCTTCCTTTGGAGGCAAATGGCTGACTGATTGCTTTTCATCTCCCGCTCTGAGGAGCTGTAAGAGCTACTTTATACAAACATCAATTACAGGCACGTAATAAATTAAGGCTCCCTTACACCGAACCCATTAGAGTCCACTCTCATATCAAAGCGCTCCCATCACACACGGATTGGGGTGGAGTGGGGGGGAGGAGGGAGAGGGAGGAAAATGTCTTATTAGCCGGCAGATTGTTAGCAGAACACTGATTTAATTGTGTCCCCGCGCCCGAGCGCGGGAGGAGGACGGGGGGTGCGGAGGGGGGGCACCCGGGGCCTGCCAAAAAAGAAATGCCCGGGGATTGTTCCCTTCCCCGAGGTGCTGGGGGGCCACCTCCCTCCCAGTCTTGTCCCCGTGCCAGCGCCGGCTGCCAGTGATTCTCCTGGTAACGGCCGAGGGGGCCGTGTTTTGGAGGTGCCCCCCACCCCAGCAGGCACCGTGCTGAGGAGCAAAGCCCAGGGGTGGGTGCCCACCCTCCTCCTACCCCCAACACCTTTGGGGTGCCACCTCCAGCGCCTTGGCCTGACTGGGTGATGCTGAGGGCTGCCGGGGCAGGGAAAGCGTGGCAGCTGCCTGGTGTCCCTGTGTGCCAGGGCCTTGTGGTGAGTGCTGCCATGGCACAGTGGGCATTGGGACTGGGAACCCTGAGCTGGGAACTCCCCCAGATGCCTCCCTGCCTTTGGATGGTGCATCGGGGTGTGGAGGTGGAAAACCCGGGGAGATGAGGGGCAGGCGGGAGGCAGGGAGCAAACTTCCCTGTAGGACAAAGGCGGCTGCATCCGCCAGCAGCTCCCGCTGCCTCTGCCTGCGAATAAATAGCCTCCAGGCTGTCAGTCTGGCACTACCCCGGGGCTGGAGGCTCTTGGAGAGGAACGGAGCCCGGGAACAGCAGGCATGGCTGGAGCGCTGCCCGTCGGGGCTGTGCAGGCGCTGGCACGCCGTGCTGGCACTCTCTGCCCGGCTGGGGCTGCCTCCCAGCCCGGCCTGGTGGCCCCACCACACATCCCTCAGGATGGGCACGGCTCCCCAGGTCGTGTGGTGTGGAGTTGTGGGGGTTGTCCACGGATTGTGACACCTGGCAGGTCACCAAGGTTGCCTGTCCTCCTGCAGAGGTGACATCCTGTGCTGCTAACAGGGTGTTGGGCACACGTGTGTGAGTGCACACGCAGAAATTCATCCCTCTCTGCTGAGAGATGTTGTGCACACATGTGTGTGCTCACACACACACACACACACACACATATCCCTCTCAGCTGAGGCTGTGCATGGTGCACACGTGTGCCCCACACACACCAAGCTCCTCTCTGCATGCTCCATCCCAGCTGTGTCTCCCCCTTCCTGCACACCCGAGGGTGCGGGCTGGGGGTCCTGCTCGTCCCCCTCCCTTCCAGGGCAGGTTTTATCTCCCGGCCTGCTCCCTGCCTGCCGTTCCCTCTCTGCCCTCTGAGCCTGACATTTACATATTAATATTTTCCAGGGAGGCAATGCGTTGCGGTGCAAGTGTCTGCATTGTGGTTGCACATAATGTAAAGTGAGATAAAGCGCCCGGCTCCGCTATGAATAACTGCAAATGAAAACCCATGTGGCCATAAAAGCCTTCACATTTGCCCTGTCAGCATGTGGTACATCGGCTAAACAACTGATTTAGCTTTTCTTTTTTTTTCCAAGGTTTATCACCACTTACAGAGGACATGCTCTTTGTGTACTGCCTGTCGCTTTCTGCTCAGCTTCCTTGTCACTTCCCCTCGGCGTCCTCCCAGCCGGGCCCCGAAACGATGCTCTGCTCCTCTAAACCGCCCTGACAGCCCCTATTAGCTTCTGGCCGAGTACAGCTTGGCGCTGCTGGGGCTATTTATCTCGCCGGCACAGAGGGCTGTTATCTATCACCCTCGCTCCGTTCGGCCCCGCTCCTCCGCTTCTGCTGATGGCAGGGATTTGGGATGGGGTCCTGGTGGGGCCTGGGGGGAGCGAGGGGACCTGGGAGCGCTTATCCCTCCTTCCAAAGGGGCTGGATCCAGCCACCAGGCTTGGCTGTTTTGGCCGTGGTGGCTCCTTATCCTGGTGCTCAGACCCTCTCGGTGCCTCGGAGGACGCACCCCAAACCGCTCGGGATAACCGGGAGAATTATTCCTGCTCCTACGCGGCGTGGCTGGTGTCATCCCCTCAGCGGTGGCCCCGGGCAGGGGTGATGTCCCTGCGGGACCGCTGGCTCCCGAAGGCGCCGGCTTGGGTGCCAGACCTGAAATACCGGGTGGGGAGGGAGCGGGCGGGGTGGGGACGCCGGGGAGCGGGACGAGCAGCTCCGTGCGGTGCCCGCGGCACGGCGGGGAGGCCGGGGGTCCCCGCTTGGTGCCCGCGGAGCTGTCTGGCCCTCGGCCAAGGGCGCTGGCACGCAGCCGGCCCCCGGCACTGCCGGTAACCAGAGCTGCCTCCCCTCGCTGTTATTTCAGCAGGTGGGGGCAGATCGGTTTACAAGGCCGGGGAGATGCCTATCAGTCCCCTCCCGCCACTTCGTCCCCACGCCACCTCTGCCACGGCCCCGTTAGCAGGGCTGGACATCACCAGTGATGGCAACTGCCATCACCAGTGCTCTCGTCTCCTGGGCACGCTGCTCTTTGGGGTCCCCTGCAGTGGCTGGTGCTGGCAGAGGGACAACAGTGTCACCAGCATGGTGGCCTTTGCCCCTTGCTGCCCCGTGCCACCACCTTGGCTTGTCCCCTTGAGTCACACCAGCAGCTGGGACGTCATGGCAGGCGCCAGGGAGGTGTTGTCCTGCAGGGCCAGCCTGGGCTGGCGCAAGCTCTGTGTCACCCCACGCCCTGCCCGGGGTGCCAGCGTCCCTGGGCTCCGGGCAAGGGCTCGGGGAGCCCTCTCCCCCTGGCAGGGCTTGCATCAGAGCATGATGGGGGTGTTGCCCAAGTGTTTTCTGCCTCAACCTGCCCCTGGCCAGCGCTTGGGGAGGGCTGTGGGGGGCCGTGGGTGGGAAGCAGGGGGCTGGGGTGGTTGTTTACAGCCACGGAGCTTGTTTCCTTCCACCTGCCTCGGGGGAAGCAGTTAGCGATTTGTTAGTCAAACCAGATGAGCCTTCCTGGAGCAGCTTCCTGCCAGGCTCAGCGCAGCCTGGCCACCCTGCTGGCAGGGTCTCCTGTGTCCCCTGGCCCTGCTGTGCCCCCTGCCACAGCCAGTGTCACACGGAGGCTGCGTGGGGGGGATGTGGCGAGGCTCAGCAGCCTCCAGGCATCACCTGGAGTGGTGTGAGCACCCCCAGAGCAGCCTGCGTGGGAGTGTGCTTGGAAAACCAGGGTGATGCTTGCTTTGGGGCCTCTCCCCAGATACCTCCAGGGAGGCTGTGCTGGCCATGGCAGAGCCCACGGTGGCTCGGCGAGGTGGTGAGGTGGAGAGGTGCTCTCCAGGGAGATACTGGGTGCTTGGGGGATGGTTGGGCACTGTGTGATGCACTGTGACAAGCACCACGTGTGTCAAGGCCCGTGTGCATTGAGTGTCAAGCCCTGTGCATCATCCATGATGAGCCACGTGTGGTGCATCGTGTCCCATGTGCCACGTCACTTGTGGGCACAGTGTGCCAAACCCCAAACACGACCATGCCTTGCGTGTCAAGCAACATGCACTGAAAATGATCCATCCAACGTGTGCTGAGCACCGTGTGCTGACCCCCATGCACCAGACACCAAACGCCACGTATCCCACACACCTGGATGATGTGCCAGGCCCCCTGCACTGAGCGTTCTGTGCATCAGGAGCCCCATGGTCAGGCCCTGTGCCCTGGTGCCCTGCACAATGCATCCTGCACACATCCAGCCCCACTGCCCCGACCCTGTGGGACCGGGGCCCACGCAGGAAGCTGGAAGTGCCAGCCCGCGCCCCCTCGCTCACCGAGTGGCGCCGGGTGATAAATAAGGAAGTTAACACCCAACCCGGGCTGCTAATTAGCTTTTAACCTGTACTAGCAGTTAACTACAAAAGGCAGTCATTTGTTCCGGGGAGCTGGTAGTGTAGAAAGAACGAAACATGGCCAATTTTGTTCAGGATGAATTAAGACTTGCAAATGTAAAATGAGTTCATCTATTTAATTAAGTAGCGGCAATATGGATGTTAAATTAAGTTAATGGCAGGCATGCCAAAACAAGGTTATACAAATCTTGTCCTGGTGGGGTGGGTTCCGGATCCGGCCCTTGGATGTGAGGCACTGGGAGAGCCCTGCGGTGGGCTGGTGGCCGTGGGGACGCCCTGCTGGCCTCCTCAGGGATAGAGGGAGGGAGATGGAGGTGGAGGGAAGAAAAAAAGAAGGCAGGAGGAAAGGCAAAAAGCGCGTCTCAGGCAGTGCCGCAATCTTATCAGGGCTGAACTTTACTCTCCCGCTAAAGATATAGGATACTTTAGGGACATCGGAAAGAAATAATAACCCTCTGATTTGTAGCTCTTGGGCTCTGGCAACCTGGGGAGGGGAAGGAAGACTGTCTTCTGCCATTACCATTTTTTGTATGAACTATTCCCCAAAGAAATCAAACCCTTGTACAAGCCCTCCCGTGCGGCAGCCCCTGCTCCGGCGCTGACCCGAGCCGTTCGGATTATCACCGCGCATCGCAGCCGGAGACAGGAACATTCATTAAAATTTGAAACACAAATGGAAAATTGCTACTTGAAGCCTCCTTGCCGGAGAGCCAGCCGCTTGATCAGAGACCTCATTAATGTATCTAATGTGTAAGGAACAATTAGACTTTTCAAAGACATCCTTTTCCCAGCCGGGGGAAAAAAACCAACAAAACACCAGAAGCAGCTTGAACCCCTCCCAATCCCAAAGCAACCCCAAAGCTGCCCCGAGGGATCGGGGTGCACAGCCCCAGGGGGAGCCTAGGAGCCGCCCGAGAGTCTCGGCTCCATCCTGGCACCCGAAATGCCCGTTTCTCCTCAAGTTAGATGGGGAGGAAAGTGGGCTGATTAAAAAGCTGATTTCTTTTCCCAGCGACCGGCAGGGTTTTGCCATCCTCCCGTAATTAGCCGGTTACACGGCCGTATGTTTTATTTATGAGCCGAGGGCGGAGGGAAGGGGAAGCGGAGGAACGACCGTGCCCTATATATCTGCAAATAAAACACTTCATTTCCCTCCTGGGGAATGTCACCTCGAGAAACCATCGCTTTCCTGCTCACTGCCCCGTCCAAATCGCAGGCTGTAAATGGCTTTGTGGGCCTGGCTGGCGCTCAGATGGGTTTAAAATATGGATTTATGTCTTTATTCTGCATAGTCAAAGGTCAACAAGAGCAGGAAATCATCGCTGAGCTGCTTATTTACGATGGGAGGTGACTGCCTGCTCCTCTTGAACCTGTGTCCCCACTGCTGGATGTTTGCAGGGTGCCGGGATGCAGGGAATGTAGTGGAGCCCGTGCCTCAGTTTCCCTAAAGCAGGCATCCCTTGGGGTTGGGCATCCCACTGGGGGCCACAGGCTGGATGGATGTCCCCATCACGGCCACATCCCCACATCTCTCTGTGGGGACACCCTTGGGGAGGCCGAGCACCCCCAGGACCGGGTGTCCCGGTGGCCACCGGGGGCTGTCCGTGCGGCGTGGCCCGGCCGTGGCGGTGGCGTGGGCAGGGCCCGGCCCCGCAAGCTGCGCTCTCATGCTTTGCTAATCCCGCCTGGCACCTGCCCCAGCTCCCGGCGGCTTCGCGCGAGCAAAGGAACCAATTAATCCTCCCGGCGCTCGGGGAAGTGGGTCAGGCTCGTCAGGCTCTCCCGCTAACGAGGGGCGAGGCGCGGCGTGGCCCAGCCGGCTGCTGGGTGGCCGGGCGGGTGTTTCTCGGCCGGTGCCCCGGCGTCCCCGGCTCCCGCGGGGTGGTAAGTGGGTAAACTGAGGCAGGGTGGTCTCCCGCAAGAAGCGGGGATGGCCCAGGAGGGTGGCGGATAATTCGGTTGGGCCGATGTCGCAAAGGGTTTCCCAACGGGGCTGCCCCACAGCCGCTCTTCCTCGGTTTCCCCCACGCCCGGCCAAGCAACGGGTGCTCCTGGTTTTGGGGTGTTGGGGTTTTGGGAGGCAGGGCAGGGAGGGAGTGCAGGCAGGGCGCCCCTTTGAAGTGGAGCCCAACTTCCAGGAGTGAAGCAATCCTCGTTTGCATAATGAATAAAGGCAGCGGGAGGGGAGGGGGGGGGGACGGGGGGAGGGGGGGATGAAACCCCAAAACTGGAGCTGGCAGGCAGGTCTGC
>JANPWX010024946.1:27983-47334 GCA_024734555.1 Trochalopteron elliotii
TGCCCCCCCATCCCCACACCCAGTGCAGGCAGTGCCCTCCTGGGAATGGCTGGATGGGTTTGGGGTGACACTGTGACCCCCATGCCCCCCCATCCCCACACCCAGTGCAGGCAGTGACCTCCTGGGGATGGCTGGATGGATTTGGGGTGACACTGTGACCCCCATGCCCCTCTGTCCCCACACCCAGTGCAGGCAGTGACCTCCTGGGGATGGCTGGATGGATTTGGGGTGACACTGTGACCCCCATGCCCCTCTGTCCCCACACCCAGTGCAGGCAGTGGCCTCCTGGGGATGGCTGGATGGATTTGGGGTGACACTGTGACCCCCATGCCCCTCTGTCCCCACGTTCTGGAGCAGGCGGGGGCCACGTGGGAAGGGATGGATGGGTTTGGGGTGACACTGTGACCTCCGTGCCCCCTGTCCCCACGCTCCGGGGCAGGCAGGGGCAGGCGGCGGGCGCCTGGGAATGGCCTCTGTATCTTTAAGCTGTTGGAAGGGCTGGTCATTATCATACAGGATGTGGCTTCTCTTGCAGGGGCGAGATATCACACGTCGCCCTGGTGAACTTTGGTGTTAAAACCAGTTTGGGAAGAGAAGGACGGAGCTGGGCGGGGGCGCGCTGGGAGGGGGGGAGGTCAGGGGCGCGTGTAACACTCTCGGGAGGCACGCTCCCGTGAGAAAGCGCGCTCCCGCGGGAAGCGCGTGCCCGCGGGAAGCGCGCCCATGCGTGCCTGGAGCCGGCGACGCTCCCCCCCCTCCCTCTCCAGCCCGTCCCCTCCTTTCTCCACCCCGCCTTGGCTGATCGTTTGCTTAAAGCAAATTAAGCCGGGCCCTCGTTACTATGGTGCAGCCAGGATCTCCAGCCTCCCTCGCGCTCCCGTAATAGCATTTATTAGCCCTATTTGCCTGCAAGCATGTCTTCCCGGATCTGCTAATGCATCAGCGGAGAGGGGATGGGGGAGATCCTATCGGGCGGCTCATTACAGCCCCCGACGCCCAGCGAGGCCGGCGTGGGGGGGGATTTAGGGGCTCAGAGGGGATTTTTGGGGGCAGGAGCTCACCCCCAGCCCCCCGCGTCGGGGTTTTGGGGCAGGCGGCTTTGCTCGCCTGCCTTTTGTGAAGCAGCAGGCAGCTCCCGGCAGGCAGGAAAGTTGGGTTATTTATTGTTTTATTTCCTAATTTTCCCTCCTGAAGCGACTGATGTGGGGGGGTTGGTTTCCTATTTTTACTTTACATATATCTCCCTCCCCCCCCCCCCCCCGCCGCCCGCCGCATCGGCAGCTGTTTGAAAACAGAAAAAAGCAAGAAAGAAAAAATTTAAAATTATTCCGTCTGTAGGCGAGGAGGAGGAGCGGGGGGGGAAGGGGGGGGAGGGGGAAGGAGGCTGCTCCCCGGGGCGCCCCGGGGGTTCACCCCCTCCCCCGAAACCGCCGGGGCCAAAGGCTGGAGCCCGGGGGACGCGGGCGGTGGGCGGAGGGTGCTGGGGCGAGCAGCTGCCGGCCGCCCTCCTGCCCGCTCCCCGTCATTAGGGGAGACAAATCTGCTGTCAAGGAGCCAGATTTCCAATTTACCGATAATGATTCTTGCATGAAAATTGATCGAGGGGCAAGTCTGCCGCCTCTCGCCCGCCCGCCTTGGCGCAGCCCGCGGAGACGGGGCTTTCCGGCCGCACGGACGGACGGACGGACGGACAGACGGACGGACACCGGCTCGCAAACGCCCCCGAGTGGGTCACCCGCCCCACGCCCCCCAGCACCACCCTCCCCTGCGTGAGGGGGACCCCACTGCACTGCTCAGGGGGTGCGTTCCCCGCCGCCGAGGGTCCCACCGCCTCTTCATCCTCCTCCTCCTCCTCCTCGTCGCCGGCTTTTTTGTGTGCCTGCGGTTGGCAGCTGGGGGCTCAGCGGCAGGAAAGCCCCCGGGAAGGCGTCACGCGTGGCAGCCAGGCTCCTGCCCTGGCCCCGCCGGTGACAGCCGCCACCGCCACCCTCCGCCGGCGCCCTGGGCTCGCTGCTATTTCAATTTTTATTTTTCCTCCTCCCCCCACGCACTTGATTCCCCCCGCTCCTCCTCCTCCTCCTCCTCCTCCTCCTCCTTCTCCTCCTCCCCGCTCCACCGTATTTTTTCGCCTCTGGTTTATTTTTCCAACCCCCTCCGTGTGGCTTGGTGCTAATTTTTGGGTTTTTTTCTTTTTTTTTCCTTTTTTTTTCTTTTTTTTTTTTTCTTGCTTCCTGACACATCCTCCTCACGTTGGCTCTTTTATTTTTATTTTTTAATTTTTTTTTTCCCTGGCTGCAATGGAACTGTAACATAAATCATGTTTGGGTTGAAACCACCTCTCTATTACTTACCAGGTAAGGCACCGAGCGATGCTGCCGCCAGCCCTCTGCACTCCCTCTCCCCCCACTCCGGGGTCTCCCCCTGGGGTCCCCCCCAACCCGGGGACTCCCCTTTGTCCTCCTCAGCCTACGGCAGCCAAGGGCGATTTGGGGGTGAACTTACTTTCTTCCAGCGCCTTATAAAAGGTTTTGGGGTCGGGGGAAGGGGGGAGAGGAGGGAGCAGAGAGCCCTGGCACGGCACTGCAGTGTTTTGGGGTGCTTGGATCCCCCTCTCTCCTCCTGCTGCCACTCCCTCACCCTGAGGGTTTCTCCCTCTCTCCGAGGAGCCGGGGGGCGTTGTGGCCGGGGTGGGATGGGGAGAAATGTGGGGTGCTGGGCTGTGCTTTGGGGTGCCAGCCTCGTTGCTGCCAGGGCACGGGGATTTGGGGCACCAAAGTTTGCTGTGCCACCCCCGCCGGCAGCTCCAGCCCCCGCAGCAGCCGGCGAGGGAGGGGGATCCCCCCGGGGGAAGGGGGGGTTTGGGGAGCATCCGTGGGGTTGGGGGTACGTGCAGGGTGTGTGCTCAGGGTGAGTGTTCTCAGGGGGATTTGGGGTGCTCGAGGGTGGGAGCTGGAGGTGCTCTGGGGGGGGTGCAGGCTCAGGGTGCGTGTTTGGGGTGCTCACCGAGGGTGTAGACTCGGCACGCTCGGGCTGTGAGCTCAGGGTGTGATCTCGGGGTGCTCTCGGGGTTCACGCTCGTGGTGCAACCTCCGGATGCAGCCTCGGGCTGGGAGCCCCGGCCGTGAACTCAAGGCTCTTTCGGGGTGCGGGCTCGGGGGGTGCACGCTCAGGGCGCTCTCCCGGAGTTGGGGAGCAGTGGCAGGGCCCTCTCCGGGGCTCGGTGTCCACGCGTGGCCGTTCCCCCGCCGGTGGTTGTTTGTTTCAGGAAATGGCTTTGGCATGTGGCCGTTCTCACCGGAGCCGGCGGCTCTCCCAGCGCGCCTGCGCCGGAGCGCACGGAGGCGAGCCGGGAAGGGCGGCCGGGGGGCACCGGGGTCGAATTGGGGGTCCCCCCGCTCTGGGAGGGGTTGTGCTGTGACATCCCCTGCCGGCGCTGTGCCACTGTGGGGACGTGGGTGACCTGCTTTCCCGTGGCACCCTGAGCACTCCCACCCTGCTCTGATCCTGTGCCCTCCTCCATGCCGGCTGTGGGGGTCCCGCTCCCCGTGTTCCCCCCAAACACCATCCCCTCGCCTGCTCCTCGCTCTTCTCCACCACCTGCAGCAGCCCTGAGTGATTCCTGCCCGGCCTCGGAGCCATCCCTTACACGGGGGACCCCTCCGAGGGCTGCAGGTGCAGGGAGACGGGTTTGGGGTTGGCTTTTTTCTCTCCTTAAATTCCATATTTAGCACGCGCCGGTCGAGCCGGGGTTCCCGGCGGCGGCTCCTGTTGCGTGAAACTTCTGGTTTTGCCGTTGTGGCTGATGCACTTAATTCCTGCTGCCTGGAAAACCCTGCTCCGGCCGGCTCCCCGAGCGCCTCCGGAGGAGGGGGAATAATAAAATCGGAGGAGAAAAGCAAGCCGGAGAGGAACATGGAAGTGTCAGGCTGCGAGGTTTAAAGCAATTAGGGGGGAATGATGCTGGAGGCGCTGGCACGCAGCGGGATCGCTGGCGGCAGCTGCCGGGCGTTGGGAGATGCCGGTGGGCCAGGTCGGGTGGGAGCAGATGGAGCCGGGAACCTTCCCCCCGCCCTGGGCTGGCGGGGGTTTCATCAGCGCGGGGCTGGTGGCGGTGACTCAGCGGCGCGAGTCCTGCTGGGGACTGTCACCGCCTCAGGGACTGCCTGGCCGTGGCCCGTGTCACACGCTGCTCCTCGGTGGTTTGTCCCCGAGCTTGGCTGGCCCGGGATCCAGCTGGCTCCTCGGTGTCCCCTCAGTCCCTCTGGTCACCAGTGCTCCTGTCCCCTCTTGTCACTGATGCTCCTGTTCCCTGTATCCCTCTGGTCACCAACCAATCCTCCTATTCCCTGTATCCCTCTGGTCACTGAAGCTTCTGTTGTCACCAATGCTGCTGTCCCCTTTTATCCATCCCTCTGGTCACCTCAGCAATGCTCCTGTCACCTCTGTCTCTCTGGTCACTGATGCTTCTGTCCCCTTTTATCCCTGTGGTCACCGATGCCAGTGTCCCCTGTATCCCTCTGGTCCTGAGGCTGGATTTGTGCCACGGGGCTCAGCCGGCTGCAGGGGACACGGGGTGCTTTGGGGACCTGCCATCAGGCATCACTGAGAGCCAGGGGACAGGGCAGGGACCCCATTTCCTGCTGCTCCATATGGGAACCACGCTCAGGCTGATCTCCCCTGAGATAACACGGGTGCAGTTGTCACCCTCTGGACACTGTCAGCGTCCCTCGGGGACACCACCCTCCTTTGGGGACAGCGGCACCCCTTGGGGACACAGAGCATCCCCGGAGGGCCTGGCTGTTTGCCCCAGCAGGCACAAGGGTGGCACCTGGATATACACACAGCTTTTTTGGGGGCTCCCCCTCCCTGTGAGTGTCCCCAAATCCGGCAAATCCCCCAGGTGCTGAGGGGCTCCGGGGCTCCCCGGCGGGTGCCCGGCGTGCCGGGGAGGACGGCGGTGGGTGCCGGCAGCGGATGCTGCTGACTCAGGACCTTCCCAAATGGTTCTTATTTTTATGCCGGGGCCGGGAATATTTAGCCCCTGGATCAAAGCAGATGGAAGGAGCTGGGTGATGCCGCGTAAACACCCGCTCGGCGGGTGCCGCTGGCGCGAGGTGTGAGTCACCGGCGGCTCTCGGCAGCGCTGGGCGGGCACAGTCGCCCCCGGGCTGGGTTTGGGGTGCTCGGGGCTGAGAGCCCCACTTTTGGCATCCCCCCAGCTGGGTTTGGGGATACCCTTCCTCATCCTCGCCGGGTGTGGGGTCGAGGGGGTGCACGAGGAGGTGTTGGTGGGGTGCTGAGGAGGGGCAGGGTGATGCCGGGGGGTTCCAGGCTGTGTTGGGGTGCCGGGAAGTGCTCCTGCCTTCCTCCCTTGCCCACCCCACCATCTTCCTCCTCCTCCTCCTCTCGCCAGTCCTAAATTCGGTCGCCATGGCAACCATGTCAACCACTTTCCAGCTTCCCCGTGATGGTTTGAGGAGGGGAGGGGGGGAAGAGGGAAGCCAGGGGAAGGGGGGGACTGGGGACATTGCTCGGAGCTCGGGGTGGGGAACGCTTCCCAGATGGTTTTTTTCCTGCTGGATCCTGTCTGGCAAGTGGGGCCCGTGCCAGCCCAGCTTGTGCCAAGGGGCCAGGGGATCCCGGCCTGGGGAGAGGGCTCCATCACAGCCCCCCAGCTCTGAGTGGGTGGGTGGGCACCCCTAAAATCGGGTGCCTTTCTGCAGCCATCCTGCTCACACCATGGCCCTGCAGGCACCCGGAATATCAGTAGCCACACAGGCGGGAGGGGGGTGAATTATCCCCAGACACCCCCTTTTTCCTTCCTCCTTCCTTTCTCACCTCCCCCCCCCCACCTCTGTAATCTCTTTATTCCCAGGCTAAACCCGGTTCCTGACGGTTTTACAGGCAGATTTGCTGGTAGCTATATAGGACAGGGTGCAAAGCCAGGTGTCTGGGTGGGTGGGTGAGTATCACCCCACAGCGGGTGGGCCCCCTGCTGCCCCCCAGGAACTGCTGTGCCAGCACGGAGAGATGGAATCACCCCAGCGGGAATTTGGCTGGCGATTTGGGGGCACCCCTGCCACCCCTCCCACCCTCCCAAATCCCCGGGGGTGCAGCAGGCACCGCTCACCTGCGAACCTCCGAACGCACCGCGGGGCTTTGAAGGGGGGAGCAGGTGCTGCCTTTCTCTCCGGCGTGTCCCCCCCTTTTCCCTCGCCTTGGCAGCGGCTGTCGGCACCTGCCGGGATGCTCCTTGGCACGGCACCGCGGCACGTGTGCGGGCACCGCCGGCGGCAGCCGCGCTCCAGGCACCGGCGGTGGCAGCCGGGGAGAAGGGGAGGGGGAGAGAGCGAGGCCAGCCCCTGCCCCGAGCCTGGCAGCAGGAGCATCCCCTCCCTCTAATTTTATGACTGATTTTTAACTTTATTTCCCGAACGCTGCGCTTAATTAAACCCAGGCGCCTCTCGCCGCCAGCCCGACGTGGGGGATTTATGGCTCCAAACATCGACCCCCGCCGAAAAAAAAACCTAAAAACCCCTCTGACAGATTATTCTCCCGGATTCAGAAGTGGGGGTGGTACTCCGAACCCCCCGCCCTCATCCCTTGCAAGATGCTTTGAGGGGGAAAGACGGCTGTGCTTCAGCATCCCCAAGCTTCCTCCTTCCCCCCTTCTTTTAATAATAATGCTTTAAAGATGTTTGACATCTGTAACAAACAGCTGGCATCCTGTTATGGAAGAATGTCCTTTTATTTCCGAGCAGGTTGAACTGTCATTAATAGTATAATTAGGTGATTATCGGCGTACAGCAGAAAACTGCTTAATTGCACAGCCAGCTTTCCCGAGGATCCCAGCTCCTTTATTGCTGGATTTGTTTTAGCCGCCTGAATTTTTTCTCACTGTTTTGTTGGGTTCGGTTGTTGGCTGTTTTTTTGGTTTTTTGTTTTTCTGTTTTTTGGTTTTGTTTTTTTTTTTTTTTGCCACGTTGATGATTATTATTTTTTAATGCGTGTGACAGCTGGGGGAATGTGGCAGCACCGGGAGGGGGGGACACACGCCAGCGCTGGCACTGGTCCCCATGTGTGTCCCCCCCCCTCTTCCAGGTCCCCAGGGGGTTTAGTTTTAACCCCGTGTGTGCTGGAGTTGGGGTTAGAGGGGGGTGTTTTGCTGGGTGCAGCACCCATGGTTGGGCGCTGAGAGTTATTTGAGGGAATAAAGGAGATGTCTTTGTTGGGGAGCAGAGCCGTGCCACCTGCCTGGAGGGCACCCCATCACCCTGAGCAGCCTTCACCCAAACCCTTCCCTGCTGGGACCCTCCTTTTGGAGCTCCGTGTCAAACAAACCTGGTTCCCCCGCGCTGCTGCCGTGCTGTGGCTCCACCGCCATCCCCACCCTCATCCCTGTCCCCGGGATGTGTGGGTTTGGGGGCAGAGCAGCTTTTTTGGCGCCTGCCAGACAATAGCGCTTTGTATCTCCCCCCGGTGCCGCCAAACACACTTGTTAGCGCCGCAGCTTTGTGCTGTAAATTTCCATGGAGTAATTACGTCTTAATTTATGATAATCCCCGGGCGGGCGGTGGAGGGGGGCAAACGCCAGTCAAGTTTGGAAGTTGCCCGCCGGGGCCCGGGGGTCCCCCGTGGCTCCTGCCGACCGTGAACTCCACGCTCGACCGTGAACTTCTCCATCCCGGTGGGTGGGGAGAGGAGCATCCCCGAGCAGGGAACGGGGGTTGTTCCTGGGGGTAACAGAGAGTGAGGCCTCGTGGGGTTGGGGGATTTGGGGTCACTTTACAGGGCCGGAGTGTCCCCAACGCCCTGGCTGGTGTGTGCCATCCCACCGCCCATCCAGGAGCCTCGGGATCATCCCGGGGTCATCCTGGGGTGAGTGTCCCGTCCTCTGTGTGTGTGTGTCCCAGTGCTGGCTCCTCGCGACAAGGAGGGAATCTCTGGCTTCCCCGAGGCCCTGGCACCGCTCCGGAGCGGGGCCGGACCCTTCCCCCTTCCCGGCGCTGAATGGCTCATCCCGCCTTTGTCTGGAGGGCTTATTACCGGCAAAATAGAGGCTCTTTTCCCTTGGCCTTCCCAGCGGGCAAATTAAATGCTTTGGCAATTTGCGAGGAGGAGGAGGAGGAGGGTGGGGAGGGGAGGAAGGCTTTCATCACCCGGAGGGCGACCACAATGCCAGGCAGGACGCTGGCATCTCCTGCACGGGTGTGGGAAAAAGGGAGAGGGGCTCTCTGTGTCCCTTCCAAAAAGCCACCACTGTGGGAATCCCATGGGATTTGGGGAGGTTTGGGGGATGTGTGCCTGGTGTCACTGAGCATTCCTGCAGAGCTGGGAGGTTGCTGGCATCCTGGCATGCCAGTGGGGCCTGTGGGCACCCTGTCCCCTGCCCCAGGGTGGGATTTATCCCTGGGGAGTGGTGAGAGCCTCGGGCTGTGCCCTCTGCACCTGCAGCCAGGTCCCCGTTGGGAGGCAGCGTGCACCCACTGACATTTGCCAAGCGTAAAAATTCAATTAATTCCAGCAGGCAGATTAAATATAAGTGAATTTTAATAATTTGCTGGAAAGGCTGAGGATTACTGTAGGCGAAAAGGGAAGATGCTGCTCGTGGGGGCATGGGCCAGCCTTCCCAGCACCAGCACATGGGATCACTGGGATTAATCACCCTAAATCCTGCTGTGGGAAGAGAAGAGGGGTCTGCTCCCCTTGCTGGGGTTTTGGTTGATCTTTCTTGCAATGAGGAATATGCTGGATCTGTCCCACCAGTGCTGGCAGCGTGTCTCTGTCCCCAGCAGAGTCTGGCTCCAGGGACATCTCTGCTCCTTCAAACCTCCCTCATTTTTTTTGTGGGGGCTCCGTGAAAAGGGAAACACCCATCAAGGTGGCCCTGGTGACACTGCAGGTGCTCCCAGGCTTGGTGAAAACCAAGGTCTTCCCAAGATCTCCACAACATCTCATAGCTCAAAGCTCAAAGGACGTGGGGCACCGATTGGGAGCAGATGGTGCTGGTATTGGGAAAATGAAAATCCACACAGCAAATTCGCTATTTGCCAGGGATCATTTCTTATCCTTTGCTCTGGACCATCTGCACCACCACAAACTGCCGGGGGATCCCGGGGGTGAAGGGGGGACCCCCATCCTGCCTGGACTCCCCCATCCTGCCCAGAGCCCCGGCTCTGCAGCAGGATTGATGGAGATTGCCTGTGACCTTTGCTAGGACACGAGGAATTACCATTAATACTCCTGTATTTCCGGACTTCACGCCATCCATAAATCTCATATCGAGCTGGGCGGGCGGTGTAATCTGCCAGGCAGCATTATTAATGCTCCTTATTAATACTCGTTATTAATGCCTGTTATTAGTACTCCTTATTAATACCTGCTATTAGTACCTGTTGTTAATTGTCCCTGAAGCCTGGCATGAGCTGCTCCATGGGTGGGGTAAGGGATGGGGGCTGCACGGTGGAACCCCTCTCTGCTTTTTGGGGTGCAGCTGGGGTGGATGCTGGGGAGTCCCTGGTGCCAGCAGAGTCACCCACCAGCAGTGGGGGTCCCCTGTGGGCACCCAGCCCATGATGGGGGCAGTTTTTTGGCTGTGGCCCCAGTGCTACAGGGGGGTGACATGCTCACCTTGTTCTGGCACTTCCCAACTGTGTCCTGCAGCCCTTTCCACTTGGCTGAGTGCTGCCTCCCCACCCTGCCTGCAGCCCCCTGGCCCTCCCTGCAGCCCCTCCTGCCCTGCCCCTGCCCCTCCAGGACCTGCCCCGTGCAAGATCCAGCCTGCGTGAAACTCTAATCTCCAATTTTATTCGCTCGGCTCCAGCCGATTTGCATAATCCACATAATCACCCCGGTTTTAATTGCCTACAACTCTGCAGAAAGATCATGTGGTTAAGTGGTAAATCATAATTAGATAAATAATTGGCTTGGCCGCAGCAAGCTGCTTTGTTATACCTGCCATCTGCTGGGCAAGGGATCCTGCGCCCAAAACAATGCGCCGCTGCTGCACGCCTGCGCCAGCCTGGGGACATGGGGACACGGGGCACGGGGGTGTGGGCACGGGAGGGCAGCCTGGATGTGCCAGGCATTGCCCACTCTCGGGGCTGGTGGTGCCCTGCAAGGTTTGGCAGCACTGTGTGGCTCCTGGCTCCCACCCAGATGTTGCCCAATGGCTCTGTGGAATGCCCGGTGCTGCCATGCCGTGCCCTGTGGTGCCTGGGAATGCCCAGTGCCACCTCCACGGGTGCCCAGCAGCACTGTGGAATACCCATTGTGGCACCATTTAATGCCAGCAGCACCAAAGAAGGCCTGGCAGTGCCATTAAGTGCCCGTCAGTGCAGTGCCCAGCTCTCTCTCAGACCATACCCGGCATCCCGGTGCAATTCCCAAATCTCTTCCAGGCAATTCCCAATATCCCAGTGCAATGCCCAACATCCCAGTGCAATGCCCAATCTCCTCCAGGCAATTCCCAATATCCCAGTGCAATGCCCAACATCCCAGTGCAATGCCCAATCTCCTCCAGGCAATTCCCAATATCCCAGTGCAATGCCCAGTTTCCCCCAGGCAATTCCCACTATCCCAGTGCAATGCCCAGTTTCCCCCAGGCAATTCCCACTATCCCAGTGCAATGCCCAGTACATCCCCAGGCAATTCCCAGTATCCCAGTGCAATGCCCAGTCTCTCCCAGGTGATTCCTGGCAGCCCCATGGAGTGCCCAGTGCCCCACAAAGCCACTGAGCCCCAGAAGACACCAGTGTGAAGGGGTGAGGGCTGTACCCCCCTTCCCCCAAAGCAGAGGCATCCTCACCAGACAGCTGCCACTTGGATCTGGGCATCAGGAGCCAAGAGGAGCTGCCAACCCAACTTTGAAGCTGCAGAGGGGAGTTCAGGGCCCAGCAGCATCCTTGGGGCACATGGGCTTGTTTTTCCAAGCTCCAGCGTCAAAACAGGGCAGAAACAGGGTAGAAGGTTGCTCTGAAGTAAATCTTTCCCTGGCTGGATTTCCTGAGGGCTGAAAAGGCTCCCAGGGTGGCTTGGCTGGACATGGGAAGACCAGGAAGGAAGAGAAACCACCCGGCATCTCTCCATCCCCAGCGCTGCGCCCTCCAAACGAGCTCTTATTAGTTTGCTTGTTGTCGTTTGCCAGATCAATGGTCCATGGAGGAGTGATCGATGGAGGCCCAGCCGGGTAATAGTGCTGGATGCTCGCTGCCGTGGGGGGCTCCAAATCCCACCCTTTCCCACCGAGGGGCTCCTCACCATGGGGGAACCCATCCAGGCCCCTCCAAGGGAATGGGGGATGTTCCCAGGATGGGCCCTGGGCTGTGCTGTGAGCACCCTAAAATTGGGCAGAGGCTGGTCCTGCATCTCTCCACGCCTGGGGGACACTTGGGGACACCAAGCCCGGCCACCTCCCTTGGTTTCAGCTGTGTACTGGGAAGTGGGGAGGGAGGGCGGGAGCGCGGGCTCCGATCGATCAATTAATTAATTAATGGAGCACGTTGGAGGTGCGGCGGCAGAGCTGCTTTAATGAGGGGTGGAAAACGTGCGGCGGCTCGGCGGGGGCATCACCGGGAGAGGAGCTGCTGCCCTCTGCCTGTCCCCTGCCCCGTCCCCTGCCCGAGGGGGTGACAGGGTGTGTGACAGGGGGACGATGGGCACGCGCTGGCCCTGGCCCCCTTGCCCTCCATCCTGGGGCTCTGCCCGCTGCATTCAGGCACAGGGAAGGGGGGGCTGACAAATGCGAGGCCATTAGCATTGAAAATCCATGCAGAGCAGCTGTTCCTGCTTGGAGCGTGCAGCTGGATGCGGCTCCGGAGTGGGAGCAGAGGCGCTGAGAGAGAGGGGGGAAAGGCTGAGGGAGGACCTCATCACCCCCAAATCCCTCGGGGAACCATCAGCAGTGAGCGTGGTGGAGCCTTCCAGAGGGCTTGGCTGAGTGGGCTCCGTCCCAGCTGCGGTGCTGCGGGGTGGGTGCGGATCCATCCCGGGGGAGGAGGATGCGGGATGCTCGTCTCTCCCCGCTCCCTCGGCCTCCCGCCGCACTGGGTTTTTTTCCGCTCCATTTGCCAGGGGCTGGGAGCTGCTGCCTGATCGTATTTGGTAATAAATTATTAGTTCCAGCACTTGGGAGCCCGGCAGCTCAAAATAGCTGCTGTAAGAGCGGGCGGCTGGTGCAGGTCGAGTTCAATGGCAATCTGCTCCCAAGGGCACTCCACGCTCATTAGAGGCCTTTCAAGGTGCTGGGAAGGGGGCAATCGGCAGCCAAGGTGCTAAACCTGCCCACTTCCCGTTTCCCGACTGCACAACCCCGTGCCCAGGGATTTCAGGGTGCTGGGAGCCCATCCCTGCCCCTCGCTGCCCGCTCCTGCCTGCCCGCAGCGGCTGCCAAGGGGTTTTATTTGTCTCCAGCCCCACCAGGCAGCCAGACTGGTTCTGCTCTCGCTGCCGGAGGAGGCTCCCGCTGCCAAAAAACCCGCCAGCATCATCAGGAGCAGATGGAGAGAACATGGCACGCTCCCAGCTCCCGGCTCCCAGCCCTGAGCCGGGGATGGGGGGGTTCGGGGGGGCGGGAGAGCCGCTCCAGGAGTCAGGGCTTTGGGGTCCTGTGCTGTCGGAGATGCCAGCCCCATGGCGGGTGCCATGTGTGGCACTGCGGGAACAGGGAAGGGCGAGGGGAGCGTGGCAGTGACCCTGCCATCCCCTCTCCTCCTCCTCCTCCTCCTCTTCTGCCTGCTCCCGCGGGCAGGCAGCCAGCGGGCACCGGGAATGCCAGACACTCCCTGTACTGCTGTGCCCGGGCACATGCTGTGGGTGGGACGGGGACACAGGGTGACACATCGCCTGCTCCCCGCTGCCCAACCTCCCTTGTGGGGGACCCAGGTGTCCTGTGGCCCCCCCTGCCTTGGTGGGTGTGGGGTACAGGCATCAGTTTTCTCAGGGAGGGGTACACAGGAGTGCCAAGCCTGTACCCACACAGGACTGGGGACAGCGGAGGGACAGCCTGTCCCGTTTTGGGGTTCATCACCCCACCCTGGTGAGGCAACCGCTGCCATGACCCCGGGCTGCTCCAGGCACCAAACTTGACCTGTTTTTCCGCACGGATCTGCCTGCTGAGAGAAGCAGCCGGGGAGGGGCAGAGCTGGGGGGGGCCCCACCTCACCGTGGGGCGTCACGGCGTCCCCAGCCACCCGCAGGGATGAGTGGCACCCACGCCGTGCTGGTGACGGGATGCCGGAGGGATGGGGGGGGACACAGCACGGCAACCCCACATCCCATCCCACATCCCATCCCCGTATGGATGCTCCCACCCAGCCGTGCCTCAGTTTCCCCAGCTGGCAGCTGTCCCGCGGAGCAGCCCAGGGACGCGTGGACAGACGGACGCCAGCGCCGGCGGGGCACGGCGGGTGAGCGGCGCTGCTCGGGCCCCAGCCGGGGCGGAGGCGCCGATTTTATCACCGGGAGCGGGAGCGGCAGAACTGGTTTGGAGCGCGGCTGGGGCAGCGGCACAGCTCAGCCCCGGGGGGCAGGCGAGCTCCCCGCACGCTGCTGCCCCGCCACTCACCCGCTCCCGGCTGCCCTGCGCTCTCCTGGCAAATCCCATTGGGATAATGAGTTGGCCGGGAGGCGTTTTGGGGCCGCGGGGATCAGCTGAGCATCACACGGGTGATGCCCTGCCGCCAGCCCCGTGTGCCAGCCTGCTGATCCCACCGTCTCCAGACATGGATTTGGGGCTGGAAGTGAGGGTTATGTTGGGGTTGATAGGTGGGGAGGAGCTGGGGCGACACTGGGGTGTGTTTGGGGCTGTGCCTGGAGGCTGTGGGGCAGTGCAGGGAGGATGCAGGGCTGTGCCAAGGGGATGCTAGGCAGTGCCTGGGGAATGTAGAGCAGTGCCCAGTGGGTGTGGGGTAGTGCCTGGTGGGCATGGGACAATGCTGGGAGATGTGGGGCAGTGCTTGGGGGATGCAGGGCTGTGCCAAGGAGATGCCAGGCAGTGCCTGGGGATGCAGGATTGTGCCTGGGGACGCAGGATTGTGCCTGGTGGATGTGGGGCAGTGCCTGGAGGCTGTGGGGCAATGCTGGGAGATGTGGGGCAGTGCCTGGGGAATGCAGGGCTGTGCCAAGGAGATGCCAGGCAGTGCCTGGGGATGCAGGATTGTGCCTGGGGAATGTGGGGGGCAGTGCTGGGAGGATGCAGGGCTGTGGCAAGGGGATGCCAGGCAGTGCCTGGGGATGCACGATTGTGCCTGGTGGATGTGGGGCAGTGCCTGGAGGCTGTGGGGCAATGCTGGGAGGATGCGGGGCTGTGCCAAGGGGATGCCAGGCAGTGCCTGGGAATGCAGGATTATGCCTGGTGGATGTGGGGCAATGCTGGAGATGTGGGACAATGCCTGGGGAATGCAGGGCTGTGCCAAGGGGATGCCAGGCAGTGCCTGGGGATGCAGGATTTTGCCTGGTCGATGTGGGGGCAGTGCCTGGGTACATGGGAGCTGCAGGCTGTGCCTGGAGTGCCGTGTCCCCTTTGGATGGTGCGTGGGTGCCTGGTGCTGCAGGCTCTCGGGGGGAGCACCGAGCCCTCAGCCGGGGCTAAAGCAGAGCCCGGGGGTGCCAGAGCAGAGCCCGGGGGTGCCAGAGCAGAGCCCGGGGGTGCGGGGGCCAGGCTGGAGTGGCGGGTTGGCTTCCCAGCTGTTCGGGTAATGAATTTACATGAGCCGAGCGTGTCGACAAGGCGGCAGTCAATGGCTGAGAGCACCGGAGTTAATAAATGCTTGTATAATGAGGGCAGAGGGGAGCGCGCCGCCGCGCCGGCCGCCTCTCCTGGGGCCGGGGGGCAAAGATTAATCAACGCTGAGTGCCCCCCGTGCTCCCCCCCCCGGCTCCCGCGGCGCTCCCTGGCCATCCGCTGCCACGGGATGCTCCGGGGATGCTCCATCCACCCTCTGCAGTGGGTGCTCCAGGTGTTCAATGCCTCGAGCTGCCTCCAGGCCTGCTGGGAGTTGGGGGCTGCCCCACGACCCCCACCTCCCCCATCCTCCTGCCCACCTGGGAGCCGGGCTAATTTTAGGCTGGTGTTAATGAAGCTGCTCGGTGAAGTCTATTTTAAGGGCCCTGACATCAGCAGTTGCTGTTTTGGGAGGTGGAGAGCCCTGGAGCAATTGGTGTGACAGCTGGGGGGACTCGGGGAGGGCTGCACCCTCCTGCTCAGCACCTGAACCTCACTTTTGGGGTCACTGTGCCCTGTAGCACCTGGGTGCTTTGGGGTGCAGTGGTGGGGATTTGGGGTGTGAAGATTTGAAGGTAAAACGTGGGGAGCTGGGGGTGCTGTGCCGGGGATTTCGGGGTGTGGTGCTGGGGATCCAGGGGTGCAATTTTGGGGTTTTGAAGGGTGCAGTAGTGGGGATTTAAGGGTGCAATTCTGGAGATCCAGGGATGTTTTACTGGGGATTTGAGGGCACAATGCTGAAGACCCGGGGATGAAATATTGTTAATCCAGGGATGCAGCAGTGGGAGCTTGGGGGTGCAGTGCTGGGGATCCAGAGATGCAATATTGGGGATTTGGGGGTACAGTGGTGGGGATTTAGGGGTATAATGGTGGGGATTTGAGTGTGCAGTGGCTGGGATTTGGGGGTGCAGCGGTGGCAATTAGGGGTGCAGCAGTGGTGCTTTGGGTTTTGGCAGCACCATGTGAGTCAGGGGGCTGCACCTCTCCCCATCACCTGCAGGATGCTGAAGCCCCTGTGTCCCCCAAAACACCCTGCAGAGCTCTGCTGAGCCCTCCTGCTCCATTATCCAGGGCTTCAGTGGGACTGTGATATGCTGGGACATACTTGCCTGAACTCAAGGTGCATTTTGGGGTGGGATGGTGAACTAGAGGAAAAGTGTTGACCCTCCCAACACCTGAGGGGGTAAATTGAGGTAAATTGATGTTGTTGCCCTCACAGTTTTCTTGCTTGCAAGTGTTTGAACTCAAGCAGTGCTGTTCTCACCCAGCTTCATGAAAACAATGTATATTTTTAGAATTTATCTATGTGTTTACATTTTTCTCCTCTGGGTGGAGAGATGTGATTGACGGTGGTATTCACCATCCAGGTCGAAGAGGTGGTGACCTGTGCAGCCAATCTGTGGACCTCTGTACAAATGTATATAAGTACTGGAGTCTGTGGCAGTTTCAGGGAACACGAGGAACGAGGTAGACGCAGCAAGTCAAGGGAAAGCTTCTCTTCCTTTTTTTTTATCTGACTCCATTACTTATATACATTTGTACAAAGGTCAAGAGGTTGGCCACACAGGTTGCCACCTGTTCAACCTGGCTGGTGAACATCACCATCCATCACATTTCTCCTCCCAGAGGATAACAACGTAAATGATAGATAAATGCTAAAAATACACATTGTTTTCTTGAAGCTGCGTGAGAACAGCACTGCAAGATTTCAAACACTTGCATTTTCAAGAGAAACTGAGGGCAACAGGAGTCAGATAATTAAAAGGAGAACCTTTCCCTTGACCTGCTGCATCTGCCTCGTTCTCTGTGTGTCTGAAACTGCCACCCCACGTGTCTAACCCGGCCTCTCTCCTTGGCAGGCATGAGCCATGAGCCGAAGTCGCCGTCCCTAGGAATGCTCTCCACGGCCACCCGCACCACTGCCACCGTCAGCCCCCTGACCCCGTCCCCCCTGAATGGCTCCATCGTCCCCAATGGCAGCCCCGCCGCCAGCAGCACTTTGTCCGTCCAGGCAGCACCTTCCTCCAGCTTCGCCGCCGCCCTGCGCAAGCTCGCCAAGCAAGCCGAGGAGCCCAGAGGTGGGGACACAGGGACAAGGGGACAGTGACAAACACCGGTGGTCTTTCCCAGGAGCTGGGTGTTTTCCTGCCTGTTTCCCCCCGCCCCGCCCCGGCTAATGCCTTTTCCTGGCGTCGTGTCTCCAGGGGGCAGTTTGGGAATTGGATTCATCCGGAGTAATCCGAGTGCTGTGTCACTCACTGTGCCCTGGGGATGCAGGATTGTGCCTGGTCGATGTGGGGGCAGTGCCTGGGTGCATGGGAGCTGCAGGCTGTGCCTGGAGTGCTGTGTCCCCTTTGGATGGTGCGTGGGTGCCTGGTGCTGCAGGCTCTCGGGGGGAGCACTGAGCCCTCACCCAGGGCTACACAGGGATCCACAGCATGGCAGGGATAGCTCTGCTCCCTCTCACCAGGCTGCTTTTTCCAGAGGTTCCCCAAATTTGCTGCTTCCCCATCCGAATTTCCCAACTAAGCAGCTCCAGGAGGTGCCCAGCTCTTGTCAGCCCCATCCTCCATCACTCCCCCTTCTCTCTGTTTGGATGTGGGAATGCTGGGTGTGAGCTGCTTCTGGAGCACCCCGAGGTCCCCCTGCCACATGGAGGATATCCCATGGGAATCACTGGGGCTCCCACACCCAGATGGGGAGGCAGCCAGTCCCCAGGCTGGGAAGTGTTTCAGGAGACTGCTGGTATCATCAGTTTGGGCTGAAATAGACTTTATCCCTGCTATCTGATCAGTGGGTGCTCCCCTTGGATCATTGCCCACTGCCTGGGCACTTTGAAAAGGCATCCAACCCCTTTGCAAGATGTTTTTTGCAAAGTCTTTTTGGAAGACCCTATTTAAATGGCCCTTTTGGCACAATCCTTTTCCCAAGACCCCTTTTACAAGGCTCTTTTTGGAAAATCCCTTTTGGAAGCACCATCTACAAGACTCTCTTTGCAGCCCTAAAATCTCTGGCACAGCCATGACCTGAAGCATTGGCTGCTCCCAAGGAAATGTGTGGGGATACCAGGTCCCTGTAATTCTGAGGGAACCAGGTCTTGGTGATGCTTCATCCTCACTGGAAGCTCCTGGATTTTCCCAGCTGCTTCCTCTGGAACCCATCTGCTTCCTTTGGAGAGATTGACTGAGTTTGGAGAATTATTTTGCCTTTTTATCCCCTCTCACCCCACAGCTTGTGCCCTCCCTGTGCTGCTCAGCCCATCCCAAGGGTCATCAGCAGCTTTGGCCATGGGTTTTGTGGAGAGAAGCAGCCACATTCCCTTTGGATTTCCCCTTAACGCCTGTGTAGTCAGTTTGTAAAAACCCCTCCCTTGCCCATTTGGGCACCTCAAGTGGCCCATCCCAGCGGTTTTTGATCCGTGTGGGTTTGGGTGTGTGTTGGGAAGGGGTTTTTTATCCTTGCTGTGGTTTTTAGCACCAGGAAATGGACTGCTTTTCCCTCAAATCCTCACCCACTTCCCACAACGGGAGATGCTCACTCCACTTCCCTTCCAACCTCGGGGGATGCTCCACTGTGGCAGATGCCAGATCCATGCAGGATCACTGTATTTTTTCCTGCTTTATGGGCTCACAGGTGTGCTGGCACATCCCTAGGGATTATCCTGCTGCTCCACAGCATCCCAAACTGTCAAGGCTCATCCTGACTGACCCCTTCCCATCAAAGCCCCACAAAGCCACTGCCTGCCCGGGGACTGCTGCCTCTTGTCCTGCCCGGGGCTGTCCTCAGGGTGGGTTTTATTCCACCCCTCCTTCCCTTCTTTTTTCCCAGTTCTCCGTCAGGGTCTCAGCTGTTAATTACATTTGCCTGTCAGCCCGGGCTGCTAATCTGCTATCGCCGAGTGGGAAGCGGGAGGTCAGAAAACAAAGGTGACACCATCACACTGTGCCTCTTGTCATCTCCAATCCAGATTAGTTTCATTGACTAACTCCTGGCTGAATACCACCAGTTAATTATAACGATCACAAACCCTCCCGTTTAAAGCCACACAGCGAGAATTAAGGTTCTGAAGTAAGACTTTAGCTTCATTAATTGCCGGGCTCATTGTGATGGTATTGATTGTTAACGCTATCGCGTGGTGAGTAATGGCTTCCCAGCTCAGAGGGGATTAGGCTGCTAATTGTTGTTGGCCTTGCGCTGACAAGATAGACTTCAGTGGGTGTCAAATCGGCCTCCTTTGTCGGGGACAGCCTTTCTCCTTCCCCCAGCCTTGCTGCTCTTCAAATGAAAGCGATTCCGAGCGACTCGGGAATAATTAATCAGGGAGGGCGGCCGGCAGCGGGATGCTCCGCTTGGCCTCTGCTCCTCTGAGCATCCTTCCCACTGAGCATCCTTCTGGAGCATCCTTCCCTCCCAGGATCCCCCCTGCTGCCCGGGGATGTTCCCCTGGCATTCCCAGCCTCCTGGCTCCCTCCTGGTGTTGTGTAGCATGAGGAGAGGGCAAGGGGATGGATTTGGGTGCAGGGCACAGCTGCTGGCACATTCCAGGAGCTGGCTCCTGTGCCCACAGGACAGGAGCTGGCCGGCACACTCAGGGGAGGGACCTTGCACACTAGGAAGGTGAGGAGACAC
>JANPWX010024948.1:0-11559 GCA_024734555.1 Trochalopteron elliotii
CCTTGCACACTAGGAAGGTGAGGAGACACCCTGCACACTCAGGGGAGCCAAGGACTCTCTCTGTGCCCTGCTTGCTGCCTGGGAGCGTTGGTGTCACCTCATCCTGTGACCACAGCCCACTCCTCACTCTCCAACAGCTGATCCCTGCTGGCGTGTTGGAATCTCCCTCTGACCCAGGCTCTGGGATGGAGGGGTCAGAGTTTGGGGGTTCAGAGCCCCCCCCAGGCTGCCCAGCTGGGTTTGAGGAATGGGAAGTGTTCTGTGGAGCAGACACCAGGCTCCCCATGCCCCGGTTAATGTGGGATTTGTATTTCTCTGCTTTTTCCTGTTCTCCACTTTCACTGCATTTTTATTTTTCCTTTGGAAATATGGCCAGCATCCCTGGGGTGGGGATAAGTTAAAGTACAGATGTATTATGCAAATGAAACCAAAGCCTTGCCCAAGGGTTTCAGGGAGTCACTCCTTCATCCCAGTGTCTCCAGAGGCCCTGGCTTGTCCCTGACAACTCCTGCAGCTGGATTAAGGAGTCTCTGGGTTTGCCTTGGGAAGATGTGGCCGTCTGTGGCTGGCATCACATCAGTGTCACTTGTGCCTAGGGACTTTGTGGGACTGGGGGTTTGGCAGTCCCTGTTAGGTGGGAGCAAGAGGCTGCCCCATCCCACCGTGCTGGGTGGAGCCTTTAGCACCACTGGGAACTTCCAGGATGGGAGGATCAGGCTCCAGTTTGGAAATCTGTCAGGATGCTGAACACCCTGAGTGCACCCCAGTGCCCCCACCCCCTGCTCCCTGCATCGAGGCATCCTGTCAGGAATGCCTCCAGCTCCTTCAGAGAGAGAGGGTGCTTTCATCCAGTTAACTGCTGTTCCCCTAACGCATTTCGACCTCCGATTGAATCCCAGGGTCCTCACTGAGCAGCGAGTCGTCCCCGGTGTCCTCTCCTGCCACCAACCACAGCTCCCCCGCCAGCACGCCCAAGCGTGGCCCCATGGGCCCCATCATCGTGCCCCCGGGGGGGGCACAGCGTGCCCAGCACGCCCCCCGTCGTCACCATCGCCCCCACCAAGACGGTCAACGGGGTCTGGAGGAGCGAGGGCAGACAGGTATGGCTGTGTTTGGGGGTTACCCGCCCCCCCCGCATAAAGGATGGAGGGTGTGGGATACCCTGCACGGCTCCTAAAGGATCGCTGGGCTGCCCACGTTTGGTCCTTTCCCCTCCCTGCTGTGTCCCCGAGCTGGCGTTGTCACCGAGGCTGCCATCGTCCCACTGCTGCCATCATCCCCGGGCTGCCATCCGGAGGGGAGTGCGAGGAAGGAGGAGGAGGAGGGAGGGGAGGGCCGGGGCGGGAGGGGGGGGAGAGCAGCTAATTAAGAAGCATCGTTAGTGGTTCTCCTCTCCTCCGCATGCTACAAGCAGATTCCCGGGGGGATTATGCCACTTGGAAAGACTAATTAAACCACAAAGCACAGAGAGGCGAGGGTAGGGGATGAGAAACGCCGGGGGCGGGGTGGGGAAATAAATGGAACCGTCATCCCCGGGAGCTCGGAGGGGTGCGTGGGGTGTCGGGGTGCTCCCCAGCCCGGTGTCACCCCCGTGTCGTCCCCCCCACCGTGTCCCCCCCCGCGTTGTGGGGGTTAACCGAGCGTGGTGATTGTCTGGCGGAGCCGCGCTCGCAGCGTGGCGCCAGGGACGGGAGGTAATTAGAGCAGAGCCTGGCACGCACAATGAGCTCCGTGCCGGCCGGGGGCGGGGGGACACCGCACCCTTTGTGGTGACCTTGGGGCTGGCCCTGCCCCGGAGGGGCTGAGGAGCAGGGTGGGATGGGGTGGGGAGGGATGCGCGGGGTGAGGGATGCTGTGGGTGCCACCATCCTCCTCCTCCCGAGCTGCTAGATGGAGAAGACACAGTGAAAAACAGTTTTTAAGCCAAAACTTGCTTTTCTGGGGGGGTCATCCCACTAATTATCAGATCCTGTGGGATCTCTTGTCACCCCAAGTTGTTCCCTCTTGCCAGGGGTCCCTCCCCAGCTGGAGGGAGTGACCTTCATGCTGACACCAGGGGTGGAAGCTGATGGAAAGCGGCTGAGGCCCTGTGGGAGGGTGCTGATGCCGGGGGGTGCCGGGGGGATTGTGGGCTGACCCCTGGGTTATGGCCCTTATCAAAGGCCAGCTGGATTTCCCCTGGCCGTGTCACTCCTCCCCGGATGATTAATAGCTCAGGAGAACAAAGCAGCCATAAATCTCCAGGCAGGTAATGGGTGTCTTGCCCTCAGCTCTGCCTCGGCTTCAGCACCTCCTTTCCCACTGGGGCCCCCCTGGTGTAGCCTCCCAGGCCCTCCCACCCCTCCAGCTGCCCTTCCAAAGCCCGGATGCAGGAGATGCTGTGGTGGATGAATTCTTTTCTGGGTACTGGTGCCAGCTAAGGCAGGTTGGGGATCTACTGAGGGTCTTGAGGTGGGGACACAGCAGGGATTACCCATCCCCTAATCCCTGCCCCTTTGCCTTCCAGCAGGAAGCAGGGTCACGAGGCAGCAGCAGCAGCGCCGGCCGCGAGCGCCTCATCTCGGAGCCCCCCTTGACACAGGAGAAAGCGGGGGGTCCCACTGTCCCCTCCCACCTCCTGGGGACACCCTACTCCTTCGGGCTGCCCCCCAGCTCCGTGGTCCAGGACTCCCGCTTCCCTCCTCTCAAGTGAGTCTGCTCAGCACGGACGGGTTGCGGGATGCGGGTGTTCCCCTGCCAGCTGCGGTCCCACCTGGGGGAGGTGACATCTCCCCTGTGGGGGGACAGGGAGGGGTGGTGACCGTCTCCTTGTCCCCTCAGCCTGCAGCGGCCGGTGCACCACGTGGTGCCTCCCAGCGCGGTGACCGAGGATTACCTGCGGAGCTTCCGTCCCTACCACACGGCCGAGGACCTCCGCATGTCCTCCCTGCCGCCCCTCGGCCTCGACCCGGCCACCGCCGCCGCCTACTACCACCCCAGCTACCTGACACATCACCCCTTCCCTCATCCTGCCTTCAGGTGGGCACCTCCCAGCCTTGGGATTCCCTGGGGGATACCACTGGATGAGCTTTGGGGTATTGGGAGGTGGGAGCATGATCCACTGAGGGCGTTCTGAGGGTCTCCATCCCTTTCTCCCAGTAGGAGGCAGCCCCAATCTGGCATCTGGGAGGGGAATTGGGGGGTTCTCTGCCTGTCTAAGCATCCCTGTCTCCCCAGGATGGATGAGTCGTACTGCCTGTCAGCACTGAGGTCCCCCTTCTACCCGCTGCCAGCGCCGGGCTCGCTGCCCCCCCTGCACCCCTCGGCCATGCACCTGCACCTCTCGGGGGTCCGGTACCCCCCCGAGCTCTCCCACTCCTCCCTGTCTGCCCTGCAGTCCGAGCGCATCTCCAGCCTCGCCGCCGAGAGGTACGGAAGGGTGGGAGGGGATGGGTGGGGAGCTCCAGAGAATGCTGACAGAGGACCAGGGGTGGTTTTGGGATGCTTTAGGGATGCTGGTAGGTGACTAGGGGTTTGGGAGTGCTGCAGAGGATGCTGGCAGGTGCCCCAGAATTGTTTGGGGGTGCTCTGGAGGTTCAAGAGTGTTCCAGGGGATTGTTTGGGGCTGCTCTGGAGGTTCAAGAGTGTTCCAGGGGATGCTGAAAGGCATCCAGGGTTGATTTTAGGGGCGCTCCAAAGGGGGATGTTCGGGGTTGGTGCTTTTCTTTTTGATTTTTCTCTTGCAGGCTGCAAATGGACGAGGAGCTGCGGCAGAGGGAGAGGGAGAGGGAGCGGGAGAAGGAGCGGGAGCGAGAAGCCGACCGGGAGCGGGAGAAGGAGCGCGAGCGGGAGCGGGAGCGCGAGAAGGAGCTGGAGCGGGAGCGGGAAAAGGAGCGGGAACGGGAGCTGGAGAGGCAGCGGGAGCGTGCCCGGGAGAAGGAGCTGAGCATGGTGAAAGCCATGGAGGGGCCCTTCCTCCCCGTGGCGGAGCTGCACGGTCTGCGGGGGCACCCGACTGAGGAACGGGGCAAGCCAGTGGAGCCGCTGGCACCCAGCAGAGCAGGTAACGCCCGCCTTCCAGAGCTTGCTTTGGTCCCATCTCCCCTCCAGATGGCAAAGCCGAGGGGGTCGGTGGCCCTGGGAAGTGGCTGGGGACAGGGATGGGCTGTCCTGGCTGCCAGATTGCTTTGCCAGGAGCCCAGCTGCGGCAGCTCGGAGCGGCGGCGCGGTGCCTGTGCCATCTGACTCGGGCCAGGCTGGGCACCGTGCCCAGTGCATGCCCAGCAGCTGGGCTGGCAGCAAGTGGGCAGCCCACTGTGCTGAGCTCTGACTGGTGACTACCCCATAACTCCGGGTCCCTCCCTCCCACAGGGATGCTCACCCCAAAATACACCCCCCCTCTTCCACACCCTGACTCTCCAACACCCCTTTCCCACCGCAGACAAACTCAAGGACTCGGTGCTGCCCACGCCGAAGCCCATCCAGCACCCTCTGCACCCTCCACCGGGCTCCCACCACCCCGTGCCCAGCCTCATCCCCAACCACAGCGTGTTCCCTCTGCCCGGGAGCAGCGCGGCCACGGCGCTGCTCATCCACCGCACCAACGAGGAGGAGAAGTGGCTGGCCCGGCAGCGCCGGCTGCGCCAGGAGAAGGAGGATCGGCAATCCCAAGTCTCGGAGTTCCGGCAGCAGGTGCTGGAGCAGCACCTGGACATAGGGCGTGCCCCGAGCCAAGCTGAGCCCGAGCACCGGCCCGAGCACCCCAGGTAAGGGATGGAGCTTTTTGCCCCAAAATTGAGCTGTGTTTTCCCGTGTCGCAGCTGTCCTGGATGGGATATCTGTATCTTAAGCTGGAGAGGGGCTTTGGATAAGGGAAAGGAGTGATAGGACAGGGGGAATGTCTTTATATAGGAGGGCAGGGTTATATGGGATATTGGGAAGAAATTCTTCCTTGTGTGGGTGCTGAGGCCCTGACACAGGTTGCCCAGAGAAGCTGTGGCTGTCCCATCCCTGGAAGAGTCCAAGGCCAGGTTGGATGGGGCTTTGAACAATCTGGTCTAGTGGAAGGCGTCCCTGCCCATGGCAGGGGGTGGAATAGGATGATCTTTAAGGTCCCTTCACCCCACACCATTCCATGATGCCATGATACAATGTTTTATAGGATTTTCCCCCCAGCCTATGGCTGTGCCCACCCCATTACTCAGCTCTGCCCCCCATCAGGCATCCACCACCCCACAGCCGTGCCCCTCACACATCCCATGAGCCAAAGCCATGGTGCCAGCGGGTTCCTGCCACACGGTGCCAGCCAGGCCGGCTGTGCTGGCAGTGCCAGCCGTTCCTGGTGCCCGACATCTGTGCGGCGGCAGGCGCCGAGCCTGGGAGGTGGCCAGGGGCCAGTGGCGAGTGGCCAGGTGCTGCCCAGCCACCAGCACTGCTAATTGCACTCCCCCCTCCCGGGCAGTGGGGCCGGGTGGCGGATGCCTCATTTGGGGGGCACCTGCACCCAGCCTGGGCGGTTTGGGGGGCAGCAGAGCATGCCCACACACCCCCGGATTGATTGACAGGGCCTTGCTCGCCCCCGTGGCTGAGCGCTTAAGTGGTGCAGGCTCATCCAGCCAGCTCTGCCGCCTGCTCCCTTTGTTATTTTTGGGTATCCAGGGGATTAGCGCGGCTCATCGAGGATAATAAGGAGTGGATCACGGGGCGGCACAAAGGCGAGTGCCCGCCGCAGGCTCCCTTCCCCATCCGCTCCTCCCACCCCAAACCAAACCGGAGAGGAGACAGCAAGGTCACCCCGAAACACCTGCAGCTGGGGATATTCCATCACCATCCTTTCCCTGCATCCAGCAGGGCAGGAGAGGGGTGGATCCTGAGGGGTGCTCCCCGCCGGTGGTGCCTCGATGGCGGCGCTGAGCTGAACCCACTGCTCCGTGTGCGGAGCTCCGGGGCGCTGGAGCGGAAAAGTGTTAAATGCACAGCTTGGGCACATGAAATATTTATCCTGCAAACAGGCTGGCTCTGGCTGTCAGAGTAGGGCTGCACTGGGGTGCTGCCCTTGCCACTGGGCTCTGCCAGGACTGGTGGCTCACTCGTCCCCACGCAGGGGTCAGGGCTGGGGTCTCCAGCCCAGTGCTCCTGGGATGCAGCCACATCCATGCCCAACCCATCCATGCACAACCTTAACTCTGTCCCCATCCCTCAGGTTTGTGGCGTGGAGGGGACAAGTGTGGCATCTCCACATGCACAAACCCTTCTGGGTGTTACAAACCCTTCTGGGTGTTCCTAACAGGCATATTTCTCCCCAAAATGCCCCGGGGCTGGAGCGCTGCCAGCTCTCTGGTAGCAGTGCCAGCTCCTCACCTCTCCGGTGCTCTCCTCTCCCCACAGGTTGGGATCGAGCCGCCACGAGCCAAGCAGCCGGGAGCCAGGGCAGCACTTTGGCGGGCCCCCACCCCTCATCTCCCCCAAACCCCAGCACCACCCCGTCACCACGTCCCTCTGGAACCCTGTCTCGCTGATGGAGAGTCCCCCTGACCCTCCCCGGCGTCTCCCCGAGCCCCACGCCCTCCACAGCCACCCAGCACCCTTCGAGCCCGGCCGCCAGGGCATCCCCCTGGTGAAGGTGGAGAGGGTCTTCTGCCCGGAGAAGCTGGAGGAGGGGCCGAGGAAGAGGGATGCTCTGGAGAAATACCCGCCGGGACGGGAGCCCGGCGCCCCGGAGCACGGAGCCTTCACCCACACCCCTTTCCTAGCTGAGCTGGAAAAATCCACTCAGAGCATCCTGAGCCAGCAGAGAGCCCCAGCCACCCCATTCCCTGAAGCCACCAAGCCCAGCTCGCCCTACCGGCCCCCCCAGCCCCGCGCCCAGGACCCCATGTACATCTACGACGAGTTCGTGCAGCAGCACCGCAGGCTGGTCAGCAAGCTGGACCTGGAGGAGCGCCGGCGGCGGGAGGCCCGTGAGAAAGGTGAGGCACTGGGGAATTCCCCCCCCCTGGCACCGGGATCTGGCCTGGATTTCCCCCCTCTGGCACCGGGATCTGGCCAGGGGTCTCCTGGGAGTGCCGACGTTCCCGCATCCGAGTGGTTCAGTAAACCCTGCGCTCCAGACGTGCCCCATGAATAAATGATGAGCTGGAGCTAATAGGAGGGTTTTAAATATTGATGGGGCTGCTGGAGTGGGGATGAGAACAGCGGTGAGGAGGAGATGGAGAGCTGGGAGGGGCTGGAATTGCTGTCCCCACTCCAATGGGATGGGTCCTCCCCAGCCTGTGCCCCATTGACACCCCCTGCCACCCGTCCCACAGCAATGCCAAGAGGATACCCAGGGATGGGTGATGCCCTCTGAGGTCCCACAGTTGGAGAGGGGACAGGGCTCCCCCCACCCTGCTGGGCCCCACACTGGACCCCCCTCACTCCTTTCTGACATCCTACCCTGCTGCACCCCCCATCCCCAGTGGGGTTCCACTCTGTGTCCCAGAAGGTCCCAGCAGGTCCCCAAGGTGTCCCCAGCCTCACAGCAGCCTCTCCCCATCCGCAGGATACTACTATGACCTGGATGACTCCTGTGATGACAGCGACGAGGAGGAGGTGCGGGCCCATCTCCGCTGCGTGGCTGAGCAGCCCCCGCTGAAGCTGGACACGTCCTCTGAGGTACTGGTGGCACCTCCTGTCCTCTCCCTGTCCCCTGGGGGAGCAGCCCCTCCTTTACACAGGTTCCCAGTGCCCAATACAGCCACCATCCCCACATGTCTGCAGAGGCACCAGGGGGGGTTAGAGATGGGGGTGATGAGGATGGGGATGGAGATGAGTGATGGAGATGGGGATGGAAATGGGGAGGGCAGTAAGGATGGACATTGGAATGGGAGTGGGATGAGGATGAGGATGGGGATGGGAACAGGAATGAAAATGAGAATGGGGTGGGTAATGGAGATGAGAATGATGATGGGAATGGGAATGGAGATGCGGATTGCAACAGGGATGAGGGTTGGCATGAGGATGGGAATAAGAATGAAGATGAGGATGACAGCGGGCATGTGGATGAGAATGAGGACGAAGACGAGGATGGGGGATGACCCTGCTCTGCTCTCCCCCTGGTCGCCCCAGAAGCTGGAGTTCCTGCAGCTCTTCGGCCTCACCACGCAGCAGCAGAAGGAGGAACTGCTGAGCCAGAAGCGGCGCAAGCGGCGGCGGATGCTGCGGGAGCGGAGCCCCTCTCCGCCCACGGTGCAGAACAAGCGCCGCACGCCCTCCCCGCGCCTCCCGCTCTCCACCCGCTACAGCCCCGACGAGATGAACAACAGCCCCAACTTCGAGGAGAAGAAACGCTTCCTCACCATCTTCAACCTCACGCACATCAGCGCCGAGAAGAGGAAAGGTAACAGCCACGGCCCGCGCACGCTGGGGTCTGGGGGATGCCAGAGTGGGGGATCTGCCTGGGGCCCTGAGCTTGCTCTGCTGAGCAGAGGCTACACTAAAGCTCAGCTTCCCATGCTGCAGACAAGGAGAAGCTGGTGGAGATGCTGCAGGCCATGAAGCAGAAAACCACGCCGGCCGCCGTGGTGGTGAAGAGCTCCCCGCGGGACAGCCCCGGTGCCCCCAGCACTGGTAAGTGCCCCCAAGTCCTTCCCTGGGTGTTGGGTTGGGGGAGCACAGCTTTGCCTTGAGGGGAGTCCTGGCTGCAGCCAACTGCTGCTCCTCTTCCCAAAGAGCCTCCAGTGCCGCCACTCCTGCTGGACCTGGATAAACCCGTGGGCATCGCCGTCTCCGTGCCGGAGGTGCCAAAGGCAGCAGAAGCCTCCAGGTTAGAGCAGCTGAGACCCCAGGAGCCACCAAGGCCCAAGGAGTCGGGCACAGCGCCGGAGAAGCCCCGGCTCAGTGATGGGCACCCTGGGAAGAAGGCTCTGAGCATCCTCAGCTACGTCAGGGGGCCCCTCCCCAAGGACATCCCGGTGCCGCTGTCCCACAGCATGAATGGCAAGAGCAAGCCCTGGGAACCCTTCATTGCAGAGGAATTTGCCCACCAGTTCCACGAGTCGGTGCTGCAGTCCACGCAGAAGGCACTGCAGAAGCACAAAGGTAACGGGAGGTTGTTGGGAATTGTTGTTTTGGAGTCACTTAAAGAATCACCAGCGAAAGTATCAGCAAAACCAGGTTGAGTGTAAAACCAGTGTCACAACAAAGTTTGTTGGCGAGGTTCACTCTCCTGTTTATTGGATGGTTGAAGCACTCTGAGGAAGAGCAAACAAAAATCCAAAGTCAGTAAATAAGCCCCAACTAATCTGTGTGGAGGCTGGAGAAGGGGGAAACAAAAGGATAGGAAAGGGTAAGAGGAAAAAGGAATATGGGAGACCCTCATGTTGAGTCACAAGTTCAGAGTAGCCCTGTGTGCTAAACTGAGCCAGGACTTGATCAACAGGTTGTGTTTAAAGCACTTAAACTTAACAGCATTTAAACTTAATTGATAACTTAAACAATTTAGCAAGGGATTCATATAGAATTTACTGTACCACACAACAGTAACTTCCTCACAGGCCTAACTTACAAATCTAAAGTACTTAAGGATCCAGGAGAGTAAAATTCTGCAGTGCTACACCGAGCCCTTCTTGAAGCCCTGCAGGGATTCAGATTCAGATTACCTGCAGGGATGGGGACTCCATCACCTCTCAGGGCAGCTCCTTCCAGTGTTTAACAATCAAGAAATTCCCCCTGATGTCCAGAAAAATAAGCAGGCATGCAGGAAGCTGGTTGGGTATTGGGATATCACCCCCTTGTCCCCCCCACCAGGGTTTGGCACTGGCAACCTCATTGGTTGGAGCATCCCATGAGCTCATTGCTGAAGCTAAAAATCAGGGATAATACAGCTCCAAAGCCTTTTAAACTCACTCAGTTGAGTGCCTGAAATAAATAAAACCACTCCAGCGCGCAAGGAATGATAAAAACCCACAGAAGATGCTGTAAGCTTGCCAAAAAGTCCTGGAAGGGTGGGATTAATGCCGTGGGGAGTGGGCAGGGGGGGCTGACTGTGGCTGCCCACAGGGGGGACGGCGGAGCAGAACCACAAACTGGACACCTCCATCCACTACAACATCCCGGAGCTGCAGGCGTCCTCCCGCCTGGCCGGGCCCCCGCACAACGGCATGGCCGAGGGGCCACTGCGGCCACTGCCTGCCCTGCCCCGGGACTCTGCCTCTGAGGAGGAGGAGGAGGAGGAGGAAGAAGAGGAGGAAGAGGAGGAGGATTACCCCAGGCCCAAGTGGCAAGGGATCGAGGCAATTTTTGAAGCTTACCAGGAACATATAGAAGGTAAGGGGGGGGGGTGTGCGGGATGTTGGGGCAGGGAGGGTAAAATGCCAATTTGTGCTTTGGTTTCCTGTGGGAGGTGTCGCTGGTTCCTGATGGGATGGGCTGGGGAAGCTCTGGGGGATCTCCAGAAATGCAGGAGCAGCATGAAAGCAACAGGCACTGTTGCTTTTGCTAAATTTGATGTATGCATGAAAAATTGAGGTATTCACGGCTGCCCTGAAGGTTCTCCATAGGCAGTGCCAGGGTTGGGAATGCTCTGGGATGCTGGGGGCAATCACTGCTGTTTGGGCAGAGCCTAGAGCAGGGCTGGCACCCTCTGTGGGTGGTGCATGGAGCCAGAGGAGCTCAGCCCTGTCCTTTGGATGTTGCAGAACAAAACCTGGAGCGCCAGGTGCTGCAGACGCAGTGCCGGCGGCTGGAGGCCCAGCACTACACCCTGAGCCTGACAGCTGAGCAGCTGTCACACAGCATGGCGGTGAGTGGGGACAGGCACACATCCCCTGGGCACACATTCCCTGGGCACATAATCTCCCTGGGTACCCATCCCCTGGGGGCCCATCCCCCTGGGCACTCATCCCCTGGGCACCCATTCCCTGGGCACCCATTCCCTGGGCACTCATCCCCTGGGCACTCATCCCCTGGGCACACATTCCCTGGGTACATAGTCTCCCTGGGTACTCATCCCCTGGGGACCCATCCCCTGGGCACCCATCCCCTGGGTGCTCATCCCCTGGGTTCTCATCCCCTGGGTACCCATCCCCTGGAGATCCATCCCCCTGGGCACTCATCCCCTGGGCACCCATCCCCTGGGTACCCATCCCCTGGGTACCCATCCCCTGGGTTCTCATCCCCTGGGCACACATTCCCTGGGCACCCATCCCCTGAACACCCAACCCTCCTGGGCGCCCAGTCTTCCTGAGATCTGACCTCGAGGCCCTCAGTCCTCCCACATGTTGACATACATTGCACCCATGCTGTGCAGTGCCCATTCCCTGCACTGCCCAAACTTCACAATGCCCATTCCCTGCTGTATCCCAAACTCCACAGTGCCCATTCCCAGTGCTGCCCATTTCCCTGCACTGCTCCATTCCCTGCAGCCCCCATTTCCCTGCACTGCTCCATTCCCTGCAGCCCCCATTTCCCTGCACTGCTCCATTCCCTGCAGCCCCCATTTCCCTGCACTGCTCCATTCCCTGCAGCCCCCATTTCCCTGCACTGCTCCATTCCCTGCAGCCCCCATTTCCCTGCACTGCTCCATTCCCTGCAGCCCCCATT
>JANPWX010024949.1:7812-23285 GCA_024734555.1 Trochalopteron elliotii
TCCGTGTCCCGGCATCGCCTCTGCGCAGCGGGCCGCGCTCGACGCCCATGCAACGGTGCCACGGCGCTGCCTGCCCGGCGCCCGCGGGCAGGGCGGGGATGCTGGCACCGCGTCCTGGCACCCGGGTGGCTTTGCTGGAGTGCGCCGGTGTTGTGCCATACCGGGGGGATTTGGAGCGAGCAGGCGGGGCTTGAGGCCACGACGCACAAAATGTCCTGGAGTGGAGATGGGAGTGGGCTCGCTGGGGAGGGGTTCCCACGGGAGTCAGAGGCTCCGGGTTTGGGACCCTGCCCGCTGCCTGCCACCGTTGCAATTCTGGCTTTGCTGCCTTTTAATTACCGCCCGCGCCAGGCCTGGCCCCGCGTTCCACTTCATTACGCGATTGCGATCGGGGCCGCTCCTCCCTCCCGGCCGACTCCGGTGGATAATTAGGTGTGTTTTCTCCCGCGTGCAGACAGACACTTAATACAGCTTTAATCACCTGCTCCAGCGGCTCCCACCCACCGCCCTGTGCCCGCTGCTGCCGCTGCTGCTGCTGCTGCCCACAGCCCGCCCAGCCGGGTAATGACAGGCTGCGGGTGCCCGGTGGAACGCCCGCTAATAACCCCCAGTGCAAATGCCCGGTGCAGGTGCCCGGTGCAAACAAACATCCCCTGCAAGTGCCCAGTGAACTTACCCACAGCAACAGCCCTGTGCCAACACCTCGTGAACGTTCCCTTGTGGAATTGTGGAATGGTTTGGGTTGCAAGAGGCCTTAAATATCTCCTTGTTTCAACCCCCTGCCATGGGCAGGGACACCTTACACTAGACCATGTTGCTCCAAGCCCTGTTCAACCTGGCCTTGAACACTTCCAGGGATGAGGAATGCCCAGTGCCAATGCCCGGTGTCCATCCCTGCTGCAAGTGCAAACACCTTGTGCGAATGATCAATGCGAACATGCCCGGTGGACATCCCCAGCTCAAGTGCCCCATCCCAATGCCCAATGCCCATCCTTGGTGCCAATGCCCGGTGCAAACACCACCCAGGTGGGGTCCTGGCGTGTCCTGGGGCGCTGTGGTGCTGGCACTGCCCGGCTCCCGGCCGGCTTCTCTGGAGCAGGCGGCCGCCGGCTCCTCGCAGGTGTACACACAGACTCGGCGGCGCCCGAGCTTCTGTGCGGCGGGCGCGTGCCAGCACACTGCTGTGCCTTGCGAAGGTAGCAGCCATCTGCACTGTGATAAAAAGCCCTGAGGATGATAAATAGACAAGTAGCACTTTTATTGGATTGCCGTTCCGAAGCAGCCACTTTGGGTTTGGCACGGCGCTAACGACAGACTCGCCGCACGCTGTGCCCAGCCGCCCCGGCCGGGGGAAAGGGGCTGCCCGGCCATGATGCCAAACGCCTGCCTGGGCACCACTGCTCAGCCTGGAGTGCTCTCCCTGCCTCTTCCTTCCCCCTTTGGTTTTTGGGAGTGACATGGATCTGGGTGACCTGGATGGGAGGCCAGTGTGGCTGGCTGTGGGGCAGGAGCGAGGCTGTCCAGCTGGCACGGCTTGGCACGGCATGTCACGGTGTCCCAGCTGCCGCGCTGGCCTCGGCATCACCTGCACAAAGCAGCTTGTTTGTCAATAATGGAGCAGGGAAAATTGCACCCGAAATGCCTCTCGGCTCTGCTTTGTGTTGCCTTAATGTGTCCACCCCAGAGGTGCCGGCTCGGCGGCGGCACAGAGGCTGCTGGAAGGGAGGGGAGGAAGGGATGGGGAGCTCAGAGAGGTTCCAGGGGGGATTTGCTCCCCACTGGCCCACACAGACCTCCAGTGGCAGGGTGAGGGGACACAGACAGGCTCTGACCCACGTGGTTGGCACTATCAGGTCCCCACAGTGTGGCCATGACTGATGCCAGGGATGTCAGCCCAGTGGGATTGATCCCAGAGGGATGTGACTCTTGGGGACAGTTTGGCGGGGGGCAGCGTTGCTTAGTCCTTGGCCAAAACTCTTGCTGCTGGGAGCAGGGAGTGGGGTCCTACCAAACATCCCCGTCTCACTGTGCTGGGACATCGCTCTGGCCTTGGGGGTGTGATTTCCAGTTAATTCCATGTGAGTCATGGCTGCAGTCATTATCCCACCCTGGCCATCCCACTACAGACTTGACATGGAGGTGACACTGGATTTTGGGGTGGTGTGGGAAAAGCAGTGACCCCCTAGTCACTGGTTTGGTTTGGGAGACACTGGGGTGGCTGTAATTATCCTTGTCCATCTGTGTCCCCCTGCGGTGGCAGCTTCTGCAGTGGGATGGGGCAGGTGGGGACACCATTTAGGGATGGGACAGGACAGACTGGAGACACCACTGCAGGGATGCTACAGGACCTGACAGCTTGGGGACAACTGTTTCAGGGCACAGTCCCCATGTCACAGGGATGACAAGGGGAGGCTGGGCTGGCAGCACAGGGTCTGGGGGTGCTGAGGGGGGAGGTGTCTGTCCCCACACCCTGCCAGCCCCCCACCTGCAGCTCAGGGGCCGCACGCAGCTGCCTGTCCGGGCGTGCATGCCAGGAATTTGGGAGCGCGGGGAGGGGGGGCCGGCTGCCTCCGTGCCCTCTGACCCTCCGGATGATACAAGCCCTCTTCTGTTTCTCCTCAGCCCGCCGGCGGGGTCAGCCTGACGGCTGGCGCTGGCTCCCTCGCCGCGATAAAACAGCTCGTCTGTCACGACACAATAGATCCGTCAGGCTGCTGGCACGGCCCAGGGGACACGGCCCCGGGGATGGGTGGGTGCTGGTGTGCCTCTTCCAGCTCTCCCAGCCATGCTGGGGCTCCCCAGGGTGTTCAGGGTCTCAGCAGAGGGGTAGGGACAAGGACAAGAGCCAGGTGTCCCAGCTGATACCCCTGCCAGCCCCTGCTCTGCCGCAGGGAGATACAGCCCTGTGTCCTGGCTCCCTGCCATGCCCGCTGCCCTCACTCCTCACCATCCAAAAATACCACGGGAGGCCCCGGCACGAGGTGCCCCTCATGCAGGAGACGTTCCCGAGGGACTTACCTTCATCCACCCCAGTCCCACTTTCCTCCTGACTTCAGGGTCTTTTTTATCCAATTTTGCATCAGCTTCTCAATAATTTCTGGCATCTCGATATCTGGGATGCTGATGGGTGCAGGCTGGGCGCTGCATCCCCCTGCAGCACCACCCTCTGGCATGGGTGCAGGACCCCCCCCCAGGACCCCCAGCCCCAACTGGGTGGTTTTTGAGAACTCAAAAGCGTCTCCAATTAGGAGCAGCAGTGCCGCGGCGCGCTGGCGAGGCACTGGGGCTGTCACTGTGCCGCCTTAATTAGCAGCACCAGGGCAGGGGTCAGCACAGCTCGGCGGTCTTGACAAGGCTGCTATCAAGTGCAAGGAGGGAGGAGGAGGGAAGGGAGGGAAAAAGCAAAGCTCCCCAGCTCAGGACCAGCCTGGGCGGCGGGGAGGGGGAGGATGAGCGCGCCGGAGCCACGCAGGCAGAGTTAAAAGGGAATAAAATGGTCGCTGTCACCCGCCGGCGGCTCATTGCCGGGGCTGTCCCTCCCGCTGCCGGGGTGTGGGACCGGTCCTGGGCCCCCGCAGCAGCCTGAACGCCAGCCTGGGGAGGGGGGCACGGGACCCCCGCCATGCTGGAGATGAAGAGCTGGTCGTCTTTGCTGCAGAGCCTCAGTAAGTGACAGGGGTGGTGAGGCTGGGGGCTGTGGGGACACCCCTCCCGTGGGGACACCCCTCCCGTGGGGACACCCCCCTGCGAGGTCCCCACAAGCCACCCCGTCCCCGGCCCCACCGTGCAAGGGGAAGTGGGTGGGTGGCATGGCCGGGGTGAGGGTCCTGCACCCCCTGGCCCCGCGTGCCGCCCCGTCCCCTCTCCGGCGTCCCCGACCGCGGGGTCAGCGCCCGGCCGCGGCCAGGCTTAACCTCTGCCCTCGCCCTCCCGACCTCCAGCCCTGTTAAAAAGGGTTTAAATGCAAAGTTATTTGATAGCTAATCCCAGCTATCCTGGGGGCAGCCCCGGGCTTTGGCGCTGGGAATCGCCCCGAGCCGGGACCCTCGGGCGGCACTGCCGGCACAGGCGGGGTTGCACCGGGGCTGGAGGTCAGGCAAACGCGCCGATTAAAGTCCGGCGGGTGAAAAGAGCTTAAACAAATCCCAAATCCCTCAGATGCCAGATGAGGCTTGCTTGAAATTTGCTCGGGAGCCACAGTGGGGAGGGAGGGGGAGAGATGCTGAAACTGGCAGGAGCACTGGGAAGACTAAAACTGCTGGGGAGGCTGTGTGGGTGCTGGGAGGGCTTGGGACTGGGCAGGGGGTTCAGTTGGTGTTGTGGGGGCCAGGGCAGTGTTGGGGGGCCCTGTGTGCCTTCCTGCCCTGCATCTCTTTGCTGCTATGCCAGGAGGGACCAGCATCAGGGAACCCCCTGTTTTGCCATCATCTCCCCATCTTAGCACATCTCTCCTCCAAAATGCCATTTGTGGGGTGCCAAGGGGAGACACAGGTGCGTGGCCTCACTGCTGAGCAGTCACCCAGCCAAACTGCATGCTTGGGAGCAAAAAATCCTGATTTTTTCCCCTTCCAGGCATCATGACATGGAAGTGCTCACTCGTCCCTGGGGCTGTGCCACTGAGGAGGTCATGGGTCCCTGGCCTGCTGTGTCCCCTTGCTTTCCCCAGGGAAAAACATGTCCTGGAGGTGCCAGGCTACAGCCTCACATCAGGATAGGGACCAAAGTGTTCTCAGGTAGCCAGATCCTGTCATCCTGTTGTGATGCCATAAGGGAAACTGAGGCAGGCATAACCAGGAGGTGCTGCTGTGGTGGGGTGGGGTGGAGTGGGGTGGGAAGGGGACTGTGGGTGGGAGGCAGCCAGAGGAGGAGGAATAAGGGGACAATTCCTGGTGACAGCTGTCCAGCCAGGGGCTGGGGTGGCCAGACAGGCTCTGTCCCCTCAGTCCTTACCTGTTGCCCGTGGCAATGAGTCCCCAAAGAACTGTCAGGGCCAGCTGAACCCCAGCCCAGGGATGGAGGTCACAGGTGCTGTGAGGAGCCACGCAGACCCCCAGGCCTCACTTAATTGGGGAGGATGGATGGGGCTGCAGGAAAGGCTGGGGACCTCTGTGCTCCCTGCCCAGTGGTTATGGGATGCCCTGTGTTCCCATGCCAGCCTCTCCACTGTCACGTTGCACCTCCATCATCGTGCCCATTCCGCTGTGGTGCACCCTCCTTCACACCCCCTTGTGAGCCCTGGTGACAACCCCAAATCAGGCAGCTGGTGGCAGGGTGGGCTCTGTGCAGGGACCATCAGCCTCCCCAGCTCTGTCACGTCCCCCATTCCACATCCCTGCCCAGCAAGGGTTAACCCTGCAGAGGCAGGATGCCTGCAAGCCCTCGTGCCAGTTCAGAAATGAATGTTGCCTTTAATATACCATCCTTCAATCCTTATCTCTCCTAATTTATTGGACATAACTGGTTGTGCTGATGGATTCGTGGCTTAGACCTTGGCTTCTAAATTTCAGCATTAATAATCTGCCCCTTCATTCTGCTCTCCAGATGTCTTTCATTTATCTGCTTATTCAGTAGGGGTGCAACCTCGCGTCCTCCGTGCCAGCGCTAATGTGGCCCGGTGACAATAAATTTGGACTTGTAATAACATGGCCAGATGAATGAATTGACCTCTTGGTGACTGTCACTCCCAGCCTCCCCCCTCGTTAGGGACTGCTGGGGGCGAGGGGGGCCCCTAACAATGGATGCTGGTGTCAACCCCCTCCTCCTTGTTTTTTTTTTTTTTTCCCCAAATTTGGGAAAATTTGTGGGGAAGTAGATGAGGGGACTGCCTAATCTTTAATCAGCTTTGGAGGAGGGCGAGAGCAGCCATCCTTAGGGAAATCCTAAAACCAGGGAGCCATAACAGGGCCCCCCAGGGGCTGTGACCCCTCGCCCAGGTGGGGGGACGTGTCAGTGCTGCTGGGCTGAACCTGAACCGGGCAGGTTGCACACCTGAGAGCGTGCGGAGGAATGTGTTTGCTTAATTAATTGGCGGCGGGAGCGCGCCGGGGGTGTAAATCTAACGTGGGCCTTGGCAGCCTGCAGTGCCGAGCACGCAAGACTAGACTTTAAATAAGGGTGCAATTATTGTTTGAATAATTGACGAACAACGGGCGCGCATCGGCGCTCAGCCTAATGGGCTTTGATCGCTCGCCAGGGCCGCCCGGCGCGCCGGCATCCCGCCCATGAAGGATGTGAGGGGTCCAGCCAGGGGTGTTGGGTGGGTCAGAGGGGGAAACTGGGGTGCTGCTCCCCCATGGGTGGGTTTTGTAGGGCAGGTGTGGAAAGTGGGGTGTTGTTCCCCCCCCCACCCCACCCCGGCCGGCAACGCGGCGCCGCAGGGTCGGCCAGGGAGGAGGAAGAGGACCCTGCACGTAGCAATTGATTTAAATCATTTTAGAGAGGACCTATGGAAAATAAAAAGCCTTTAATCACATTTGTATCCATTTCCAGCCTCGGTAAATCAATTTGGATTGAGCTGGGTGCCACGGTTACAGCTGATTAGCGCGCGGCGGATGGGGTCAAATTAATGCTAGCTGGGTTGGCTTAATGGGGTCACCGTTGTGAGCATCCCTTCTCCGGGGCGCTGGGGTGGGGAGGAACATTTCGGTCCTGTCCATCCCACTGAGAGCTTTCCCAGAAAGGAAATGCCAGGATGTGAGCTCCATGCTGCTCTGTGCCTCAGTTTCCCCTTGCACATCAGCATTAACCATCGCAGAGGAGCCAGCGAGCAGCGCTGGGGATATTTAGGGCGATATTTGGGTTGTCCCACCTTCCTGCCCCGACCCCACCGTGCATCACTCACGTGTCAGAGCCGCTCACGTGTCCTCCCCTCTGCCCCACGGAGGAGCCATAAACAGGACCCTGCGCCCCGGTGCCGGTTAATTTGTTTTCAATAGGTTCCAATCAATTAACCGTGGTCCTGGCGAAGGGAAAAGTGCCCCGGTAATTGGTGAAAATAAATCACTCGGCGTGGCCCCGCGGTGGTGCCTGGGAGCCTGGGCTGTGGCCGTGTGGCACTGTGGGGATGGGGATGCTGGGGATGGAACCCGCTTTGCCGGGTTCCTGGCCGGGATTCCTGCGGGGCTGGCGCGTGATCTGCTGGGAATGGCGTGCTTGGAAGCTCCCAGCCCGCTTCCTTCGCGTCTCCCTGCCTGCCCTGCCTGCTCCTTGCACGCGATGCCTGCCTGCACCCCGGGGTGAGGGCGATGCCTCCCTGCCCGTCCCCATGGTGGGGAGCATCCCCCCCATCCCTTCACCCGCCTCCCCCAGCCCTGCCCCAACTGGGGCTGTAATTACCGCACGCTGTGCTTTGATTGCTCCATTCCAATTAATTAAACCCGGCGGTGACCCAAATTATGATCCCTTGTCTTGTCAAGCGCCGTATTTTTAACCTTAACTGGCTGGGCTGTGTTTAGATTTCCAATCCGGGCAGAAATGTCACCCGGGGAGAGTGACTGGCATTGAACCCAGCCTTCCCGTGACGAACCCCGTAATTAGAAACCCTCGTGTCCCCGAGACGGGTCTTTAAAGCTGTCAGAAGCCAAGATCCAGCCATTTGATACAAGACTATCATTAGCTGTGCCCAACCTATTAGCTGCAGGTAAATAACAGGCTGTACCGGAGCCGGGGAACAGGCGGGTTGGGGAATTGGATGATTCTTAATTAGGAGAAGCGGTGCGAGGGATGCTTTCCCCTCTAATTGCCTTCGTTAGCAGCCTGGGTGTGTGTCCCTGTGCCTGGATCCTCTTTCCTGGCACGGTGATGGCTCCTGCGCCCCATCTTCCCATCGTGGTGCCCATCCCACCTGCTGGCCCAGCGATGGGATGGGCACCGTGATGGGAAGGCAGGGGCGTGGAGCTATTTCCCAGGCTTGGATAGGGATTGATGGTCTCCGGTCCAAGCAGAGGATAAATCTGGGCTTGCCGCCGCTTTCCGAGGGCTTGTCTTGGTGACATATTCGGTTGGTTTGAATGTCTGGATGGAAAATCAATCACTGGGGCTGTTTCCGTCCCCCCTTTCACGCTACGTTTTAATTTGCCAGGCTGCGGGGTCCGTACTCTGAGGATCCATCTATATTTGTGTCAAGTGCTGGCGTCTTTTGTCTCCCTGGTGTGGAATTGTCCTTCCCAGCTTGGCACACTCTACCCTGGGCACAGCGTTGGGGTGCACGTGGGCACTGGGGTGGTCTCCAACCCTCCTAGGGTTTTACCTGATGTGGAGCTGCCCTCCCTCACCAGATAGAAGGGTACAGAGTGTGGGAAACTGAGGCATGCAGGCTCTGCTTTCCCTGCTGGATGGATGAGGATCCCATCCTGCTCTGCCCGCCCCCCCCGACAGCCAGCAGGAGGACCCCCCATATCCAACATATGTGGGGGTCAGGAGACACTCGGCAGTGCCGCGGCAGCGGTGCCGCCCGCCTGGCCCTCGCCGGCCTGCCCCCGCCTGATCCCTCTCCTGCAGACGCTCTCCCTGACACTGGCTGACAAGAGCCATTTCCAAGATGGATTGATTCAATTTAGCACCGATTTTTTGCCGGGGCCGGTGACGTACGGCTCCCCAGCCGGCGCTGGGCGGCACGTGACTCCCCAGCGCCCGCCGTCATTAGAGCAGCTCAGCACCGACTGCTGCAGCCTAATCAGCCCCGGCCTGTGCAGGAGGGGGCCTCATCCTGCCCTGCCACGGCTCCACCAGGCTCCTGCCCCAACCATTCCCACCAGGATCTGGCCCTGGGAATGCTGGGGTGGTGAGGGTACCTGAGATTGTGGCAGCTGGTACCCAGGGTGGTACCCAGGGATGCTGGCGGTGGTACCCAGGGATGCTGTTGGTGGCAGTCAGGGGCTGCCAGCAGTGCCCAGGGATGCTGGTGTTGGTACCCAGGGATGCTGCCAGCAGTACTCAGAGATGATTGCAGTAATACCCAAGGGTGTTGGCAGTGGTACCCAGGGATGCTGGCAGCGTTACCCGGGGATGTTGATGCTGATACCCAGGGATGCTGGCAGTGATATCCAGAGATGCTGGTGGTGGTACCCAGGGATGCTGGCGGTGATACCCAGCAGTGCCAGAGCCGCTGGCGAGGCTGCATGGGGGTGATTTTGTTTGTTCCCTCATTTTCTGGGTTTTTCTCCAGGCTTGATGAGTATGTCTGGTTCTTTCTCGCTGTCTGTCTTCTCCTCTCTCCTTCCTTTGGAGGCAAATGGCTGACTGATTGCTTTTCATCTCCCGCTCTGAGGAGCTGTAAGAGCTACTTTATACAAACATCAATTACAGGCACGTAATAAATTAAGGCTCCCTTACACCGAACCCATTAGAGTCCACTCTCATATCAAAGCGCTCCCATCACACACGGATTGGGGTGGAGTGGGGGGGAGGAGGGAGAGGGAGGAAAATGTCTTATTAGCCGGCAGATTGTTAGCAGAACACTGATTTAATTGTGTCCCCGCGCCCGAGCGCGGGAGGAGGACGGGGGGTGCGGAGGGGGGGCACCCGGGGCCTGCCAAAAAAGAAATGCCCGGGGATTGTTCCCTTCCCCGAGGTGCTGGGGGGCCACCTCCCTCCCAGTCTTGTCCCCGTGCCAGCGCCGGCTGCCAGTGATTCTCCTGGTAACGGCCGAGGGGGCCGTGTTTTGGAGGTGCCCCCCACCCCAGCAGGCACCGTGCTGAGGAGCAAAGCCCAGGGGTGGGTGCCCACCCTCCTCCTACCCCCAACACCTTTGGGGTGCCACCTCCAGCGCCTTGGCCTGACTGGGTGATGCTGAGGGCTGCTGGGGCAGGGAAAGTGTGGCAGCTGCCTGGTGTCCCTGTGTGCCAGGGCCTTGTGGTGAGTGCTGCCATGGCACAGTGGGCATTGGGACTGGGAACCCTGAGCTGGGAACTCCCCCAGATGCCTCCCTGCCTTTGGATGGTGCATCGGGGTGTGGAGGTGGAAAACCCGGGGAGATGAGGGGCAGGCGGGAGGCAGGGAGCAAACTTCCCTGTAGGACAAAGGCGGCTGCATCCGCCAGCAGCTCCCGCTGCCTCTGCCTGCGAATAAATAGCCTCCAGGCTGTCAGTCTGGCACTACCCCGGGGCTGGAGGCTCTTGGAGAGGAACGGAGCCCGGGAACAGCAGGCATGGCTGGAGCGCTGCCCGTCGGGGCTGTGCAGGCGCTGGCACGCCGTGCTGGCACTCTCTGCCCGGCTGGGGCTGCCTCCCAGCCCGGCCTGGTGGCCCCACCACACATCCCTCGGGATGGGCACGGCTCCCCAGGTCGTGTGGTGTGGAGTTGTGGGGGTTGTCCACGGATTGTGACACCTGGCAGGTCACCAAGGTTGCCTGTCCTCCTGCAGAGGTGACATCCTGTGCTGCTAACAGGGTGTTGGGCACACGTGTGTGAGTGCACACACAAGAAATTCATCCCTCTCTGCTGAGAGATGTTGTGCACACATGTGTGTGCTCACACACACGCACACACACACACATATCCCTCTCAGCTGAGGCTGTGCATGGTGCACACGTGTGCCCCACACACACCAAGCTCCTCTCTGCATGCTCCATCCCAGCTGTGTCTCCCCCTTCCTGCACACCCGAGGGTGCGGGCTGGGGGTCCTGCTCGTCCCCCTCCCTTCCAGGGCAGGTTTTATCTCCCGGCCTGCTCCCTGCCTGCCGTTCCCTCTCTGCCCTCTGAGCCTGACATTTACATATTAATATTTTCCAGGGAGGCAATGCGTTGCGGTGCAAGTGTCTGCATTGTGGTTGCACATAATGTAAAGTGAGATAAAGCGCCCGGCTCCGCTATGAATAACTGCAAATGAAAACCCATGTGGCCATAAAAGCCTTCACATTTGCCCTGTCAGCATGTGGTACATCGGCTAAACAACTGATTTAGCTTTTCTTTTTTTTTCCAAGGTTTATCACCACTTACAGAGGACATGCTCTTTGTGTACTGCCTGTCGCTTTCTGCTCAGCTTCCTTGTCACTTCCCCTCGGCGTCCTCCCAGCCGGGCCCCGAAACGATGCTCTGCTCCTCTAAACCGCCCTGACAGCCCCTATTAGCTTCTGGCCGAGTACAGCTTGGCGCTGCTGGGGCTATTTATCTCGCCGGCACAGAGGGCTGTTATCTATCACCCTCGCTCCGTTCGGCCCCGCTCCTCCGCTTCTGCTGATGGCAGGGATTTGGGATGGGGTCCTGGTGGGGCCTGGGGGGAGCGAGGGGACCTGGGAGCGCTTATCCCTCCTTCCAAAGGGGCTGGATCCAGCCACCAGGCTTGGCTGTTTTGGCCGTGGTGGCTCCTTATCCTGGTGCTCAGACCCTCTCTGTGCCTCGGAGGACGCACCCCAAACCGCTCGGGATAACCGGGAGAATTATTCCTGCTCCTACGCGGCGTGGCTGGTGTCATCCCCTCAGCGGTGGCCCCGGGCAGGGGTGATGTCCCTGCGGGACCGCTGGCTCCCGAAGGCGCCGGCTTGGGTGCCAGACCTGAAATACCGGGTGGGGAGGGAGCGGGCGGGGTGGGGACGCCGGGGAGCGGGACGAGCAGCTCCGTGCGGTGCCCGCGGCACGGCGGGGAGGCCGGGGGTCCCCGCTTGGTGCCCGCGGAGCTGTCTGGCCCTCGGCCAAGGGCGCTGGCACGCAGCCGGCCCCCGGCACTGCCGGTAACCAGAGCTGCCTCCCCTCGCTGTTATTTCAGCAGGTGGGGGCAGATCGGTTTACAAGGCCGGGGAGATGCCTATCAGTCCCCTCCCGCCACTTCGTCCCCACGCCACCTCTGCCACGGCCCCGTTAGCAGGGCTGGACATCACCAGTGATGGCAACTGCCATCACCAGTGCTCTCGTCTCCTGGGCACGCTGCTCTTTGGGGTCCCCTGCAGTGGCTGGTGCTGGCAGAGGGACAACAGTGTCACCAGCATGGTGGCCTTTGCCCCTGGCTGCCCCGTGCCACCACCTTGGCTTGTCCCCTTGAGTCACACCAGCAGCTGGGACGTCATGGCAGGCGCCAGGGAGGTGTTGTCCTGCAGGGCCAGCCTGGGCTGGCGCAAGCTCTGTGTCACCCCACGCCCTGCCTGGGGTGCCAGCGTCCCTGGGCTCCGGGCAAGGGCTCGGGGAGCCCTCTCCCCCTGGCAGGGCTTGCATCAGAGCATGATGGGGGTGTTGCCCAAGTGTTTTCTGCCTCAACCTGCCCCTGGCCAGCACTTGGGGAGGGCTGTGGGGGGCCGTGGGTGGGAAGCAGGGGGCTGGGGTGGTTGTTTACAGCCACGGAGCTTGTTTCCTTCCACCTGCCTCGGGGGAAGCAGTTAGCGATTTGTTAGTCAAACCAGATGAGCCTTCCTGGAGCAGCTTCCTGCCAGGCTCAGCGCAGCCTGGCCACCCTGCTGGCAGGGTCTCCTGTGTCCCCTGGCCCTGCTGTGCCCCCTGCCACAGCCAGTGTCACACGGAGGCTGCGTGGGGGGGATGTGGCGAGGCTCAGCAGCCTCCAGGCATCACCTGGAGTGGTGTGAGCACCCCCGGAGCAGCCTGCGTGGGAGTGTGCTTGGAAAACCAGGGTGATGCTTGCTTTGGGGCCTCTCCCCAGATACCTCCAGGGAGGCTGTGCTGGCCATGGCAGAGCCCACGGTGGCTCGGCGAGGTGGTGAGGTGGAGAGGTGCTCTCCAGGGAGATATTGGGTGCTTGGGGGATGGTTGGGCACTGTGTGATGCACTGTGACAAGCACCACGTGTGTCAAGGCCCGTGTGCATTGAGTGTCAAGCCCTGTGCATCATCCATGATGAGCCACGTGTGGTGCATCGTGTCCCATGTGCCACGTCACTTGTGGCCACAGTGTGCCGAACCCCAAACACGACCATGCCTTGCGTGTCAAGCAACATGCACTGAAAATGATCCATCCAACGTGTGCTGAGCACCGTGTGCTGACCCCCATGCACCAGACACCAAACGCCACGTATCCCACACACCTGGATGATGTGCCAGGCCCCCTGCACTGAGCGTTCTGTGCATCAGGAGCCCCATGGTCAGGCCCTGTGCCCTGGTGCCATGCACAATGCATCCTGCACACATCCAGCCCCACTGCCCCGACCCTGTGGGACCGGGGCCCACGCAGGAAGCTGGAAGTGCCAGCCCGCGCCCCCTCGCTCACCGAGTGGCGCCGGGTGATAAATAAGGAAGTTAACACCCAACCCGGGCTGCTAATTAGCTTTTAACCTGTACTAGCAGTTAACTACAAAAGGCAGTCATTTGTTCCGGGGAGCTGGTAGTGTAGAAAGAACGAAACATGGCCAATTTTGTTCAGGATGAATTAAGACTTGCAAATGTAAAATGAGTTCATCTATTTAATTAAGTAGCGGCAATATGGATGTTAAATTAAGTTAATGGCAGGCATGCCAAAACAAGGTTATACAAATCTTGTCCTGGTGGGGTGGGTTCCGGATCCGGCCCTTGGATGTGAGGCACTGGGAGAGCCCTGCGGTGGGCTGGTGGCCGTGGGGACGCCCTGCTGGCCTCCTCAGGGATAGAGGGAGGGAGATGGAGGTGGAGGGAAGAAAAAAACAAGGCAGGAGGAAAGGCAAAAAGCGCGTCTCAGGCAGTGCCGCAATCTTATCAGGGCTGAACTTTACTCTCCCGCTAAAGATATAGGATACTTTAGGGACATCGGAAAGAAATAATAACCCTCTGATTTGTAGCTCTTGGGCTCTGGCAACCTGGGGAGGGGAAGGAAGACTGTCTTCTGCCATTACCATTTTTTGTATGAACTATTCCCCAAAGAAATCAAACCCTTGTACAAGCCCTCCCGTGCGGCAGCCCCTGCTCCGGCGCTGACCCGAGCCGTTCGGATTATCACCGCGCATCGCAGCCGGAGACAGGAACATTCATTAAAATTTGAAACACAAATGGAAAATTGCTACTTGAAGCCTCCTTGCCGGAGAGCCAGCCGCTTGATCAGAGACCTCATTAATGTATCTAATGTGTAAGGAACAATTAGACTTTTCAAAGACATCCTTTTCCCAGCCGGGGGAAAAAAAAACAACAAAACACCAGAAGCAGCTTGAACCCCTCCCAATCCCAAAGCAACCCCAAAGCTGCCCCGAGGGATCGGGGTGCACAGCCCCAGGGGGAGCCTAGGAGCCGCCCGAGAGTCTCGGCTCCATCCTGGCACCCGAAATGCCCGTTTCTCCTCAAGTTAGATGGGGAGGAAAGTGGGCTGATTAAAAAGCTGATTTCTTTTCCCAGCGACCGGCAGGGTTTTGCCATCCTCCCGTAATTAGCCGGTTACACGGCCGTATGTTTTATTTATGAGCCGAGGGCGGAGGGAAGGGGAAGCGGAGGAACGACCGTGCCCTATATATCTGCAAATAAAACACTTCATTTCCCTCCTGGGGAATGTCACCTCGAGAAACCATCGCTTTCCTGCTCACTGCCCCGTCCAAATCGCAGGCTGTAAATGGCTTTGTGGGCCTGGCTGGCGCTCAGATGGGTTTAAAATATGGATTTATGTCTTTATTCTGCATAGTCAAAGGTCAACAAGAGCAGGAAATCATCGCTGAGCTGCTTATTTACGATGGGAGGTGACTGCCTCTTGAACCTGTGTCCCCACTGCTGGATGTTTGCAGGGTGCCAGGATGCAGGGAATGTAGTGGAGCCTGTGCCTCAGTTTCCCTAAAGCAGGCATCCCTTGGGGTTGGGCATCCCACTGGGGGCCACAGGCTGGATGGATGTCCCCATCACGGCCACATCCCCCCACATCTCTCTGTGGGGACACCCTTGGGGAGGCCGAGCACCCCCAGGACCGGGTGTCCCGGTGGCCATCGGGGGCTGTCCGTGCGGCGTGGCCCGGCCGTGGCGGTGGCGTGGGCAGGGCCCGGCCCCGCAAGCTGCGCTCTCATGCTTTGCTAATCCCGCCTGGCACCTGCCCCAGCTCCCGGCGGCTTCGCGCGAGCAAAGGAACCAATTAATCCTCCCGGCGCTCGGGGAAGTGGGTCAGGCTCGTCAGGCTCTCCCGCTAACGAGGGGCGAGGCGCGGCGTGGCCCAGCCGGCTGCTGGGTGGCCGGGCGGGTGTTTCTCGGCCGGTGCCCCGGCGTCCCCGGCTCCCGCGGGGTGGTAAGTGGGTAAACTGAGGCAGGGTGGTCTCCCGCAAGAAGCGGGGACGGCCCAGGAGGGTGGCGGATAATTCGGTTGGGCCGATGTCGCAAAGGGTTTCCCAACGGGGCTGCCCCACAGCCGCTCTTCCTCGGTTTCCCCCACGCCCGGCCAAGCAACGGGTGCTCCTGGTTTTGGGGTGTTGGGGTTTTGGGAGGCAGGGCAGGGAGGGAGTGCAGGCAGGGCGCCCCTTTGAAGTGGAGCCCAACTTCCAGGAGTGAAGCAATCCTCGTTTGCATAATGAATAAAGGCAGCGGGAGGGGAGGGGGGGGGGACGGGGGGAGGGGGGGATGAAACCCCAAAACTGGAGCTGGCAGGCAGGTCTGC
>JANPWX010024949.1:28270-47559 GCA_024734555.1 Trochalopteron elliotii
TTTGGGGTGACACTGTGACCCCCATGCCCCCCCATCCCCACACCCAGTGCAGGCAGTGACCTCCTGGGGATGGCTGGATGGATTTGGGGTGACACTGTGACCCCCATGCCCCTCTGTCCCCACACCCAGTGCAGGCAGTGACCTCCTGGGGATGGCTGGATGGATTTGGGGTGACACTGTGACCCCCATGCCCCTCTGTCCCCACACCCAGTGCAGGCAGTGGCCTCCTGGGGATGGCTGGATGGATTTGGGGTCACACTGTGACCCCCATGCCCCTCTGTCCCCACGTTCTGGAGCAGGCGGGGGCCACCTGGGAAGGGATGGATGGGTTTGGGGTGACACTGTGACCTCCGTGCCCCCTGTCCCCACGCTTCGGGGCAGGCAGGGGCAGGCGGCGGGCGCCTGGGAATGGCCTCTGTATCTTTAAGCTGTTGGAAGGGCTGGTCATTATCATACAGGATGTGGCTTCTCTTGCAGGGGCGAGATATCACACGTCGCCCTGGTGAACTTTGGTGTTAAAACCAGTTTGGGAAGAGAAGGACGGAGCTGGGCGGGGGCGCGCTGGGAGGGGGGGAGGTCAGGGGCGCGTGTAACACTCTCGGGAGGCACGCTCCCGTGAGAAAGCGCGCTCCCGCGGGAAGCGCGTGCCCGCGGGAAGCGCGCCCATGCGTGCCTGGAGCCGGCGACGCTCCCCCCCCTCCCTCTCCAGCCCGTCCCCTCCTTTCTCCACCCCGCCTTGGCTGATCGTTTGCTTAAAGCAAATTAAGCCGGGCCCTCGTTACTATGGTGCAGCCAGGATCTCCAGCCTCCCTCGCGCTCCCGTAATAGCATTTATTAGCCCTATTTGCCTGCAAGCATGTCTTCCCGGATCTGCTAATGCATCAGCGGAGAGGGGATGGGGGAGATCCTATCGGGCGGCTCATTACAGCCCCCGACGCCCAGTGAGGCCGGCGTGGGGGGGGATTTAGGGGCTCAGAGGGGATTTTTGGGGGCAGGAGCTCACCCCCAGCCCCCCGCGTCGGGGTTTTGGGGCAGGCGGCTTTGCTCGCCTGCCTTTTGTGAAGCAGCAGGCAGCTCCCGGCAGGCAGGAAAGTTGGGTTATTTATTGTTTTATTTCCTAATTTTCCCTCCTGAAGCGACTGATGTGGGGGGGTTGGTTTCCTATTTTTACTTTACATATATCTCCCTCCCCCCCCCCCCCCCGCCGCCCGCCGCATCGGCAGCTGTTTGAAAACAGAAAAAAGCAAGAAAGAAAAAATTTAAAATTATTCCGTCTGTAGGCGAGGAGGAGGAGCGGGGGGGGAAGGGGGGGGAGGGGGAAGGAGGCTGCTCCCCGGGGCGCCCCGGGGGTTCACCCCCTCCCCCGAAACCGCCGGGGCCAAAGGCTGGAGCCCGGGGGACGCGGGCGGTGGGCGGAGGGTGCTGGGGCGAGCAGCTGCCGGCCGCCCTCCTGCCCGCTCCCCGTCATTAGGGGAGACAAATCTGCTGTCAAGGAGCCAGATTTCCAATTTACCGATAATGATTCTTGCATGAAAATTGATCGAGGGGCAAGTCTGCCGCCTCTCGCCCGCCCGCCTTGGCGCAGCCCGCGGAGACGGGGCTTTCCGGCCGCACGGACGGACGGACGGACAGACGGACGGACACCGGCTCGCAAACGCCCCCGAGTGGGTCACCCGCCCCACGCCCCCCAGCACCACCCTCCCCTGCGTGAGGGGGACCCCACTGCACTGCTCAGGGGGTGCGTTCCCCGCCGCCGAGGGTCCCACCGCCTCTTCATCCTCCTCCTCCTCCTCCTCCTCGTCGCCGGCTTTTTTGTGTGCCTGCGGTTGGCAGCTGGGGGCTCAGCGGCAGGAAAGCCCCCGGGAAGGCGTCACGCGTGGCAGCCAGGCTCCTGCCCTGGCCCCGCCGGTGACAGCCGCCACCGCCACCCTCCGCCGGCGCCCTGGGCTCGCTGCTATTTCAATTTTTATTTTTCCTCCTCCCCCCACGCACTTGATTCCCCCCGCTCCTCCTCCTCCTCCTCCTCCTCCTCCTCCTTCTCCTCCTCCCCGCTCCACCGTATTTTTTCGCCTCTGGTTTATTTTTCCAACCCCCTCCGTGTGGCTTGGTGCTAATTTTTGGGTTTTTTTCTTTTTTTTTCCTTTTTTTTTCTTTTTTTTTTTTTCTTGCTTCCTGACACATCCTCCTCACGTTGGCTCTTTTATTTTTATTTTTTAATTTTTTTTTTCCCTGGCTGCAATGGAACTGTAACATAAATCATGTTTGGGTTGAAACCACCTCTCTATTACTTACCAGGTAAGGCACCGAGCGATGCTGCCGCCAGCCCTCTGCACTCCCTCTCCCCCCACTCCGGGGTCTCCCCCTGGGGTCCCCCCCAACCCGGGGACTCCCCTTTGTCCTCCTCAGCCTACGGCAGCCAAGGGCGATTTGGGGGTGAACTTACTTTCTTCCAGCGCCTTATAAAAGGTTTTGGGGTCGGGGGAAGGGGGGAGAGGAGGGAGCAGAGAGCCCTGGCACGGCACTGCAGTGTTTTGGGGTGCTTGGATCCCCCTCTCTCCTCCTGCTGCCACTCCCTCACCCTGAGGGTTTCTCCCTCTCTCCGAGGAGCCGGGGGGCGTTGTGGCCGGGGTGGGATGGGGAGAAATGCGGGGTGCTGGGCTGTGCTTTGGGGTGCCAGCCTCGTCGCTGCCAGGGCACGGGGATTTGGGGCACCAAAGTTTGCTGTGCCACCCCCGCCGGCAGCTCCAGCCCCCGCAGCAGCCGGCGAGGGAGGGGGATCCCCCCGGGGGAAGGGGGGGTTTGGGGAGCATCCGTGGGGTTGGGGGGTACGTGCAGGGTGTGTGCTCAGGGTGAGTGTTCTCAGGGGGTTTTGGGGTGCTCGAGGGTGGGAGCTGGAGGTGCTCTGGGGGGGTGCAGGCTCAGGGTGCGTGTTTGGGGTGCTCACCGAGGGTGTAGACTCGGCACGCTCGGGCTGTGAGCTCAGGGTGTGATCTCGGGGTGCTCTCGGGGTTCACGCTCGTGGTGCAACCTCCGGATGCAGCCTCGGGCTGGGAGCCCCGGCCGTGAACTCAAGGCTCTTTCGGGGTGCGGGCTCGGGGGGTGCACGCTCAGGGCGCTCTCCCGGAGTTGGGGAGCAGTGGCAGGGCCCTCTCCGGGGCTCGGTGCCCACGCGTGGCCGTTCCCCCGCCGGTGGTTGTTTGTTTCAGGAAATGGCTTTGGCATGTGGCCGTTCTCACCGGAGCCGGCGGCTCTCCCAGCGCGCCTGCGCCGGAGCGCACGGAGGCGAGCCGGGAAGGGCGGCCGGGGGGCACCGGGGTCGAATTGGGGGTCCCCCCGCTCTGGGAGGGGTTGTGCTGTGACATCCCCTGCCGGCGCTGTGCCACTGTGGGGACGTGGGTGACCTGCTTTCCCGTGGCACCCTGAGCACTCCCACCCTGCTCTGATCCTGTGCCCTCCTCCATGCCGGCTGTGGGGGTCCCGCTCCCCGTGTTCCCCCCAAACACCATCCCCTCGCCTGCTCCTCGCTCTTCTCCACCACCTGCAGCAGCCCTGAGTGATTTCTGCCCGGCCTCGGAGCCATCCCTTACAAGGGGGACCCCTCCGAGGGCTGCAGGTGCAGGGAGACGGGTTTGGGGTTGGCTTTTTTCTCTCCTTAAATTCCATATTTAGCACGCGCCGGTCGAGCCGGGGTTCCCGGCGGCGGCTCCTGTTGCGTGAAACTTCTGGTTTTGCCGTTGTGGCTGATGCACTTAATTCCTGCTCCCTGGAAAACCCTGCTCCGGCCGGCTCCCCGAGCGCCTCCGGAGGAGGGGGAATAATAAAATCGGAGGAGAAAAGCAAGCCGGAGAGGAACATGGAAGTGTCAGGCTGCGAGGTTTAAAGCAATTAGGGGGAATGATGCTGGAGGCGCTGGCACGCAGCGGGATCGCTGGCGGCAGCTGCCGGGCGTTGGGAGATGCCGGTGGGCCAGGTCGGGTGGGAGCAGATGGAGCCGGGAACCTTCCCCCCGCCCTGGGCTGGCGGGGGTTTCATCAGCGCGGGGCTGGTGGCGGTGACTCAGCGGCGCGAGTCCTGCTGGGGACTGTCACCGCCTCAGGGACTGCCTGGCCGTGGCCCGTGTCACACGCTGCTCCTCGGTGGTTTGTCCCCGAGCTTGGCTGGCCCGGGATCCAGCTGGCTCCTCGGTGTCCCCTCAGTCCCTCTGGTCACCAGTGCTCCTGTCCCCTCTTGTCACTGATGCTCCTGTTCCCTGTATCCCTCTGGTCACCAACCAATCCTCCTATTCCCTGTATCCCTCTGGTCACTGAAGCTTCTGTTGTCACCAATGCTGTTGTCCCCTTTTATCCATCCCTCTGGTCACCTCAGCAATGCTCCTGTCACCTCTGTCTCTCTGGTCACTGATGCTTCTGTCCCCTTTTATCCCTGCGGTCACCGATGCCAATGTCCCCTGTATCCCTCTGGTCCTGAGGCTGGATTTGTGCCACGGGGCTCAGCCGGCTGCAGGGGACACGGGGTGCTTTGGGGACCTGCCATCAGGCATCACTGAGAGCCAGGGGACAGGGCAGGGACCCCATTTCCTGCTGCTCCATATGGGAACCACGCTCAGGCTGATCTCCCCTGAGATAACACGGGTGCAGTTGTCACCCTCTGGACACTGTCAGCGTCCCTCTGGGACACCACCCTCCTTTGGGGACAGCGGCACCCCTTGGGGACACAGAGCATTCCCGGAGGGCCTGGCTGTTTGCCCCAGCAGGCACAAGGGTGGCACCTGGATATACACACAGCTTTTTTGGGGGCTCCCCCTCCCTGTGAGTGTCCCCAAATCCGGCAAATCCCCCAGGTGCTGAGGGGCTCCGGGGCTCCCCGGCGGGTGCCCGGCGTGCCGGGGAGGACGGCGGTGGGTGCCGGCAGCGGATGCTGCTGACTCAGGACCTTCCCAAATGGTTCTTATTTTTATGCCGGGGCCGGGAATATTTAGCCCCTGGATCAAAGCAGATGGAAGGAGCTGGGTGATGCCGCGTAAACACCCGCTCGGCGGGTGCCGCTGGCGCGAGGTGTGAGTCACCGGCGGCTCTCGGCAGCGCTGGGCGGGCACAGTCGCCCCCGGGCTGGGTTTGGGGTGCTCGGGGCTGAGAGCCCCACTTTTGGCATCCCCCCAGCTGGGTTTGGGGATACCCTTCCTCATCCTCGCCGGGTGTGGGGTCGAGAGGGTGCACGAGGAGGTGTTGGTGGGGTGCTGAGGAGGGGCAGGGTGATGCCGGGGGGTTCCAGGCTGTGTTGGGGTGCCGGGAAGTGCTCCTGCCTTCCTCCCTTGCCCACCCCACCATCTTCCTCCTCCTCCTCCTCTCGCCAGTCCTAAATTCGGTCGCCATGGCAACCATGTCAACCACTTTCCAGCTTCCCCGTGATGGTTTGAGGAGGGGAGGGGGGGAAGAGGGAAGCCAGGGGAAGGGGGGGACTGGGGACATTGCTCGGAGCTCGGGGTGGGGAACGCTTCCCAGATGGTTTTTTTCCTGCTGGATCCTGTCTGGCAAGTGGGGCCCGTGCCAGCCCAGCTTGTGCCAAGGGGCCAGGGGATCCCGGCCTGGGGAGAGGGCTCCATCACAGCCCCCCAGCTCTGAGTGGGTGGGTGGGCACCCCTAAAATCGGGTGCCTTTCTGCAGCCATCCTGCTCACACCATGGCCCTGCAGGCACCCGGAATATCAGTAGCCACACAGGCGGGAGGGGGGTGAATTATCCCCAGACACCCCCTTTTTCCTTCCTCCTTCCTTTCTCACCTCCCCCCCCCCACCTCTGTAATCTCTTTATTCCCAGGCTAAACCCGGTTCCTGACGGTTTTACAGGCAGATTTGCTGGTAGCTATATAGGACAGGGTGCAAAGCCAGGTGTCTGGGTGGGTGGGTGAGTATCACCCCACGGCGGGTGGGCCCCCTGCTGCCCCCCAGGAACTGCTGTGCCAGCACGGAGAGATGGAATCACCCCAGCGGGAATTTGGCTGGCGATTTGGGGGCACCCCTGCCACCCCTCCCACCCTCCCAAATCCCCGGGGGTGCAGCGGGCACCGCTCACCTGCGAACCTCCGAACGCACCGCGGGGCTTTGAAGGGGGGAGCAGGTGCTGCCTTTCTCTCCGGCGTGTCCCCCCCTTTTCCCTCGCCTTGGCAGTGGCTGTCGGCACCTGCCGGGATGCTCCTTGGCACGGCACCGCGGCACGTGTGCGGGCACCGCCGGCGGCAGCCGCGCTCCAGGCACCGGCGGTGGCAGCCGGGGAGAAGGGGAGGGGGAGAGAGCGAGGCCAGCCCCTGCCCCGAGCCTGGCAGCAGGAGCATCCCCTCCCTCTAATTTTATGACTGATTTTTAACTTTATTTCCCGAACGCTGCGCTTAATTAAACCCAGGCGCCTCTCGCCGCCAGCCCGACGTGGGGGATTTATGGCTCCAAACATCGACCCCCGCCGAAAAAAAAACCTAAAAACCCCTCTGACAGATTATTCTCCCGGATTCAGAAGTGGGGGTGGTACTCCGAACCCCCCGCCCTCATCCCTTGCAAGATGCTTTGAGGGGGAAAGACGGCTGTGCTTCAGCATCCCCAAGCTTCCTCCTTCCCCCCTTCTTTTAATAATAATGCTTTAAAGATGTTTGACATCTGTAACAAACAGCTGGCATCCTGTTATGGAAGAATGTCCTTTTATTTCCGAGCAGGTTGAACTGTCATTAATAGTATAATTAGGTGATTATCGGCGTACAGCAGAAAACTGCTTAATTGCACAGCCAGCTTTCCCGAGGATCCCAGCTCCTTTATTGCTGGATTTGTTTTAGCCGCCTGAATTTTTTCTCACTGTTTTGTTGGGTTCGGTTGTTGGCTGTTTTTTTGGGTTTTTGTTTTTCTGTTTTTTGGTTTTGTTTTTTTTTTGCCACGTTGATGATTATTATTTTTTAATGCGTGTGACAGCTGGGGGAATGTGGCAGCACCGGGAGGGGGGGACACACGCCAGCGCTGGCACTGGTCCCCATGTGTGTCCCCCCCCTCTTCCAGGTCCCCAGGGGGTTTAGTTTTAACCCCGTGTGTGCTGGAGTTGGGGTTAGAGGGGGGTGTTTTGCTGGGTGCAGCACCCATGGTTGGGCGCTGAGAGTTATTTGAGGGAATAAAGGAGATGTCTTTGTTGGGGAGCAGAGCCGTGCCACCTGCCTGGAGGGCACCCCATCACCCTGAGCAGCCTTCACCCAAACCCTTCCCTGCTGGGACCCTCCTTTTGGAGCTCCGTGTCAAACAAACCTGGTTCCCCCGCGCTGCTGCCGTGCTGTGGCTCCACCGCCATCCCCACCCTCATCCCTGTCCCCGGGATGTGTGGGTTTGGGGGCAGAGCAGCTTTTTTGGCGCCTGCCAGACAATAGCGCTTTGTATCTCCCCCCGGTGCCGCCAAACACACTTGTTAGCGCCGCAGCTTTGTGCTGTAAATTTCCATGGAGTAATTACGTCTTAATTTATGATAATCCCCGGGCGGGCGGTGGAGGGGGGCAAACGCCAGTCAAGTTTGGAAGTTGCCCGCCGGGGCCCGGGGGTCCCCCGTGGCTCCTGCCGACCGTGAACTCCACGCTCGACCGTGAACTTCTCCATCCCGGTGGGTGGGGAGAGGAGCATCCCCGAGCAGGGAACGGGGGTTGTTCCTGGGGGTAACAGCGAGTGAGGCCTCGTGGGGTTGGGGGATTTGGGGTCACTTTACAGGGCCGGAGTGTCCCCAACGCCCTGGCTGGTGTGTGCTATCCCACCGCCCATCCAGGAGCCTCGGGATCATCCCGGGGTCATCCTGGGGTGAGTGTCCCGTCCTCTGTGTGTGTGTGTCCCAGTGCTGGCTCCCCGCGACAAGGAGGGAATCTCTGGCTTCCCCGAGGCCCTGGCACCGCTCCGGAGCGGGGCCGGACCCTTCCCCCTTCCCGGCGCTGAATGGCTCATCCCGCCTTTGTCTGGAGGGCTTATTACCGGCAAAATAGAGGCTCTTTTCCCTCGGCCTTCCCAGCGGGCAAATTAAATGCTTTGGCAATTTGCGAGGAGGAGGAGGAGGAGGGTGGGGAGGGGAGGAAGGCTTTCATCACCCGGAGGGCGACCACAATGCCAGGCAGGACGCTGGCATCTCCTGCACGGGTGTGGGAAAAAGGGAGAGGGGCTCTCTGTGTCCCCTCCGAAAAGCCACCACTGTGGGAATCCCATGGGATTTGGGGAGGTTTGGGGGATGTGTGCCTGGTGTCACTGAGCATTCCTGCAGAGCTGGGAGGTTGCTGGCATCCTGGCATGCCAGTGGGGCCTGTGGGCACCCTGTCCCCTGCCCCAGGGTGGGATTTATCCCTGGGGAGTGGTGAGAGCCTCGGGCTGTGCCCTCTGCACCTGCAGCCAGGTCCCCGTTGGGAGGCAGCGTGCACCCACTGACATTTGCCAAGCGTAAAAATTCAATTAATTCCAGCAGGCAGATTAAATATAAGTGAATTTTAATAATTTGCTGGAAAGGCTGAGGATTACTGTAGGCGAAAAGGGAAGATGCTGCTCGTGGGGGCATGGGCCAGCCTTCCCAGCACCAGCACATGGGATCACTGGGATTAATCACCCTAAATCCTGCTGTGGGAAGAGAAGAGGGGTCTGCTCCCCTTGCTGGGGTTTTGGTTGATCTTTCTTGCAATGAGGAATATGCTGGATCTGTCCCACCAGTGCTGGCAGCGTGTCTCTGTCCCCAGCAGAGTCTGGCTCCAGGGACATCTCTGCTCCTTCAAACCTCCCTCATTTTTTTTGTGGGGGCTCCGTGAAAAGGGAAACACCCATCAAGGTGGCCCTGGTGACACTGCAGGTGCTCCCAGGCTTGGTGAAAACCAAGGTCTTCCCAAGATCTCCACAACATCTCATAGCTCAAAGCTCAAAGGACGTGGGGCACCGATTGGGAGCAGATGGTGCTGGTATTGGGAAAATGAAAATCCACACAGCAAATTCGCTATTTGCCAGGGATCATTTCTTATCCTTTGCTCTGGACCATCTGCACCACCACAAACTGCCGGGGGATCCCGGGGGTGAAGGGGGGACCCCCATCCTGCCTGGACTCCCCCATCCTGCCCAGAGCCCCGGCTCTGCAGCAGGATTGATGGAGATTGCCTGTGACCTTTGCTAGGACACGAGGAATTACCATTAATACTCCTGTATTTCCGGACTTCACGCCATCCATAAATCTCATATCGAGCTGGGCGGGCGGTGTAATCTGCCAGGCAGCATTATTAATGCTCCTTATTAATACTCGTTATTAATGCCCGTTATTAGTACTCCTTATTAATACCTGCTATTAGTACCTGTTGTTAATTGCCCCTGAAGCCTGGCATGAGCTGCTCCACGGGTGGGGTAAGGGATGGGGGCTGCACAGTGGAACCCCTCTCTGCTTTTTGGGGTGCAGCTGGGGTGGATGCTGGGGAGTCCCTGGTGCCAGCAGAGTCACCCACCAGCAGTGGGGGTCCCCTGTGGGCACCCAGCCCATGATGGGGGCAGTTTTTTGGCTGTGGCCCCAATGCTACAGGGGGGTGACATGCTCACCTTGTTCTGGCACTTCCCAACTGTGTCCTGCAGCCCTTTCCACTTGGCTGAGTGCTGCCTCCCCACCCTGCCTGCAGCCCCCTGGCCCTCCCTGCAGCCCCTCCTGCCCTGCCCCTGCCCCTCCAGGACCTGCCCCGTGCAAGATCCAGCCTGCGTGAAACTCTAATCTCCAATTTTATTCGCTCGGCTCCAGCCGATTTGCATAATCCACATAATCACCCCGGTTTTAATTGCCTACAACTCTGCAGAAAGATCATGTGGTTAAGTGGTAAATCATAATTAGATAAATAATTGGCTTGGCCGCAGCAAGCTGCTTTGTTATACCTGCCATCTGCTGGGCAAGGGATCCTGCGCCCAAAACAATGCGCCGCTGCTGCACGCCTGCGCCAGCCTGGGGACATGGGGACACGGGGCACGGGGGTGTGGGCACGGGAGGGCAGCCTGGATGTGCCAGGCATTGCCCACTCTCGGGGCTGGTGGTGCCCTGCAAGGTTTGGCAGCACTGTGTGGCTCCTGGCTCCCACCCAGATGTTGCCCAATGGCTCTGTGGAATGCCCGGTGCTGCCATGCCGTGCCCTGTGGTGCCTGGGAATGCCCAGTGCCACCTCCACGGGTGCCCAGCAGCACTGTGGAATACCCATTGTGGCACCATTTAATGCCAGCAGCACCAAAGAAGGCCTGGCAGTGCCATTAAGTGCCCGTCAGTGCAGTGCCCAGCTCTCTCTCAGACCATACCCGGCATCCCGGTGCAATTCCCAAATCTCTTCCAGGCAATTCCCAATATCCCAGTGCAATGCCCAACATCCCAGTGCAATGCCCAATCTCCTCCAGGCAATTCCCAATATCCCAGTGCAATGCCCAACATCCCAGTGCAATGCCCAATCTCCTCCAGGCAATTCCCAATATCCCAGTGCAATGCCCAGTTTCCCCCAGGCAATTCCCAATATCCCAGTGCAATGCCCAGTTTCCCCCAGGCAATTCTCACTATCCCAGTGCAATGCCCAGTACATCCCCAGGCAATTCCCAGCATCCCAGTGCAATGCCCAGTCTCTCCCAGGTGATTCCTGGCAGCCCCATGGAGTGCCCAGTGCCCCACAAAGCCACTGAGCCCCAGAAGACACCAGTGTGAAGGGGTGAGGGCTGTACCCCCCTTCCCCCAAAGCAGAGGCATCCTCACCAGACAGCTGCCACTTGGATCTGGGCATCAGGAGCCAAGAGGAGCTGCCAACTCAACTTTGAAGCTGCAGAGGGGAGTTCAGGGCCCAGCAGCATCCTTGGGGCACATGGGCTTGTTTTTCCAAGCTCCAGCGTCAAAACAGGGCAGAAACAGGGTAGAAGGTTGCTCTGAAGTAAATCTTTCCCTGGCTGGATTTCCTGAGGGCTGAAAAGGCTCCCAGGGTGGCTTGGCTGGGCATGGGAAGACCAGGAAGGAAGAGAAACCACCCGGCATCTCTCCATCCCCAGCGCTGCGCCCTCCAAACGAGCTCTTATTAGTTTGCTTGTTGTCGTTTGCCAGATCAATGGTCCATGGAGGAGTGATCGATGGAGGCCCAGCCGGGTAATAGTGCTGGATGCTCGCTGCCGTGGGGGGCTCCAAATCCCACCCTTTCCCACCGAGGGGCTCCTCACCATGGGGGGAACCCATCCAGGCCCCTCCAAGGGAATGGGGGATGTTCCCAGGATGGGCCCTGGGCTGTGCTGTGAGCACCCTAAAATTGGGCAGAGGCTGGTCCTGCATCTCTCCACGCCTGGGGGACACTTGGGGACACCAAGCCCGGCCACCTCCCTTGGTTTCAGCTGTGTACTGGGAAGCGGGGAGGGAGGGCGGGAGCGCGGGCTCCGATCGATCAATTAATTAATTAATGGAGCACGTTGGAGGTGCGGCGGCAGAGCTGCTTTAATGAGGGGTGGAAAACGTGCGGCGGCTCGGCGGGGGCATCACCAGGAGAGGAGCTGCTGCCCTCTGCCTGTCCCCTGCCCCGTCCCCTGCCCGAGGGGGTGACAGGGTGTGTGACAGGGGGACGATGGGCACGCGCTGGCCCTGGCCCCCTTGCCCTCCATCCTGGGGCTCTGCCCGCTGCATTCAGGCACAGGGAAGGGGGGGCTGACAAATGCGAGGCCATTAGCATTGAAAATCCATGCAGAGCAGCTGTTCCTGCTTGGAGCGTGCAGCTGGATGCGGCTCCGGAGTGGGAGCAGAGGCGCTGAGAGAGAGGGGGGAAAGGCTGAGGGAGGACCTCATCACCCCCAAATCCCTCGGGGAACCATCAGCAGTGAGCGTGGTGGAGCCTTCCAGAGGGCTTGGCCGAGTGGGCTCCGTCCCAGCTGCGATGCTGCGGGGTGGGTGCGGATCCATCCCGGGGGAGGAGGATGCGGGATGCTCGTCTCTCCCCGCTCCCTCGGCCTCCCGCCGCACTGGGTTTTTTTCCGCTCCATTTGCCAGGGGCTGGGAGCTGCTGCCTGATCGTATTTGGTAATAAATTATTAGTTCCAGCACTTGGGAGCCCGGCAGCTCAAAATAGCTGCTGTAAGAGCGGGCGGCTGGTGCAGGTCGAGTTCAATGGCAATCTGCTCCCAAGGGCACTCCACGCTCATTAGAGGCCTTTCAAGGTGCTGGGAAGGGGGCAATCGGCAGCCAAGGTGCTAAACCTGCCCACTTCCCGTTTCCCGACTGCACAACCCCGTGCCCAGGGATTTCAGGGTGCTGGGAGCCCATCCCTGCCCCTCGCTGCCCGCTCCTGCCTGCCCGCAGCGGCTGCCAAGGGGTTTTATTTGTCTCCAGCCCCACCAGGCAGCCAGACTGGTTCTGCTCTCGCTGCCGGAGGAGGCTCCCGCTGCCAAAAAACCCGCCAGCATCATCAGGAGCAGATGGAGAGAACATGGCACGCTCCCAGCTCCCGGCTCCCAGCCCTGAGCCGGGGATGGGGGGGTTCGGGGGGGCGGGAGAGCCGCTCCAGGAGTCAGGGCTTTGGGGTCCTGTGCTGTCGGAGATGCCAGCCCCATGGCGGGTGCCATGTGTGGCTCTGCGGGAACAGGGAAGGGCGAGGGGAGCGTGGCAGTGACCCTGCCATCCCCTCTCCTCCTCCTCCTCCTCCTCTTCTGCCTGCTCCCGCGGGCAGGCAGCCAGCGGGCACCGGGAATGCCAGACACTCCCTGTACTGCTGTGCCCGGGCACATGCTGTGGGTGGGACGGGGACACAGGGTGACACATCGCCTGCTCCCCGCTGCCCAACCTCCCTTGTGGGGGACCCAGGTGTCCTGTGGCCCCCCCTGCCTTGGTGGGTGTGGGGTACAGGCATCAGTTTTCTCAGGGAGGGGTACACAGGAGTGCCAAGCCTGTACCCACACAGGGCTGGGGACAGCGGAGGGACAGCCTGTCCCGTTTTGGGGTTCATCACCCCACCCTGGTGAGGCAACCGCTGCCATGACCCCGGGCTGCTCCAGGCACCAAACTTGACCTGTTTTTCCGCACGGATCTGCCTGCTGAGAGAAGCAGCCGGGGAGGGGCAGAGCTGGGGGGGGCCCCACCTCACCGTGGGGCGTCACGGCGTCCCCAGCCACCCGCAGGGATGAGTGGCACCCACGCTGTGCTGGTGACAGGATGCCGGAGGGATGGGGGGGGACACAGCGCGGCAACCCCACATCCCATCCCACATCCCATCCCCGTATGGATGCTCCCACCCAGCCGTGCCTCAGTTTCCCCAGCTGGCAGCTGTCCCGCGGAGCAGCCCAGGGACGCCTGGACAGACGGACGCCAGCGCCGGCGGGGCACGGCGGGTGAGCGGCGCTGCTCGGGCCCCAGCCGGGGCGGAGGCGCCGATTTTATCACCGGGAGCGGGAGCGGCAGAACTGGTTTGGAGCGCGGCTGGGGCAGCGGCACAGCTCAGCCCCGGGGGGCAGGCGAGCTCCCCGCACGCTGCTGCCCCGCCACTCACCCGCTCCCGGCTGCCCTGCGCTCTCCTGGCAAATCCCATTGGGATAATGAGTTGGCCGGGAGGCGTTTTGGGGCCGCGGGGATCAGCTGAGCATCACACGGGTGATGCCCTGCCGCCAGCCCCGTGTGCCAGCCTGCTGATCCCACCGTCTCCAGACATGGATTTGGGGCTGGAAGTGAGGGTTATGTTGGGGTTGATAGGTGGGGAGGAGCTGGGGTGACACTGGGGTGTGTTTGGGGCTGTGCCTGGAGGCTGTGGGGCAGTGCTGGGAGGATGCAGGGCTGTGCCAAGGGGATGCCAGGCAGTGCCTGGGGAATGTAGAGCAGTGCCCAGTGGGTGTGGGGTAGTGCCTGGTGGGCATGGGACAATGCTGGGAGATGTGGGGCAGTGCTTGGGGGATGCAGGGCTGTGCCAAGGAGATGCCAGGCAGTGCCTGGGGATGCAGGATTGTGCCTGGGGACGCAGGATTGTGCCTGGTGGATGTGGGGCAGTGCCTGGAGGCTGTGGGGCAATGCTGGGAGATGTGGGGCAGTGCCTGGGGAATGCAGGGCTGTGCCAAGGAGATGCCAGGCAGTGCCTGGGGATGCAGGATTGTGCCTGGGGAATGTGGGGGACAGTGCTGGGAGGATGCAGGGCTGTGGCAAGGGGATGCCAGGCAGTGCCTGGGGATGCAGGATTGTGCCTGGTGCATGTGGGGCAGTGCCTGGAGGCTGTGGGGCAATGCTGGGAGGATGCAGGGCTGTGCCAAGGGGATGCCAGGCAGTGCCTGGGAATGCAGGATTATGCCTGGTGGATGTGGGGCAATGCTGGAGATGTGGGACAGTGCCTGGGGAATGCAGGACTGTGCCAAGGGGATGCCAGGCAGTGCCTGGGGATGCAGGATTTTGCCTGGTCGATGTGGGGGCAGTGCCTGGGTACATGGGAGCTGCAGGCTGTGCCTGGAGTGCCGTGTCCCCTTTGGATGGTGCGTGGGTGCCTGGTGCTGCAGGCTCTCGGGGGGAGCACCGAGCCCTCAGCCGGGGCTAAAGCAGAGCCCGGGGGTGCCAGAGCAGAGCCCGGGGGTGCCAGAGCAGAGCCCGGGGGTGCGGGGGCCAGGCTGGAGTGGCGGGTTGGCTTCCCAGCTGTTCGGGTAATGAATTTACATGAGCCGAGCGTGTCGACAAGGCGGCAGTCAATGGCTGAGAGCACCGGAGTTAATAAATGCTTGTATAATGAGGGCAGAGGGGAGCGCGCCGCCGCGCCGGCCGCCTCTCCTGGGGCCGGGGGGCAAAGATTAATCAACGCTGAGTGCCCCCCGTGCTCCCCCCCCCGGCTCCCGCGGCGCTCCCTGGCCATCCGCTGCCACGGGATGCTCCGGGGATGCTCCATCCACCCTCTGCAGTGGATGCTCCAGGTGTTCAATGCCTCGAGCTGCCTCCAGGCCTGCTGGGAGTTGGGGGCTGCCCCACGACCCCCACCTCCCCCATCCTCCTGCCCACCTGGGAGCCGGGCTAATTTTAGGCTGGTGTTAATGAAGCTGCTCGGTGAAGTCTATTTTAAGGGCCCTGACATCAGCAGTTGCTGTTTTGGGAGGTGGAGAGCCCTGGAGCAATTGGTGTGACAGCTGGGGGGACTCGGGGAGGGCTGCACCCTCCTGCTCAGCACCTGAACCTCACTTTTGGGGTCACTGTGCCCTGTAGCACCTGGGTGCTTTGGGGTGCAGTGGTGGGGATTTGGGGTGTGAAGATTTGAAGGTAAAACGTGGGGAGCTGGGGGTGCTGTGCCGGGGATTTCGGGGTGTGGTGCTGGGGATCCAGGGGTGCAATTTTGGGGTTTTGAAGGGTGCAGTAGTGGGGATTTAAGGGTGCAATTCTGGAGATCCAGGGATGTTTTACTGGGGATTTGAGGGCGCAATGCTGAAGACCCGGGGATGAAATATTGTTAATCCAGGGATGCAGCAGTGGGAGCTTGGGGGTGCAGTGCTGGGGATCCAGAGATGCAATATTGGGGATTTGGGGGTACAGTGGTGGGGATTTAGGGGTATAATGGTGGGGATTTGAGTGTGCAGTGGCTGGGATTTGGGGGTGCAGCGGTGGCAATTAGGGGTGCAGCAGTGGTGCTTTGGGTTTTGGCAGCACCATGCGAGTCAGGGGGCTGCACCTCTCCCCATCACCTGCAGGATGCTGAAGTCCCTGTGTCCCCCAAAACACCCTGCAGAGCTCTGCTGAGCCCTCCTGCTCCATTATCCAGGGCTTCAGTGGGACTGTGATATGCTGGGACATACTTGCCTGAACTCAAGGTGCATTTTGGGGTGGGATGGTGAACTAGAGGAAAAGTGTTGACCCTCCCAACACCTGAGGGGGTAAATTGAGGTAAATTGATGTTGTTGCCCTCACAGTTTTCTTGCTTGCAAGTGTTTGAACTCAAGCAGTGCTGTTCTCACCCAGCTTCATGAAAACAATGTATATTTTTAGAATTTATCTATGTGTTTACATTTTTCTCCTCTGGGTGGAGAGATGTGATTGACGGTGGTATTCGCCATCCAGGTCGAAGAGGTGGTGACCTGTGCAGCCAATCTGTGGACCTCTGTACAAATGTATATAAGTACTGGAGTCTGTGGCAGTTTCAGGGAACACGAGGAACGAGGTAGACGCAGCAAGTCAAGGGAAAGCTTCTCTTCCTTTTTTTTTATCTGACTCCATTACTTATATACATTTGTACAAAGGTCAAGAGGTTGGCCACACAGGTTGCCACCTGTTCGACCTGGCTGGTGAACATCACCGTCCATCACATTTCTCCTCCCAGAGGGTAAAAACGTAAATGATAGATAAATGCTAAAAATACACATTGTTTTCTTGAAGCTGCGTGAGAACAGCACTGCAAGATTTCAAACACTTGCATTTTCAAGAGAAACTGAGGGCAACAGGAGTCAGATAATTAAAAGGAGAACCTTTCCCTTGACCTGCTGCATCTGCCTCGTTCTCTGTGTGTCTGAAACTGCCACCCCACGTGTCTAACCCGGCCTCTCTCCTTGGCAGGCATGAGCCATGAGCCGAAGTCGCCGTCCCTAGGAATGCTCTCCACGGCCACCCGCACCACTGCCACCGTCAGCCCCCTGACCCCGTCCCCCCTGAATGGCTCCATCGTCCCCAATGGCAGCCCCGCCGCCAGCAGCACTTTGTCCGTCCAGGCAGCACCTTCCTCCAGCTTCGCTGCCGCCCTGCGCAAGCTCGCCAAGCAAGCCGAGGAGCCCAGAGGTGGGGACACAGGGACAAGGGGACAGTGACAAACACCGGTGGTCTTTCCCAGGAGCTGGGTGTTTTCCTGCCTGTTTCCCCCCGCCCCACCCCGGCTAATGCGTTTTCCTGGCGTCGTGTCTCCGGGGGGCAGTTTGGGAATTGGATTCATCCGGAGTAATCCGAGTGCTGTGTCACTCACTGTGCCCTGGGGATGCAGGATTGTGCCTGGTCGATGTGGGGGCAGTGCCTGGGTGCATGGGAGCTGCAGGCTGTGCCTGGAGTGCTGTGTCCCCTTTGGATGGTGCGTGGGTGCCTGGTGCTGCAGGCTCTCAGGGGGAGCACTGAGCCCTCACCCGGGGCTACACAGGGATCCACAGCACGGCAGGGATCAGCCCTGCTCCCTCTCACCAGGCTGCTTTTTCCAGAGGTTCCCCAAATTTGCTGCTTCCCCATCCGAATTTCCCAACTAAGCAGCCCCAGGAGGTGCCCCGCTCTTGTCAGCCCCATCCTCCATCACTCCCCCTTCTCTCTGTTTGGATGTGGGAATGCTGGGTGTGAGCTGCTTCTGGAGCACCCCGAGGTCCCCCTGCCACATGGAGGATATCCCATGGGAATCACTGGGGCTCCCACACCCAGATGGGGAGGCAGCCAGTCCCCAGGCTGGGAAGTGTTTCAGGAGACTGCTGGTATCATCAGTTTGGGCTGAAATAGACTTTATCCCTGCTATCTGCATCAGTGGGTGCTCCCCTTGGATCATTGCCCACTGCCTGGGCACTTTGAAAAGGCATCCAACCCCTTTGCAAGATGTTTTTTGCAAAGTCTTTTTGGAAGACCCTATTTAAATGGCCCTTTTGGCACAATCCTTTTCCCAAGACCCCTTTTACAAGGCTCTTTTTGGAAAATCCCTTTTGGAAGCACCATCTACAAGACTCTCTTTGCAGCCCTAAAATCTCTGGCACAGCCATGACCTGAAGCATTGGCTGCTCCCAAGGAAATGTGTGGGGATAACAGGTCCCTGTAACTCTGAGGGAACCAGGTCTTGGTGATGCTTCATCCTCACTGGAAGCTCCTGGATTTTCCCAGCTGCTTCCTCTGGAACCCATCTGCTTCCTTTGGAGAGATTGACTGAGTTTGGAGAATTATTTTGCCTTTTTATCCCCTCTCACCCCACAGCTTGTGCCCTCCCTGTGCTGCTCAGCCCATCCCAAGGGTCATCAGCAGCTTTGGCCATGGGTTTTGTGGAGAGAAGCAGCCACATTCCCTTTGGATTTCCCCTTAACGCCTGTGTAGTCAGTTTGTAAAAACCCCTCCCTTGCCCATTTGGGCGCCTCAAGTGGCCCATCCCAGCGGTTTTTGATCCGTGTGGGTTTGGGTGTGTGTTGGGAAGGGGTTTTTTATCCTTGCTGTGGTTTTTAGCACCAGGAAATGGACTGCTTTTCCCTCAAATCCTCACCCACTTCCCACAACGGGAGATGCTCACTCCACTTCCCTTCCAACCTCGGGGGATGCTCCACTGTGGCAGATGCCAGATCCATGCAGGATCACTGTATTTTTTCCTGCTTTATGGGCTCACAGGTGTGCTGGCACATCCCTAGGGATTATCCTGCTGCTCCACAGCATCCCAAACTGTCAAGGCTCATCCTGACTGACCCCTTCCCATCAAAGCCCCACAAAGCCACTGCCTGCCCGGGGGCTGCTGCCTCTTGTCCTGCCCGGGGCTGTCCTCAGGGTGGGTTTTATTCCACCCCTCCTTCCCTTCTTTTTTCCCAGTTCTCCGTCAGGGTCTCAGCTGTTAATTACATTTGCCTGTCAGCCCGGGCTGCTAATCTGCTATCGCCGAGTGGGAAGCGGGAGGTCAGAAAACAAAGGTGACACCATCACACTGTGCCTCTTGTCATCTCCAATCCAGATTAGTTTCATTGACTAACTCCTGGCTGAATACCACCAGTTAATTATAACGATCACAAACCCTCCCGTTTAAAGCCACACAGCGAGAATTAAGGTTCTGAAGTAAGACTTTAGCTTCATTAATTGCCGGGCTCATTGTGATGGTATTGATTGTTAACGCTATCGCGTGGTGAGTAATGGCTTCCCAGCTCAGAGGGGATTAGGCTGCTAATTGTTGTTGGCCTTGCGCTGACAAGATAGACTTCAGTGGGTGTCAAATCGGCCTCCTTTGTCGGGGACAGCCTTTCTCCTTCCCCCAGCCTTGCTGCTCTTCAAATGAAAGCGATTCCGAGCGACTCGGGAATAATTAATCAGGGAGGGCGGCCGGCAGCGGGATGCTCCGCTTGGCCTCTGCTCCTCTGAGCATCCTTCCCACTGAGCATCCTTCTGGAGCATCCTGCCCTCCCAGGATCCCCCCTGCTGCCCGGGGATGTTCCCCTGGCATTCCCAGCCTCCTGGCTCCCTCCTGGTGTTGTGTAGCATGAGGAGAGGGCAAGGGGATGGATTTGGGGTGCAGGGCACAGCTGCTGGCACATTCCAGGAGCTGGCTCGTGTGCCCACAGGACAGGAGCTGGCCGGCACACTCAGGGGAGGGACCTTGCACACTAGGAAGGTGAGGAGACAC
>JANPWX010024954.1:0-12374 GCA_024734555.1 Trochalopteron elliotii
TCCCCAGGGATCAATAAATTCACAAAAACCCAGGAATCAGTGAATTCATAAATCCCCAGGGATCAGTGAATTCATGGACCTGCAGGAACCAGTGAATTCACAGATCCACAGGGATGGATGGGATATTGGGAAGGAATTTCTGGCTGTGAGGGTGTTGAGGCCCTGGCACAGATTCCCAGATTTGCTGGGGCTGCCCCTGGATCCCTGGAAATGTCCAAGGCCAGGTTGGGGCAGCCTGGGACAGTGGGAGGTGTCCCTGCCCATGGATGGGATGGGATGGGATGGGATCCACGGGATGGGATGGGATGGGATGGGATGGGATGGGATGGGATGGGATGGGATGGGATGGGATGGGATGGGATGGGATGGGATGGGATGGGATGGGATGGGATCCACGGGATGGGATGGGATCCACGGGATGGGATGGGATGGGATGGGATGGGATGGGATGGGATGGGATGGGATCCACGGGATGGGATGGGATCCACGGGATGGGATGGGATGATCCCTCCTGTCCCTTCCACCCCAAACCATTCCAGGATTTGATGATCCCCCCTCTCTCCAAGGAAGCAGCAGCACCTCTGGAGCTCTCCATGAATTAATCAAAAATCACAACACAAACCCTGGCTGTTCCCAGCTCCTCCAAACCAAAAATCCTCCAGAGCCCCCCAGACACCCTGGGATGGATTCGAAGAGCCCGGGATTTATTCCTAAATAAATAAAAACCCTTTTAAATCTCACTGGGCTGGAGCTGCCCTGCAGGAGAGCTCCAGGAGAGGGGTTGGATGCAGCCACTTCCCTTCTGGGAGGACAATTCCCACAATCTCCACTGCCCGAGCTCGGCAGCAGCACACACAGGCAGCAGGAATTCCAGGGAGCTTGGGAACGGCTGGGATTTACAGGAGTCAGCCGATTTTTAATTATTATTTTTTAAATAAATCTTCTCTCTCTCTTTTTTTTTTTTTTTTTTTTTTTTTTCAACAGAAAATGCCAGCTGGGTGGGATAAAAAGGCACTGTAAGGATCTGCTGGGTTTTTTTGTTGCTCTTTCTGACAAAAGCCAGGCAGATTTCCCAGGAAAACCTTCCAAGCTGCCCAGCTCTGCCCCCAGATCCTGGAGCATCTGTGGGTTTGTGTCCCGGGCCCAAAATGTGCAGGGAGAGGGAAACAGCACCAAAAAAAAACCCCAAAAAAACAAAACAAAAAAAAACCCCCACACGCACACACAAAAAAACCCCAAAACCAAACCAAACCAAACCAAACCAAAAACAAAAACAAAAACAAAAACAAACCAACAACAACAAAAAAAAACCAAAAAAACCCCGAATAACTTTCCCTGTTTCCTCCATATGGGAAAGTATTGGGATGTAAAACCTTTCCCGAGATCCAGGATGTATTTCTGATGGAATATTTGTTTCAGATGCTGCAGATTTAGGGGGGAAAAAAAAATCTCACATTAAAAAATCCAAACCAATCCCAAGTCATTTTCCAGATTTTCAAGGCATTTGAGTATCACGACTTCTGTTAAAAACTGCAAATTGAAAAGTGAAGGAAAGCTTGGAGTTTCAGCACTGGGCTGGGAGCTCTGCTCCCAAAATCCACCCCGGAGGAAGGAGATGGTTGGCCCTGGAAATGCGGGATGTGCGAGATCCTGGCTCCCACCTGCACCAGGTTCACTTTGGGAAAATTCCTCTGGAATTCACTGCCCCAGGGATGGGTGTTAATGGTCCTGCTTGGATGGAGCTGCTCCACCTCCCACGAGAGCTCATTCCTGGTTTCCAGCTCTGTGGGAGCCTTGGATGTTTTATCAGAAAGTTGTTAGCACTGAGTGGGAGCAAAGAAAAAATTTTTTAAAAATTAAAAATATTTTTTTAAAAAGAGGGTGAAATCAGATGATTTAAGATAATAATAATAAAAAGATTAGAAATATAACCTGCACAGGCTGCTTTTCCTTGTTCCCCTGGGAATTCCTTCCTTCCAGCCCCAAAGAAATCTGCATACCCAGGGAGGGAGAGAACACCCACCCCAAGCTCACCCGAGCCATCGTTATCCCTCCTGTGGAGCCTCCCAATCCCGGGAATGTCCGATCCCACCGCCCGGCGCTGCAGGGCCTTTCCATGGGAGCTGCCGGCAACTCCCTATAATCGGCTTTTAAACAACTTTGTGCCGGGGGATTTCTTTATTCCACCTCAGGAAACGCAGCCGGGGTCCGGTCCTGATTTTGGGGTCGGGCTCTGGGGACCCGGGGGCAGGTCCCATCCTGATTTTGGGATTGGGATGGGCTTTGGGTACCCAGGGCAAGTTCCGATTTTGGGGTCGGGCTTTGGGGATGCAGGGGCACACCCCGATTTTAGGATCAGGGCTGAGCTTTGGGGACCTGGGGGTACATCCCGATTTTGGGGTCAGGGCTGGGTTTTTGGAAGCTGGGGGTACATCCCGATTTTGGGGTCAGGGCTGGGTTTTTGGAAGCTGGGGGTACATCCCGATTTTGGGGTCGGCTTTGGATACTCGGGGCAGGTCCTGATTTTGGGGTTGGGGCCAGGCTCTGGGTACCCGGGGCAAGTCCCGATTCTGAGGCCGGGCTTTGGGTACCCGGGGGCAAGTCCCGATTTTGGGGTCGAGGCTGAGCTTTGGGGACGCGGGGGCACATCCCGATTTTGGGGTCGGGGCTGAGCTCTGGGTACCCGGTGCAGGTCCCGATTTTGGGGTCGGCTTTGGATCCCCGGGGGCAGGTCCCGATTTTGGGGTCGGGGCTGAGCCCTGGGTAGCCGGGTCCAGGTCTGGATTTTGGGGTCGGGGCTGGGCTTTGGGTAGCCGGGTCCAGGTCCCTATTTGGGGTCGGTCTTTGGGGACCAGACCAGCAGCACTAGGTGGCATTGTGAGACCGGCGGCTGCCCGGCCCCAAATTAATGACAATTATCCCTCTCGCGCTGCTCTCCGCCGTGGAAGCGGCTCCTCGTAGCCCGCAGGATAAATTCTATGGGGTGCCCGCCTCAGTCAGGGCCGTTCCTGACCAGGCTCTCCCTTCCCAGCTTTCACCTCAATCTGTCATCCAGATTTGACACTGCCTCGTTCCAACAGTGCTCAGGAATGACATGTATATAATGTGGAATATTGTGCACATTTACAGCCAGCGCTTTTGCCCCTTCAAACATTGCTCATTGCTGGCTTCTGGCAGCCGCCGTGCTGGAGAGAAAAATAAAATTACCGCCGAAAAATAAAATAAAAAAACTCCAACAAATCAAACCCGCCACGACAGAGGGTTCTGTTCTGATCGTCGGGAAGGAAAAGCTTGGATTTGGGTTGGATTTTCGGGGGTTTTAGGGCTCGGAATTGTCCGGCAGCTCGGGGCTAATTAAAGAGGAGCGGCACGGCGCTCGGCGAGCTCCCCGAGCTGGCTGCTTTATGATTCTCTTCCATTAACACTCCGGATTATAAATCAAATTAACTGGCATTTCTATTAAAAAAAAAAAAAAAAAAAAAAAAGGAATCCTTTCAGGAGATCACCCAGCCCGGCGGGGCTGAGCCCCTTTTCCTGGAGAGGAAAATTCCCTTTCCAGCTTTGTTCCCTGTCCCTGCCCTCCCGGAACAATCAGGGAGGACGGGCAATTATTCCCTGGCAGAAAACAAAACAAGAAGTCCCAATTAGGCTGGGATGACTTCCCGGCTCAGCTCAGGGAGCCGATCCCGGCTGATCCCGGCTGCTGCCAGCGGGAATTCGGCACCAGCAGCAGCAATTCCTAGCTGCTCGAGCCGGCCGCGGGGAAAAACACACAAATATTTCTGAGCACACGGTGCTCGGGGCTCCCAAATCCTCTCTCCACCCCCCAGGGTGAGAAAATTCCTTCCACAAGAATTTTAAATTCAAGTTGCTCCGTTCCCCTTTCCCCCCATCCCGGAGCCGTTCGCTCGCATTCCCGGCTTTTCCCGGGCTGGGATTTCTTTGGGATGGGTTTTATTTCCTGCCCACATCCCCCTTGGTGTGTTTTGGGCTGGAATTTGACGCTCGGAGCTGGTAAAATGGGACGGGGGACAACGCGGAGTTAAACCTTTGGAATAAACTTGGAAATTATGGAGCTGGAGAGGGGAGAGAGAAATTCGTGGCTCAGTCTGTTCCCGTGAAGGAAAACCCGGGCTAGAGCCGAGCTCCCGGCACAGGGAGCAGATCCAGCCCGGATTCGGGTGGAATTATTGGAGAAAAACCCCTGGAAGGTCGGATTTATTGTCACTGAGAGCAGGAGTGCAAAAGTAGATTGTCACTTTGCTAAGCACTGCACTTCCACAGGAAATAAAGGTCCCTATCCCAGCGATTTATATTTTTATTTTTGCTGGGAATGTCCCTGCAGAGCTCAGCACGGCGAGGGAGATTTCAAACTGAAATCTCTGCTTAGATTTCCTTCTTTTAATCTTTAATTGTAATACTCAGAGCAGATCCGCTGGCCGGGGCTGGTCCGTGGTTGGGAAGCAGAGCCTGGAGCTGCTCCCAGCCCCGGGCACGGCGCTGCTGCCGCTGGATTTCTGCAGGAATAACAAACCCGGGAACTCCTCTCCATCCCTCACCGCTCCCCCGACCTGCTCCGGGCTTCATTTCCATAAAAACTTGTGATCCAGCCACGAGCTCGGGGTTTTTCTTTCTGTCTGAGAGGATCCTCCAGGATTTAACCCCTGGCTGGGCAGTAAAGCCTGGACAGAACTTTTCCCCTTTCTCCAACACGGCTGTCGTTCTCCCCGCAGGAAAAATCATCCAAAATCAGCCCAACCCTGCTCCTTCAAATCTCCAGGGAAAGCTTGAGGGAAATGGGAACTAAAGAACATTTTTGGGAGGGGCTGTGCCAGGCCAGGGCTGCTCCTGTGGGATCCCAACCCCAGCCTGGGCCAGTCCAGGGCTGGGGAACCACAACAACCCCGGAGCTGCTGCTCCTGCTCCAAGCACCCTCCCCAAACGCCGGATTTTCTGAGGAATTCCAGCGCCTGGGTCTGTGATTAGCGGGGCATGTGGCTCTCCCGGCTGGCTGGAGCTTTCCCGGGAACAGGGGAGGGAAAAGGAAGAAAAGGGAGCGGCTCTGCAGGGCCCTGGGGACGGGACTGGATCCAGCACATCCTCCTGGAAATCCGGGAAAAGGGGGGGCAGGGAGGGTCCTTCCTACACATGATTTATTTATTTATGGCTTTTCCTGCTTGCAGCATAAATGGATCAGCTGTGGCTCCACATCCACACATCCAAGTTTTCCTGCTGCCTTCAGAGTGCAGGGATGCTTCATCCACTGCAGTTCGGCTCTGGAAGATCCCAAATTTTGCTCAGATCCTCCCAAATTTATTTATTTTGCCTCCCACACTTGTTCTGGGCTGCAGGGAAGGAACAGCCACGGATGGATTGATCCCGGCTGAGCTGGGCAGGGAATTATTGGCACTAGCAGCTCTCTGCTCTCCTTTAGAAACTTTGTTCTGCTTCAAAATCACAGTGGGGGCTCAGGGAGGGATGGAGGGAGGGATTGGACACGGGGATCCTCACTTGGGAAAAGTGATAGTCAAAGTTCTGCTCCTCGAGAACTTCCCCAAATTTGTCCTTTTAATGGAAAAGCTTGAAATTCCTGGAGACCCCTCCAAGACAGGAATACCCGAGCTGGGATCCTCCAAAAGTAAAGCCTGAGGAAGGCAGGGAGTGACTCTCTGTGGAGCTGGCAATTCCTCATTCCAGGAATGCCATTATTGGTAGCTCCTAAAAAAACCCCAATCACATCTCCATCCCCTCTGGACCAGCCGGGTAATTAATCCTACAGATGCCAATTAATTCCCACCACCCTTCACGTGCTCCAGTGGCATTTTTGGGACCCCTTGGAGAGAGGAGGGATGGAGCCGTGGCAGAGGTTCCTCCCCAGCAATAAATACACCCGGAATACCCATGGAATGGCCATGGAATATCCATGGAATATCCGTGTCTTGCCACAGGCAGCGCATCCCCAGATCCAGGCACGAGCTGCAGGGAAATGGGGATTTTTTTTTTTTTTCCACTCCAGGAATGAGGATCCAGGGAGGATCCAGGGAGCGAAACCCCCTCGCCCGTGGCAGCCCCGGCGGAGCGCCCTGCCATCGCCATGGCAACCGCGAGCCAATTACAGCAATTAACATTCCCGCGGAGCCGGCCCTCATCAGCAGCAACCGCGGCTCCTTTATTTCCTGATTTATCCCTCCGAGCCGGCTCCGGTGCTGCAGCCAACACCGAGCCCTGGGATGGTCCCAAATGGGCACAGGGATGGTCCTAAATGGGAACAGGGTTATTCCCTAAATGGGAACAGGGTTATTCCCTAAATGGGCACAGGGATGATCCTAAATGGGAACAGGGTTATTCCCTAAAGGGGCACAGGGATGGTCCTAAAGGGGCACAGGGATGGTCCCTAAAGGGGAACAGGGTTATTCCCTAAATGGGCACAGGGATGGTCCTAAATGGGCACAGGGATGGTCCTAAATGGGAACAGGGTTATTCCCTAAATGGGCACAGGGATGATCCTAAATGGGAACAGGGTTATTCCCTAAATGGGATCAGGGTTATTCCCTAAAGGGGCACAGGGATGGTCCTAAATGGGCACAGGGTTATTCCCTAAATGGGCACAGGGTTATTCCCTAAATGGGCACAGGGATGATCCTAAATGGAAACAGGGTTATTTCCTAAATGGGCACAGGGATGGTCCCAAATGGATTTTGGGGATGATCCCTAAATGAACACAGGATTATTCCCTAAGTGGGCACAGGGATGGTCCTAAATGGGCACAGGATTCCTTCCCAAATTCCAACCCTTCCAGGTAGCACCAGGCAGTGCAAGTGCATCAGACACCAAATCACAGAATAAAAAATGATAACTAATTCTTTTCATCGGTTTTGTTCTGTGATATTTGATATTTTCAGCAGTTTTGTTCTGTAATATTTGCTGGTGGTATCAGGGCATTCAGGTTCAGGGTTTGACCCCATTTTCTGTCCCTGGAAGTGAACTAGAAATGGAGATAAAGCAGAAAATGCAGTGCCCGGCTTGCTAAATCCCACTAAAAATATCCTTTGAGCATCCTGGATATAAACACAAAACCATGCCAGGAACCAAAACACTTTGAACCAAACCCCCAGAGCGAGCAGGGTGGGAATTCAGCCCAAATTCCCCCCCCAAATCTCATTCCCCAGCCCCGGGAGCTCCTCCCTGCTCCGGGGTGTGGGGCCAGGAGGGGTCACTGAGCATCACCGAGCACAGACAGAGCACATGGAACCTGACACCGAGCCAATCCCCGGCGATTCTGCTCCTCCCAAACCCTCCCCTGGGAATCTGCACCGTCCTCAGGTGTCACCACAAGGGTTTAATTCAGTATCATCCTCTGCTGCTCTTTGGGTCCAGCATCCCTCTCCTTTATTCATCATTCCCAGCACTGATCCTGGAGAAGGCCAGGGCTTGTCCAGGTGTGGATCAGCACATCTGGAATTCAGACCCTGCAGGTGTAGGAGGATGATCCCCACAAAGAGCTGGAATAATTCAAAGTTTACTTTTTAGGGGAAAAAAAAAACCAACAAAAAACAAAACCACAAAAAACAAAACAAAACAAAACAAAACAAAACACCCAACCAACCAACCAACAAAAACCCACAAAGAAAATACTCACATCTCAATTGTTTTAATCTAATTAGTAAATTAATGACATCCCTGCAGGAGCTCAGCACAGCCATGGAATCACCACAAATGTCCCCACCTGCCTCAGCTGACACAACTCACACAACACTGGGAAAACAGCCCCAAATGGACAGGAAAAGGAGCAGGGCAGGAAACATCAAATCATCTGGGTTGGGAAGGACCTTAAATCCCATCCAGGGCCACTATCCCAGGTTGCTCCAAGCCCCATCCAGCCTGGCCTGGCAGACTTCCAGGGACGGGAGCAGCATTTTTGGTTGGGTTTTATCCAGCCACAGTTGTGATGGACATTCCTGAGCTCCTGGGAATGCCAGGAACTTCCTTCCCCAGAAGTTGCCAGTTTGTTCCACAGTGTCTCTGCTGGCAGGACACCCCAGGGACACCCTAGGGACACCCCAGGGACACCCTGGAGCTGTTTTTGGCCACTGTGGGAGCATCATCTGAACCCAGCAGTTGTGAGGCAGCTGCTGGGTGTGATCTGTGCCCGCACTGAGCCACGTCAGAGCAGATTAAACCAGCTCAGCCCCTTCCTGAGCAGCAGCTTTGCTATTCACAGCGATTTTCCCCCAGCCCCAAAAATAATCTGTGTGGAAAAGGTTGTGGAAGTCGGGCAGCCTGGAGTGAGTGCCATAAATGCCAGGGCTGCTCACACAGCCCAGTCCCTCAGCCTCACATCTCAGCCAGCTTGATTTGATTATCTTGATGATCAGCATCTGCTCAAGTGCCTTCCCACTATCAGAGAGGAGACTTCAGCTCGAATCAGGGCTGCTGTCTGTTCCCTCCTGACAGAGCTGTCAGGGCCAGGCTGTGAGAGCAAAACCCCTCTGCCCCAGAGCTGCAGCATCCCAAAGCTGAGGGAAAGGAGCCAAAACCTCGGGAACAGCTCCAGGCACTGCCTGGGAAGGTCCTTCCTGAAATCACAGGGACAGGGGAGAGCTCCTGGAGAAAAGGAGGATGCAGAGGGATCTTTTCCCTCTCTGGAATTCCCTGCCAGGAGGGGACAGCCGGGGGGGTCGGGCTCTGCTCCCAGGGAACAGGGACAGGAGGAGAGGGAACGGCCTCAGGCTGGGCCAGGGGAGGCTCAGGGTGGACAGCAGCAGGAATTTCCCCATGGAAAAGGTGCTCAGGCCTTGGAAGTGCCCAGGGAGGTTTGGATCCCCATCCCTGGAGGTGTCCCAGCAATTCCTGGAGGTGGCACGTGGGGACAAGGTGGGACTCCATGACCTCAGAGCTCTTTTCCAGCCTCATGTCTGGGATCCTGAAGCCCAGAATCCCAAAGGCTTTTCCCAGAAGGGAATCTCCATCTTCCCTGGGCAATTCCATGACCTCCCTTTCCATGGGGAAATTCCTGCTGATTCCAACCTGAGCCTCCCCTGGTGCAGAAATTCCATCACTTCTCTCCAAACCCAAAGGAAAGGAGTTGGGAAAACTCCACCTTCTCCAGGAAAGTTGGATGAGCCATCCTTGGAGTGCCTCAAACACTCGATGTTTTCCCTTTCCAACCCAATTCCTGGTGCTCCACTGGGAATCTGTTTAGATCCTGCTCCTGCAGGACCATTCCAGGGATATTGAGACTTTTGGCATTGAAAGCAGAGTCAGATTTCCATATCTCTGAATTATTATTACTGTTCTCATTATTAACATAAAAATGTCACCAATAATAATTTATGTTACATATTTATATAATATAATTATAATATAATATAATTATTATAAAATGTAATTGTGTTTTATTTATATTATTACTTATATATTGATTTTACAATGTAATTTATATTGTATTATATAATAATATATTATTATTATTATTAAATAATTAATATGCACATGATCTATAATAGTATATCTCAATATTATCAATATTATTAATAATAACCATTGCACCACAATTAGAACAGTATTAATTAACCAAAGGTGTTTTCTCCTCGTTCCAGCCCCTCTTTTCCTCCTGCTCCTCTCCCCGTGCTGGATGCAGGACCCATGGAAGTGCCCACCTGGAGAAATCCCCTCCCCCATCCTTCCCCCTCTCAATATCCCGAATTTTGGAGCTCTCTCCCCTGGGAATGCTGCAGGAAAAATGGATCCATGGCCTGTCCAGAGGTGCTGCTTGTGCCACCTCCTGCATTCCATGGACACTCCATGGACATCCCATGGACATCCCATGGACATTCCATGGACATCCCATGGACATCCCATGGACACTCCATGGACACTCCATGGACATCCCATGGACATCCCATGGACATCCCATGGACATCCCATGGACACTCCATGGACATCCCATGGACATCCCATGGACACTCCATGGACACTCCATGGACACTCCATGGACACACCATGGACACTCCATGGACATCCCATGGACATTCCATGGACACTCCATGGACATCCCATGGACATCCCATGGACATCCCATGGACACCCCATGGACATCCCATGGACACTCCATGGACACCCCATGGACATCCCATGGACACTCCATGGACACTCCATGGACACTCCATGGACACTCCATGGACACCCCATGGACATCCCATGGACACTCCATGGACACCCCATGGACATCCCATGGACATCCCATGGACATCCCATGGACATCCCATGGACACTCCATGGACATCCCATGGACACTCCATGGACACTCCATGGACACTCCATGGACGTCCCATGGACATCCCATGGACATCCCATGGACACTCCATGGACACCCCATGGACATCCCATGGACACTCCATGGACATCCCATGGACACTCCATGGACATCCCATGGACATCCCATGGACACTCCATGGACACCCCATGGACATCCCATGGACATCCCATGGACACTCCATGGACATCCCATGGACATCCCATGGACACTCCATGGACACTCCATGGACATCCCATGGACACTCCATGGACACCCCATGGACATCCCATGGACATCCCATGGACATCCCATGGACATCCCATGGACATCCAATGGACACTCCATGGACATCCCATGGACACTCCATGGACACTCCATGGACACTCCATGGACGTCCCATGGACATCCCATGGACATCCCATGGACACTCCATGGACACTCCATGGACATCCCATGGACACTCCATGGACACTCCATGGACACTCCATGGACACTCCATGGACATCCCATGGACATCCCATGGACACTCCATGGACACTCCATGGACATCCCATGGACATCCCATGGACATCCCATGGACACTCCATGGAGACTCCATGGACATCCCATGGACGTCCCATGGACACTCCATGGACACTCCATGGACATCCCATGGACATCCCAAGGACATCCCATGGACATCCCATGGACACTCCATGGACACTCCATGGACACTCCATGGACACCCCATGGACATCCCAAGGACATCCCATGGACATCCCATGGACATCCCATGGACACTCCATGGACATCCCATGGACATCCCATGGACATCCCATGGAAACAGCTCTTCAGGGAACAGAAATTCCTCCTCCGGCTCTTCCAGGGGCACAAAAACCAACTTTCTCCTAAATCCAACAAGGCACAAACAGGTTCGGGAGACTCCCGGACCTTCCCCCTGTCCCGATTTTCCCAGCGGGGCGGGATTTCCATTCCTGGAGGGATTCCCGGAGCCTTTCCCGGCTGCAAAGCCCGAGGCGAGGTTTTGGGATTTTTGGGATGCCCCGTGTCCCGCCCCGCCGCGCGTTCCGGCAGCACTAGGTGGTGTTGCAGAGTAGTTTTGTGGGAAATTCGGGAATAAAATCAGGAATTTTGTGCTGTTTCACCTCTTCCCAAGGCTCCAGAAGTTGATTCCCAACGTGGCCCTGCCCAGGAGGGTGTTTGGGATCGGTTTTCCAGCCGCCCTCTCCATCGGAGGAGGTGGATCCCGGGCATCCCTTCACTCCCCACACACCCGGATATCCAGGATTAAATATCCCTGGAGAGCAGGAATTCCAGCTGTCCCTCCAGGAAATAAGGTTTTCTACACCCTCAGAAGGGTTTGGATCAGGTGTTTCCACATCCAGCGCTGAAAAAAGTCCAGGGAGAATTCCTATCACTCCAGGACATTCCTGAATCTCCAAATTTCAGTTCATTTTCTCAGTGGATGGATAAAAAAATGGGATGCAATTTCCAAACTGGATTATCACTGTCAGAACTCAACCCCAAGAAGGAAAGGAAGGAAGGAAGGAAGGAAGGAAGGAAGGAAGGAAGGAAGGAAGGAAATTTTCAACCCAATTTTTTTGGTTCGACATCAAAATATTTCGAATATCAAAGTATTTCAAATAAGAAAATATTTCAAGCATCAAAATATTTGAAATATTAAAAATCTAAAATAAAAATATTTCAAGCATCAAAACAATTCAGATATTAAAATATTTCAAATAAAAATATTTCAAGCATTCAAAATATTTCAAACATTCAAATATTTCAAATAAAAATATTTCAAGCATTCAAAATACTTCAAATATCAAAATATTTCAAAAGAATTCAGCTATTCTGGAAGGAAAACGCTGCCAGTTTCCAGGGGAGTTCATGTTTGGGTGAATCCAGAAGGAAGAGACACAGACTGGGAAGGTTTGTGCTTATCCCAGATCCTGCTCCCTGCACTCAGAGGCCACAAAGAGCAAATGACTCCAAGAATTCCAAGGGGTGTTCAACATTGGCAGGAGCTGCCCAGGGAGGTTTGGATCCCCATCCCTGGAGGTGTCCCAGCAAT
>JANPWX010024954.1:17371-34981 GCA_024734555.1 Trochalopteron elliotii
GATCCCATTGATCCCATTGATCCCATTGATCCCATTGATCCCATTGGTCCCATTGGTCCCATTGATCCCATTGGTCCCATTGATCCCATTGGTCCCATCCCATTAATCCCATCCCTCCTGTTGGCAGACAGGGAAGACCTTTGGGACCCCGTTTGGGATAACTCCTCTCCAATGAATTCCCAATCCCAACACCCCTGGGCTGTGCTGATAAAACCAGGAGTTCCTCTGCTGGATCCGGGATTTAGGAGCAGTGCTTCTGTTTATTTGGATGTTCCATCCCAATAATTCCAGAGGCACAGTGTCCCCAGGGCTGCAGGATCCTCCCCTCCAGCCCCAGCCCCTCATCTCCCACAGTCAACACGCTCCCAGCCCGGCTCTGCCGCCGGAATCCGCAGCCGTGTTTGTCCTGATCCAATATTTGTCTCATTCCCGCTCCTCCCCGGCAGTGTTTGCCTTATTCCCGAGCGGTCCCGTCGCTGTGTTTGTCCTGACCCGGCTCCTTCTGCCGCAGCACCGGGAATGTGCGGGGTGGAAAAGCGCCGGGAAGGGCCGGGACAGGGAATTCCGAGCGGCCGAGCCCCAGCCCTGCCTCCTCCCGTCCCCTCCTCCAGCACATCCCGCTCACGCCGACGGTTCCCTCCCAAAATCCAAAGGGAAAAGGGCTGGAGGGCTTTGGGAATTTTTTTGTCCGGCAATTAACGCCATTCCCGAGCCCAGAGATGGGGGTTGTCTGCTCCATCCTGATCCTGAGCAATTCCAGCGGGGAAAGGACAAACAGCAACCAAAAAACGGGATCAGGGAGGGAGGGCCCGGGAGGGATCATCAGGGAAGGGGGAAGGAGGAAAAGGGGAAGGAGGAAAAGGGGAAAAAGAGCAGGGAAAAAGAGAAAGAGAGAGGAGGATGCAGGAAAGGGAAGAAGGGAGGAAAAAAGGGGGGAAAGAAGAGGAAAAGGAGGGGAAACAGAGGGGGAAAGAAGAGGAAAAGAAGGGGAGAAGAAGGGGAAAAGGAGGGGGAAAAGAGGTGAAAAGGAGGGGGAAAGGAGGGGAAAAGGAGGGGGAAAGAAAGGGAAAAGAAGCGGGGAAGAAGGAGAAAAAAAAGGGGAAAAGAAGAGAGGAAAACCCAGGATTTCCCCTTTGAGTGTCATTTAACAGCTTTTCCTCTCTCTTTCCCTTCCTCTCATCTCTCTTACTACAAATCATGGCTTGCCTTTCATGCTGAGGACCAGGCTGGAACGTGGCAGGGAGAATTCATGGACAGACACGACAAAAAGCTTCTCTAAAACACCCCACAATATTTCCAAGCTGGAAGCTCTTTCAGGAGTTGTGCTTTAAATAAAAGAAATCAAATTTAAAAAATGTTGAAAATCAACAGTGACCTTAAACCAAGGAAATTGTGCCCATCCCTCCCTCTCCTGCTCCTGGAGGAGCAGCCCTGGCAGCACAGAGAGCCCAGGACGTCAGGAATTCACAGGCACCAGCATTTCCAGAAGCCTTCTTGGACAAGGTTTCTGTTTAATTGGCTTAAAAAGCCACTCTTCTCCCACACAGGCTCCTGCAGAGCCATCTGTGCAGGGAATTGGCAATCTGGAGCAAGAGGCTGTGAAGGAATTCGCCCTGCTTGGCACTGCTGGATGGTGGGGGGAGAAGAATTCCAGAGGTTGTGCCCAGCCAGGGTCAGCCAGGGGAGAGCGAGGGCTCCAAAGGGCACTGGGAATTCCAGGTGTACTGGGAAAGGCCTGGGGCACAGGGAAGGACAGAGAGGAAACCTCTGGGGATGGAGGAGTTGGGCCCTTTTGGAGTAACTGTGGTGAGGAGGTGAAAATTTGTGCTCTACAGTTCCTCATTTTCTTTGGATAGAAGGAACTTGGGAAGAACTGTGGACGTGGAATTAGGGATGAAATGGGGAGAGGAGCACAGAGAGTTCTAAAAAATGTTCCTGTAGGGCCTTGCCTCACAACTGCTTCATTTCCATGAAATGTTTTCATTTCCATGAAATTTTTCGTTTCCAAACATTCCCAAGTCCAAACCTCTGCCAGGAAACCACAGCCTGTGGAGATGGAGCCCCTGCTCCAGCACATCCAGGCTGCTCCCAGAACAGCAGGGAAAAGCTGAAGGCTGGAACCAAACCACTGAGGGCATTCCCAGGGGGTTTGCCAAGAGCACCAGGAGCTGCCATAGGAACAGGGGGGGCTCACCTGGAGAAGGGAAGGCTCCAGGGAGGGGTGGGAATGTTCCCCTGGAGAAGGGAAGGCTCCAGGGAGAGCTGGGAATGTTCCCCTGGAGGAGGGAAGGATCAGGGAGAGCTGGGAATGTTCCCCTGGAGAAGAGAAGGATCAGGGACGGCTGGGAATGTTCCCCTGGAGAAGGGAAGGCTCCAGGGAGAGCTCAGAGCCCCTGGCAGGGCCTGAAGGGGCTCCAGGAGAGCTGCAGAGGGACTGGGGACAAGGGCTGCAGGGACAGGACACAGGGAATGGCTGTGCCAGTGCCAGAGGGCAGGGCTGGCTGGGAGATTGGGAATTGGGAATTCCTGGCTGAGCTGGAATTCCCAGATTTGCTGTGGCTGACCCTGGATCCCTGGCAGTGTCCCAGGCCAGGCTGGAGCACCCTGGGGTGGTGGGAGCTGTCCCTGCCCATGGCAGGGGTGGCTGGGATGGGATTTAAGGTCCCTTCCAAGCCACACCCCTCCAGCATTCCATGACTTCCAAGGCAGTCAGAGGTGCTTTCCACACTTTCCAGTGCCAAACATCCCTCTCCAAAGCCTCAGGGAGCTGCAGCTGAGGTTTCCTGGCTGTGTGGATCCTGGGATGCCACAGCAGGGTCCACCCATGCCCCTTTCCCATTCCATGTCCCCATTCCATGTCCCCATTCCATGCCCTGTGGTGCCACCCTGTGCCCCACCCCGACCCAAGGCAGGACAACACCAGGCTCCTGCTCTCCAATCCCATCTTTCTTGACACTGAAGGGATAATAAAGGGATAATTCTGTGGCGTTCCCTCAGCCAACCATCCCTGAGCAAGTTTGGAGCTCCTCCTGACAGGATTTAGGGCAGAGCCCGAGTCCCTGCTCCCGGGGCTCCCCTTTCCCCATCCCGGGAGGTTCCAGGAGAGCAATCCCAGGATCTGCAGCATTTCTCATCCTCGGGAAAAGGCTTTGCCGTGTTAACAACAATTTCCAAGGGTATTCCCCTCGGGGAGTCGTCCTTTCCCGGCAATATAAATGACTCCAAAGGGCGAATCAGCCCCGGCAATTAAACCTTTTAGAGCAGGTGAGCACCTCCTCCACATGAAATCCTGCCGGGAAAACGGCCTCTGGCAGCCCCGGGCACGCAGGGTGCTGCAGAGCCACTAAACACACACAGCCATAATCACAGGAGCTGCCTCATTTCCCCGGGATCTTCCCGAGATCCATCAGCTCCGCCTTGATTTGGGATCGGGGGCTGTGCTGCCCTCTCTCCCTGACGTGCCTTTAAGCCTGGTTTAACCTCTCAAAGGTGGTTTGTTCCTGAAGATTTTGGCTGTGGAGTTGTGGCAAACTGTGCTGGACACTTGGATCCGACCCCTTGGGCATTCCTGCTTCTCCCACCTCCCTTTATTTTTCCAGGGGAATCCCATGGCAATGTGATCCCTCATGGGGCAAAGGGAATGGGGTGTAAGTCAGGAAATGGGATCTTGAAGTTTCCTCAGCCTCAATGATCTGTTTCAGTTGACTTGGGAACAGAGAAAAGGAAAATAAGAGATTGGAGGTGGGAAATAAACGGGAATTGAGGGGATTTGGAAAAATGCATCAGCAAAAGTAACCAGGGAAGAGTGGGAGAAGCTCAGGGAGTGGAGCCCAGGGACTGCACCTGGTGACCGTGGGGGTGGTGAGGGGAAATTGGCCCCACAGAGGGGCTGAACACAAAATCCCAGGATCCCTGAGCCTGGAAAAGCCCTCCCAGCCCAGGGAGTCCAAGCTGTGCATGATCCCCACCTTGTCCCCAAGTGCCACCTCCAGGAATTCCCTGGACACCTCCAGGGATGGGCACTGCAAACCTCCCTGGGCAGCCCCTGAGCACCTTTTCCACGGGGAAATTCCTGCTGCTGTCCACCCTGAGCTCCCCTGGCCCAGCTCCCTCTCCTCCTGTCCCCGTTCCCTGGAGCAGATCCCAAATCCCCCCCGGCTGTCCCCTCCTGGCAGGGAATTCCAGAGAGGGAAAAGATCCCTCTGCATCCTCCTTTTCTCCAGGCTCAGCCCCTTTCCAGCTCCCTCAGGAATTCTCCAGCCCTTTCCCATCTCCCTCAGGAATTCTCCAGCCCTTTCCCATCTCCCTCAGGAATTCTCCAGCCCTTTCCCATCACCCTCAGGAATTCTCCATCCCCTTCCCAGCTCCCTCAGGAATTCTCCAGCCCTTTCCCATCTCCCTCAGGAATTCTCCAGCCCTTTCCCATCACCCTCAGGAATTCTCCAGCCCTTTCCCATCTCCCTCAGGAATTCTCCAGCCCTTTCCCATCTCCCTCAGGAATTCTCCAGCCCTTTCCAGCTCCCTCAGGAATTCTCCAGCCCTTTCCCAGCTCCCTCAGGAATTCTCCTCCTATGCTTTAATCCCCAGTGACCCTCTCAGGCATTCCTGGGTGTCCTGGATCAGCACCCCACGCTGACCAACCCCCCTGAACACAAACCTTGAGCCACAGGGAGCAAATCCCAAATCCCTCCCAAAGTCCCCTGGAGCTGCTCCTAAACCAGGGCAGGTCAGCCCAGCCCCAGCTCTGACTGTGGCACCTCAGGGCAGCTGAGCTGCATTTTCCTCACTTGCCACATATTTTTTGCCAAGCCCCAAAGAGGAGATAAATAAAACCCTGTTATTGGCAGGATCAGCCCGTGCACGAGCACAGGTTGAAGTGCCCGAGTTCTGAGGAGATAACAATTACCAGCAAGTCATTACTTACCAACAGGATAATTTTTCAAGCAAGCCTGAACGAATCTGCACATTTCCAGCCAGCAAATAGCTTTGAAAACCCTCTGAGCTGGAAAAAAAAAAAAACCCATTGTGAATCCCCAGCATCTGCTTTGCTCTTGAGTGTATTTTAAAAAATATTTGTTTAGGCCTGTAATCTAAAAGAGGGAACCGTGGCTCTGAGTGTGGCTGAGATGTTTAGCCCGTGGCTAAACAGGATTTTCCTGTTCACAGTTATGATTTCGTGTTTGGCCATAATAAAAAAGCCTTGATGAAAAAATATAGATGTTCCCAGCGTGAGCACTGTCACATCACTGGTTTATAAATAAACATGGATTACGTTCACAAAACCTCCCTGAGCACAGTGACCTCGCAGTGCCAACGCCTCCCACAGCCAGCCCTGAGCTCCCAGGGGATGCTGCTGCTGCTCCAGGGAATTCCAGGGATCCCTGCCCACAGCAGGGGGTTGGAAATGAGGGATCTTTGTGGTCCCTTCAACCCCAAACCCTTCAGGGATTCTGCTGTGGAGGGGAACAGCTTTTCTTCCCAAAGCTCAGGAAGGAGTTCTGGAAATAAAACTTGGGGGGTTGGGAAGGTTTGGGAATGACAGAGCACCAGGGATGGTGGAGCTGTCCCAGACTCTGCAGCCTTTAACGTGGCCCCATAGAAATAAAAACTGGGGCTTATGGAAAACAGGGGGAGGGACTTTTTATATGGGCAGAGAGTGGTGGGATAAGGGGGAATGGTTTTAAACTGCCAGAGGGCAGGGCTGGATGGGAGATTGGGAATTGGGAATTCCTGGCTGGGCTGGAATTCCCAGAGCAGCTGTGGCTGCCCCTGGATCCCTGGAATGTCCAAGGACAGGTTGGACATTGGGGCTTGGAGCAGCCTGGGACAGTGGGAGGTGTCCCCAAAATGGCAGGGGGGGAAATGGGATGGGATCAGTGGGATGGGATCAGTGGGATGGGATGGGATGGGATCATGGGATGGGATGGGATGGGATCATGGGATGGGATGGGATGGGATGGGATGGGATCCAGGGGATGGGATCCAGGGGATGGGATCCAGGGGATGGGATGGGATCAGTGGGATGGGATGGGATGGGATCATGGGATGGGATGGGATCAGTGGGATGGGATGGGATCAGTGGGATGGGATGGGATCAGTGTGATGGGATGGGACCCATGGGATGGAATTTAGGGTCCCTCCCACCCCAAACCATCCTGCAGTCCCTGTGCCAGGGGTTTTGTTGCTTCATCTCCACAGCGCAGGGAACACAGCCCAGCACCCCCATCACTCCTGGGTGAGATATCCCAGCTTTTCCTTGCACTCCTTCCTTCCATCTCCCACAGGTGCCTTTGCCCAGCCCTCTCCTCCTGGCAGCACAACCCCAGCAGGGCTAATTCCCAGATTTCCTGCTGCCAAGCCCAAATCCCGCCCTCCAACCCATTTCCCCTCCTCCTCCAGGGGGGCTGCTCTTTGCTTGTCACTTCTTTTGCTGGGAAGTGTCATTTGTTTACATTTTTTTTCCCCCCCAGTGCTGTGAAATGATGGCTCCAGCACCAAGGTGCTGGTAAATGACAACCTAATGGCCAAGCTGAGTGTGCTCTAACAGTAAAAAGAAAGAAATCACTAATCAAAGTCTCTCAAATTATATGGAATACTGACAGCTTTTTACGCTGTTTTAATTAAGTACACTGTAATTTAAACCACTGAACCATAACAACCCAACGTTTAGTGTTATATCCCTGGGAGAACTTTAAAAAATATGCATAATTCTGCCTGCGAGGTAATTGAGGGATATTTTTGGGGTGGTGGGGGTAATTAAAGGTTGTACAGGAGAGGAACAGGAATTTTACTCGGGTACTGATGGTGTCAGCAACTGTGCTGGGGAAAGGGATCCACGAGCCCAGCTGAGGTTCCTCCTGGTGATTCTGGAGGTTTGGGAAGGGCTCTGGCAGCTCCTGGATCCCAGGGAGGTGTGAGGGGCACTTTTCCTGCCATGGGCACCTTTCCCTGGCCCCAAGAGCAGGGTGAGCAGGGGAAGGAATTGATTTCTCACACAGGCAGGTCAGGGCTGGCCCTGTCCTGGCTCAGGGCCCTGTGCTGGGGCAGGGAGGAAGGGACAGCAGGGTTGGGGTGATGATGATGATGATGGGGAAGCAGGAGGGGAGGAAGGCAGCCCTCGATTATCCCAGAGCAGGAAAGGGTCTCCCAAGCCCTGGGTGAAGTGTGCTGAGGGATTCCAGACCCACATGGAGATCCTGCTCTGGATGCACAGGAGCCAGCCCAGCCCAGCCCTGCTCCTGCTAGGCAGGAAGGGACAGCAGGGCTGGGGGGGATGAGGATGGCTGAGGGGAGGAAGTCAGCCCCAGTTATCCCAAAGCACAAAAGGGTTTTCCAAGCACTGCCAGGGAGTCCTGGGAGATCCCAGACCCACGTGGAGATCCTGCCTGGATGCACAGGAGCCAGCCCAGCCCTGTTCCCTCCAGGAAGGGACAGCAGGGCTGGGGGGATGAGGATGGCTGAGGGGAGGAAGTCAGCCCCAGCCATCCCAAAGCACAAAGGGGTTTTTCAAGCACTGCCAGGGAGCCCTGGGACACTCCAAACCCACACGGGGATCCTGCCCGGACGCAGAGGAGCCCTGCTGGTTTAAAGCCTGTCCCACAAACTCCTCCCAGGGCATCCTTTGAGGGGCAACATTCACCATAGAGGGAGGCAGGAGAGGCTCTGGCAGCCCCCAAAGCTGCTGGGCTGCAGAGCTGCAGCTGCCACGGGATGTACAGGGAGATTCAATGTGAAAAGTGGAAGATAATGTGCTCACACACTAATGGGCACTGAACTAGACACAGGCTCATTTTTCACATCATGTCATCTCTAAGGTTTGAATAAAAAGCAACGGCGAGAATGAGCCTGGATCTATCTCAGACATTATCATTTGCCTCCTCGGTTTTATTTGTGTTGACTTGTACAGTCTCAGGAGCTGACAGTGTGCAGGGCCCTGGATCAGTGTGAGTGATAATACACAGCACATTACACTGCTGGTGACAGCTCCTGTTCCCCGCGCTGGCATCTGAGCGCCGCGCATCTCCCTCCGTCAGCTCCAATGCTGCCAGCTGACAGCAGACAGCACCTCACCGAGGGGACATCACACACCCTGTCTGTTATCATTTCACCACATAAACTGCAGTTTCCAGGGGGATCTTGTTCGGGAAATTAGTGTCAGTCAAACTTTGGGGGGATTTTTTTTTATTTTTTTTTTTCTCTCTCTTTTCTTTCGCGCTCCTTTTTTTTTTTTTATTGTTATTATTATTATTTTATTTCTTCTTTCAGAAGATAAATAGCCCCAGCAGAGGGGCTCCGTTTGTGCTGCTGCACAAAGCCTAATTTGAAATTGTGGAGGGTGGGGGAAATCACCATTTTAAAAATAATAATCCTCTCCTTGTGGCTCAGCCTTCATCTGACCATGACTAAACAGCCCCGTGGCTCGCAGCACTTTTAACACACCAATACAATCTTGTTTTTTTTTTGCATTAGATCCGTAATTTCTCCTCTCAAAACATCTCAGAATTCCTCACCCAGCCAGCAGTCTGCATCAGAAAAGTTGCTGAAGCCGTGGGATTGGAGTATAAATTCCTGTAACCTGAGACTTCCCAGCTGAACCCTGCACGCTCGGCCCCACAGGCACAATGCTTAATTAAGTGTAATATCCTTATTTAAGGCAGGCAGTCTCTGTAAGCCTGGTAAGTGTTCCAGAAATTATTTTCAGAGATTTCTTAGCTGCAGGAATGTACAGGGGAAGGCAAAAAAAAAAAAAAATATTACCAAGATAATCTACAGTCTCCAGAGGATCCCTACCTTGCAGAGATATGCAAAAAGCCCCAATTCTTTTGTTTAACCTGGGAGATAATTCGAAACCTGCAGCTAATGAATCCCAGGGGGTGAGAGGGGTTTGGATTAAGCTCCAATTTGCTAATCCTGCTGCTGGAGGTGGGGGAGGATCCTGGCAGCCCATCCCTTCCTCCTGGGCTGAGCACATGTGGAGCTGCTGCTGCTGCTGGGGGGGTCCTGTCCAGGCCCCTGGGGATGGGACAGCAGCAGGGCAGCTCCCAGTGCATCCCAGTGACAGCCCAGTGCATCCCAGTGCCAGCCCAGTGCATCCCAGTGACCCCAGTGCCACCCAGTGCATCCCAGTGACAGCCCAGTGCATCCCAGTGACAGCCCAGTGCCACCCAGTGCCATCCAGTGCATCCCAGTGACAGCCCAGTGCATCCCAGCGCCAGCCCAGTGCATCCCAGTGCATCCCAGTGCCACCCAGTGCATCCCAGTGCCACCCAGTGCCACCCAGTGCATCCCAGTGCCAGCCCAGTGCATCCCAGTGCATCCCAGTGCCAGCCCAGTGCATCCCAGTGGATCCCAGTGACCCCAGTGCCACCCAGTGCATCCCAGTGATCCCAGTGCCAGCCCTTCCCAGTCCCATCCCAATCCCATCCCAGTGCCATCCCAGCCCCTTCCCAGTCCCATCCCAGTCCCTTTCCAGTCCCTTCCCAGTCCCATCCAATCCCATCCAGTCCCTTCCCAGTGCCAGGGATGGAGAGGGGATGGATGCTCCCCCCTGGTTGCCACCACCCAGCACTGAAGTTTCCAAAGCTGCTGCTGTTCCCCAAACCCACTGAGCCGCTTTCCTGACACTTCCCAGAAATCCCCCTGTCAGAATCACAACCATTCCCAAGCACTGGGACCATGACCTGCCAATCCTGGCAGCTGCTTCCCCTGGAATTTCTGCTCCTGCTGGAATGAACCTCAGCTGGCTGAAGCTGCTGGGAGGGTTTAACTCTGAGGGTCGTGTTCAGAGCCTTTGCCTGCTTTGAATTCCCTCTGCTCCCACCCTCAGGAGATGCCACAAGCCATGAAAGATGGGAAATGACACCCCAAACTCACTCCTGGCTCAGCTTTAGTGGGATTTCTCCTTCAAAGCTGCTCCCAGGCAGCTCCCTCACCCCTCACTCCTGTTCCTGCTCCGTGTGTTTTGTAAGGAATGGGAATTAAATCCACAACAGAAGTGAATCCCAGTGAGGACAGGAGGAGGGATGGGAGCAGCAGGAAATCTGGGATGCAGCTCTTTGCCAAGAGGAGCAGTGGGAGTGCTCCTCACACAGTGCAAGAACCAAACCAGGATGGATCCTGGACCCCACACCAAAGATTCTGCTGGAGCAGGATCCTGCAGGTTTGGGGGGGTTCTAATAAATTTCAGAATCTTTGTGTTCTCAATTCTTTGGGAAAACAATCAATTGTACAAATATTGGGGTGAGCTGATTGTGACCTTCCAGGACCTGAAGGAGCCAGCAAGAAACATGGAGAGAGATTATTTACAAGGGCTGCAGGGACAGGACACAGGGAATGGCTGTGCCAGTGCCAGAGGGCAGGGCTGGCTGGGAGATTGGGAATTGGGAATTCCTGGCTGGGCTGGAATTCCCAGATTTGCTGTGGCTGCCCCTGGATCCCTGGAAGTGTCCAGGGCCAGGTTGGAGCACCCTGGGATGGTGGGAGGTGTCCCTGCCCACGGCAGGGGGTGGCTGGGATGGGATTTAAGGTCCCATCCAGCCCAATCCATCCCAGGAATCCACGGCTGGGAGTGTTTGGACGAACTGTCACAATCTGTGCCCACACTGTGACAGGCAGGACAAGGACACAAAATCCAAATAAGTGAGAACCACTCGCTCCTCCTGTTGGCTTCCCTCATTCAGCTCCTTAACCCGTCCTGCCCCCGTCTCCTCTTCCCACCAGACAAAGAGGGAGAAGCCCCAAACAATCCGGAGTGGGATTCCACCAGTCCCCCCGTCCCTGGGGGAAGCTCCGCCGCTATTTAGCTGATTGCAATTTCTCATCACAGCAATTCTCCCCATCATCATTATCAGTACAGCAATCAAACACAAACAGGAGCTGCGGCTAAATGAGACAGGGCCGGGTAATGAAATAATTGCTGTGCTCGGCAGCGCAGGGACACTCCCAGCCCCCAGGTCCCGCCCTGCTCCCAGGGACACCGAGATTCCCGTGCTTTATCCAGCCTGGACACACTGCAGCCAGCAATCCTTGCCCAGGGCAGGGGAGATCCCGGCTTATCTGCCAGGGAATTTCCTTTGGAGTCTGCAGCTTGGAAATATGTACCAGCTAAAACCTATATTATTATTATTATTATTATTATTATTATTATTATTATTATTATTATTATTATTATTATTGTTATTGTTATTGTTATTGTTAGTAGTATTAGTAGTATTGGTATTATTATTATTAATGGTAATTATTATTATTATTATTATTATTATTATTATTATTATTATTATTATTATTATTATTACTGTTATTCTCTGCCTCACCTGAGCAGGGATTTCCCTGCCCCCAGAGGGTACAGCCCTCCCTTGACAATGCTCACACCCAAATGTCTTGGAAGTGGGATAAATGTGGAAAAGAATTGTTCATATTTCTGGAGGGTTTCAGGCAATACGGGATTCAGCATTGCAACTGACTTTTAATTCAACAGATTTCTCTATATATATATAACATATTTATATTTATATTTATATTTATATTTATATTTATATTTATATTTATATTTATATTTATATTTATATTTATATTTATATTTATATTTCCAATGGTCCCCCATGTTCATTCCCTGTTCTTCTCAAGGAGTTTGTGTCTCCCAGTCTTCTGGGGTGTTCAGTGTCCACATAAACTTTTTTTATACATTAAAATGTCTTTGACCAAATTGAGATCCACTGGGATCTCCAGAATCTCCCCAGTGCTGTTTATCCTGCTGTGTCCCAACATTTCCATGCCCATCCCCACCTCAAACACCCCAGAGCCCCCTGAGGCTCCCAGGATGAGGGGCGAAGGTGGATTTCAGGCTTTGAATAACAGTTCCCAGAGGGATCCTCCCGGGGATCCCTCTGCTCCTTCCAGAGCATCTCTGAAGGGCCCTGCTGAGCTGGGACCCGGCTCCCAAACCTTCCTGCTCCAGCACCGAGCTGGGATTTTGGCTGTGCCAATGCCTGAGACTGGGAAAATTGGGGAATTTCAGGGGTTTGGCTTTTTGGGGTGCTGGGAAGCATGGAGTGGTTCTGTGTGTAAATCCACAGAGACGTGTAGGGATGGATAATTCATAGAGATGAGAGGCAATTGAGAGGTTGGTGAGAGAGAATTGACAGATTGATGAGGGATAATTGATAGATTGATAGAATACTGATAGATCATCAGCTGTCTATCAATTGTGCATCAATTGACAGATAGACAATTGATCCACAGCTGACAGATGGATAATCTTCCCTCACACTGTGTGATTTTTCTCTCACCCTTGAGAAGAAATTCTCCCAATTCAGAGTGAACTCTCAAACCCACATCCCAGTTTAATAAGAGAGAAAAGGCCCCTATTTCCAGAACTCCTGTTTTTCTGCCAGGTCAGGTCCTGTCCCCCCCGCACAGCACAAGGTGGCTCTGGGGGCAAAACCACCCTGGTGTTTCTCTGACCCACCCAGACAAAGGTCAGAGTGAATTCCTGGGAGCTGAGCCACAGGACTGTGCTGGGACACAGATGGATGGGGCAGTGATGAATCCTCAGTGATGCCTTCAGTTTTATCTTCCCTGTATTTCAGAGCCTGTGCTGCCCAGGGGTGCAGCTCTGAGCTCACAGTCAGTGTCACTCAGCTCTGCACACAGCAGGGACACAAAACAAATCCTTTTCCTGCTGAGGACCAAGGACAACTTTCAGCCCAAAAGCACAAACAAGGGTGGGCTGGAGGGAGGAACAAGAAGGATGGGACCTCACAGCCTGGAGGTGGAATTGGACAATTAAACTCCAAGATGCAAATGGACAAAAACTTATAAAAGTGTGAGATCTCCTGACTGTTTGTCCATTTTGTGACCAATTTGGGTCCACCCTTGGTGTAGCCCTGGTCAGCCTCTTGTACTGCCCAAGGTGAATCCTTAAAGGCCTTTTAATAATATCTACTTTATTCTCCAGCTCTGTCCAGTCTCTGTTTCAGGTCAGCCTTCCCAGGACTGTGCAGGGACACAGATGGATCAGGAGTGGAGGCACCTGGAGAGCCCCTGGACTGTGCTGACCCAGTGGGCACACGGGCAGGGACACCAGGGATGCTCAGGCACAGGGTGCTGCCCTGGGAATGGGGTGATCCAGCAGTGAAAACATCCTAAACACAAATACAGACACATGTCCATATCCTGGAGGACAGAAATACAGACACGTGTCCATATTCTGGAGAACAGAAATACAGACACGTGTCCATATTCTGGAGGACAGAAATACAGACACGTGTCCACGTCCTGGAGGACAGAAATACAGACACGTGTCCATATTTGGAGAACAGAAATACAGACACGTGTCCATATTCTGGAGGACAGAAATACAGACATGTGCCCATATTCTGGAGGACAGAAATACAGACACGTGTCCACAACCTGGAGGAGAGAAATACAGACACGTGTCCATATCCTGGAGGACAGAAATACAGACACGTGTCCATATTTGGAGAACAGAAATACAGACACGTGTCCATATCCTGGAGGAGAGAAATACAGACACGTGCCCATATCCTGGAGGAGAGAAATACAGACACGTGCCCATATCCTGGAGGAGGGAAATACAGACACGTGTCCACGTCCTGGAGGACAGAAATACAGACACGTGTCCACAACCTGGAGGAGAGAAATACAGACATGTGTCCACAACCTGGAGGACAGAAATACAGACACGTGTCCACGTCCTGGAGGACAGAAGTACAGACACGTGTCCACGACCTGGAGGACAAAGCATGGGGGAATCTCGAACAGAACAGGTGTCACTGTCCCTCCCGCCATCCCGCCGGGAATTTTCCAGCCCCAGACCCGCCGGGAACACTCGGAATGGGGCTGGGATTAAAGGCCGGGTTAAAGGCAGAACATCCCAGCCGGAGGGGCCCTTTCCTCTCCTCCCCTCCCCGCCCAGCCCCGCGCGGGCGGCCGCAAGGTAAACACGGAGCGCCGGCGGCGCCGCCGGAATGTTGACAGCGTTATTTCCAAAGGTATCACGGCTTAATCAAACCTCCACCCCGAGCGTCGCCGCGCCGAGCTCCGCCGTAAACCCCCCAAAATTATATAACACACATGTTTTTATGCTTTGCCAATTACAGCCGGAATAGGGACTGTTTGTTTCAGCCCCTCTCAAAATGAGGCGAGGATGGGAAAACAACCTATTTTCCTTATTAGGTTCAGGAGTCAAAGGACTCAGCCAGGAGCCGCAGGCTTCAAGAGCATAGAAGATTAAGACATATATTGGATTCATGATGGAGGGCACAAAGTTCATTTTCAAAATAAAACAGAATTTTATTCATATTCCTTTTAAAATTCAGATTGCCATTTGCCAGCTGACCTGTGACATGGCAGCAGTGTATTACATTTTCAATGAGCAGCCTGTCTGGAGCTGGCAGGAGAGGAAACTGCTTCCTGGTGGAGTTTTTTCACCACCCTTAAATAGTAAGAATTTGTCGGGATTGTTGTCAGTAATGGGAGATGGTGCAAACAGGGACAGGGCAGCATATTTATTTTTAATAAGGCAACATGCAGAATAGCAAAGTCCCTGGCATTATGCACCGAATGGGGCTGAAAAAAACAGAAAGAAAGGAGAAACCAGAGCTCGCTTGCAATTTGTATGTGGAAATCAGGGGTGGAAATACTTGGCAGATACATTGAAAATCAAAACAAAAGCAGAGCAGGGAGGGGGGGGAAAAATTCGCATCTATATTAAAAACTGAAATGCAAACGCAGTCGGCAGCGAGTTTGCGGAGAGCGCGAGTCAAGCCAAGGGTTTCTCTAGCGAGGAGCGAGATTTATGGAGCTCGCCATCTGTCAAAATTAGATTACAAAAGGCACATATGCAAAGATACACCACGCCTGATTTTCATATATATTAAACTGTGCAACTCCTGCGGAAAAATGAGGCTCCGCACGCGGCGGCGCCCGGAAAGCTCCCGCGGCCAACTTTGGGGCTTTGCTGGGATTGTGCTGCCTCGGGGACAGAGGGGGATGTCCTGTAGGGTCTGGAGATCCGGCCCCACGCGGGGCTGGCTGTGCAGCTCCAGGGAACACCCCAAATGCAGCGCCTGGGCTGGAAGGTGCTCACGTGGAGGGAGGGACTGGCAGAAAGGGGATGTGGAACACGCTCAGCCCAGCCAGGTGGTGATGCTGCCTTGGGGTGTGAGCCAACAGAGAGAAGGATGACACAGAACCCCTCTCCAACCCGTTCTCCAACCAATTTTTCCTTGTGGCCCCCATTTCGGGGTGACACAGCGGGATTCCCAGTCCCTCCCAGTCCCACACCAATTATTTGTTGTACGGGGTGCCTTTTGTCCCCGCAATCAAAGCCCGAGTACAAACCACGGCCGCTCTCCTGATAACTTAATCAAGGACTCTCTGCTCCAATCTACCTGTAGATAAAACCCGGGGTGTATTTTGACACGGAGAAACAAATCCACTTAGGGCAGGTGAATTAGCTAATCATCATCTCAGCACCAGCACGGCTCGGCGCGGGGATGCTGCTGAATATCAATTCTGCCCGCGCTGGATGGCAGCCCGGCCCTGCCCCGGCTCTCTCATGTGAGCCACGTTAACCTGCACTAGGGAAATCCTCTCCTGTTGACAATGGAGGAGCAGGAGAAGCAATTTTGTCGGCAATCTATTTTACTTTGGGAACAGCTGAGCTCCGAGGCGGAGCGCTCCGGAGAGAACAGGGCAGGGAAGGGATGCTCAGCCCTACTCCCAGGTGTTGGCAGACCTGGCATCGGTGTCCAGGATGCTCAGTGGGGGTTTTCCATCAGGGATGACACACGGCTGTGACATTTCTCATCAATTTTTACCCCAATGTCTATTTTTACCCGACTCAAAGGGGTTTAATTGACCACAACGTCACCTCACAGCTGTCCGTGAGCTCTGGCTAACAGGTAGAAGCAGCGAGTTCTAAATATGACAAAAATATAAAAGGAAAAAAATCTCCACTTCTCTATTTCTGCAGGATCATTGCATTTCAGATCCTAATATTTTTTAATTCTGGATGGTTCTCATTTCACATTTCGTCTCAGTTTTAGAATATAAAACGTTTTGAAACACCAACCTGCAGAGCCGTGCGTTTACCTCATATCTGGATTTATGAAACTGCCTGCTGGAAGGTGCTGAGGCTGGTTGGGTATTAAAATAATAATTAATATGAACAGTGTTACACCACTGCTCGATGCCATGGCCACTTTTTGCATTAATCATAAGAAGAAATCCAAGGCTGCTCGAGCCATTCCCAGCATTTCAATGGGTAACTCTGCGCGGGAAGGGCCTGGGGCTCTGCTGACACCCCCAGCCGTGGGTGGGCACCCTGTGGGTGATGCCAGCCCCGTGCCTGCTCCTCCTGGGAGGAGCCACACCTTGGGAAAGCCGAGGAGAGGAGCCCAAAGCGGGGAGAGGAGCCGGGAGCAGCCACAAGGACCGGGCGAGGAGCGGAGCCGCCGCTCGCTCGGCTCTTCCTCCCAAACCCCGCTCCTCGTCGGGCATAAAATACAGGCTCCTTAATTGGTGTGTGCTTCTCCAACATGTTTTTAATGAAAAGGCGGCACATAACTCTCGGTTTGTTGGCTGGCAGAGCCCAATTTACAAAAGTGGGAGTGCGAGATAAGAACAGAGTACATCTGCAGCGCAGGCTGTGCAATGAATCACGCCGTGCCAGAGTTGAGCAGAATATAATTGAGTCCAACATCTCTGAGCACTTTCACCATAATTAATGATAATCTGTAACAGAGGAATCTGAGATTCCAGTTCAGAGAACTGTTTAATTAGGCCAAGTAATGAAAGCAGCAGCAGTACAAGAATATGGCCTGCCTCATGATTAATGATTCATGCTACCGAACACAAAAGTGCCGCGCCGTTAACTCCAGCGGGGCTGCAGCGCCCTGGCATTTACAGAATGGGGAAATGCGGCTTTGCCGGGCTCGGGATGGAGCTGGCAGCCGCCCTGCCCCGGCTATTTACATGATAAATAAGGTTGCAAAGGTAACAGTCTCCCCCCGGCCGCCTTTGTTCCGGGGGGCTCGCGGAGAAATACGGCCTCAGCCTGGACATCAGTATTAGGGGAGATCTCCCTGCTCAATAATTAATATCCTCACTTCTAAAGTTAGGCACACGGCGCTGTTTTCCCTTTCTACAGGGCTGACACAGGCGAGCCCCGGCGAGAGGATGTGCTCCGGGTGCAGCTCCAGACACACTCAGATTTATACACAGACACACTCAGCTCGCAGGGAGGAAAAATAGTTCGGTTCACAGGGTATGAAATGTAAAAAAGAAAGGGAAAAAAAAAAAAAGAGATGGAGTGGTGTGTTTTTTGCAGGCTCCCACTTTTGCTTGGGTCAGGGTGCAAAATGTAGAGCAATTTGACACGGAATTGCCCTGGAAGTGTAAGGGACATGACAAAAGAAGTGATAAGACTGCCTGGGGCTTTAACTTACAAGCCAGCAAATTATATGGGTTTTATGTGACTATTTACTGCTCCTTTCAACGAAACAAGGAGCCCTACTTATCGTGGGCCCTGCAGAAGGCCCGGTACATATGCAAGGTGGGAGATAACATTTTCCAGAGGGCCGTGTT
>JANPWX010024957.1:0-15775 GCA_024734555.1 Trochalopteron elliotii
CACGGCTGGCTGGGTTTTTCTGCCCACACGGAGCCCCGGGTGCTTCCCCTCTCCCTGCTCTGCCTCCCTCCGTTCCCCCATCTCCCTTTCCCAGGAAACCTCGGCCGGCACGTCCCTCCTGGCAGCCTCGTTGGCGGTGGAAGTGCACAAGACATCTCCATTAAGGCCCAAATAATTCACGGCAATTAATGGGATTGACCTTGAGCAGTGACAGGAGCTGGAGATGTCCCCGGGAAGAGGCGGCCCCGCAGGGCTGAGGGGGAGGATGGATCCCCCCGAGGGTCCCCAGCACCTTTGGGTGCTGCTGGGAGGGCTTTGGGAACAACGAGGAATGGCAGGACCGGGGTGAGGAAGAGGAGGGAGATTGGATTGTACCTCAAACCCGCCACCTGGAATTCTGCAGGAATGGCTGAGCGTTGTTTTGGAGCGGCCCCGCCACCTCCCAGGCTGCTTGTTCCCATAAAAATCCCATGATTTATAAACCAATCTCCCGATGGTTTCAGGAGGGGAGGGCTGACTCCGGGGCCAAATCCCCAGGGATGGACCCGCGTTAGATGGAGCGAGGCCCGTGATTGCCCAGCCCAGGATTTCCTCCTCCCCAGCAAAGCCTCAGTTTCCCCACCCCAAAACGAGCATTGGGAAATGGGGACGAGCATGGGGATGATGGCAGGACCGCGCCCCATCCCTCCCCGCCTTGGGATCCTTTTCCCGCTGATGGATGAGGGCTTTTAAAGAGGGATGTTTGGGTGCAATCCCTCCTGCGCTCCCGCGGCGCCTCTGGCAGGTTCTTGGCATCGCCGCCGGGAGATTTTTCAGCCGTTCCAGAAAGGAGTATTTTTACCCCAGCTGGATTTTATTTATGACTCTGGCGCTGGCGGGAGCTGGGGCGGGCAGGAGCTGGGCTGGGATCTCTCTTTCCGTGAGGAGCAAAGCCAGAGGGATGTGCTGGAGGTAGATTCCGATATTCCAGCAGGATCTGAAGCAGAAAAGGGCAAAATTCTGTCCCAAAACAAGGTCCCACGTGTCCTCGTGGGGACCCACCCGAGCAACTTCTGGATGGATGTTCCAAGGTGTTATCCCAAAAAGCACTGAGGGATGTCCAGGCAGGGATTTGGCTTCCCAAATCACCACTGGGCATCTCCACCCGTTGGCTTCACTCCCCAAAAACACCACGAACACCCCATTGTTGTTTTGCTTTTTGATGTTTGCATTTTGTAGTGGAGTTTTTTACAGATTTTAATGTAAACAAAAGTAATGTTATTGTAAATTGTTCTTTTTATTTATCGTTTTTCTCTTGAAGAGAGACAATTGATGGACTTCTAGTTTGACCAGTGTCGTTGAAGAAGTGTCAACTTTATTGTCCAATCCGTAGTCATTGTCCAAAATCTATATAAATCAAATTTAAAAAATAAACTTCCCTCTTTTTGCCCTGACTGCGTGCATGTCCTTCACTTCGTGTCCTATAGCAACACCCCACGGCCACAGGCCCTGCACGGAGCAGGGTTTGCCGGGCTGGAGGCGCTTCCCACGTGGATAAATCCGGGCTGTGGGAGCCAAATCCCGCCGATTCGGTGCCAGGTCGGGCAGAGAGCACGGCCGGTAATCCCCGGCCGGCGTTTCACCTGCCCTAATCCCGGGGCAGCACTAATCGCTGGGATAACAGGGCAATAATCACCCGAGCCAGCCCTAATCCCTGTGGGAGCCGCTCTGGAGGTGTCGCTGCTGCCAGGGGACACCTGGAGGTGGCACCTTTCCCTTTTCCCTGGGGAAACTGAGGCACACACAGCTCCTTTCCAGCTCTGCTGCTCCCAAGGTTTTGCTGGGATGAGCAGATGGATCCATGAAGAGCAGGAAGAGCTCCTGGAGCTCAAACCCCTCCTCGGGATGCACGAACAGGAAAACACATCCCAAACCCCATTTTTGGGGGGTTTTACAAAAAAAACCAAGAGCTTTGCACCTGGAGTTGTTATTTTTCACCCTGCAGGACCCTCTAGAGAAGATAAATCCCCTACGAACCAGAAAGAATTAATCCAGACCAGCCCTGGGGGCAGGCCAGGAGAGTGAAAGCCTCACTCCAAGGTTTTCCCATTATTTTCCAACCATTCAGGCAGGGAAGTTCCTTGGTAGTGGCTGGAGCATCCCAGGCCCATAGCTAATCCTGAAACGTGATTAAAAATACATCTCCATCCCCTCCCTTCCAGAGCACTGCCCAAAACCCATTTGTATCCTCAGCCCTTCCTTCTTTGCTTCTGATAATGACAGAAATAGAGAAATCCCGTAATTGCCATAAATTTATTCATTTTATGTGATTATTTCTGAGGAGATGGAGGGGAGGAAAAAGAAAAAGCTTTTTATTGGAATTAATTGTCCAGCTGGGTTCATGGATTGTTCTGTGGAGCCATGGCTCCGTCACTGGTCCCCAAATTCTCCATCCTCCCAGGAAAATGGGTGGGAAAAACAAAAAAAACAAATTTTAAAAAAGGGCTGAAATACTGAAATATTTCACTCCTGAGCTGCTGCAGGGTCCTGAGCACACCCCAGCAAATCTGACTTTTGGGTGCCCCGAAGAGTGCAAAGGCACATTAGGTCCAGGATGCAATATTTATAATATTAAAATGAATATTTCAATAGGGCCCATAAAAGGAGAGGAAGGAAGAGGCGAAGCTGTGGCGCCGAAGCTGCTCCTTCCTCTGAGATAAAAATGTTTCATTTCACTTTTACTGCTCTGATTCGTCCCTGCCTCGACTTTTATATTCAATTAAAATATTAATTTTGGGGTGTAATGTAGGAATTTAATATTTCAGCTGATTTAACAAGTCAATATTATCAAAGCTGGGGGAGAGGTTTCAGAGAAGAACATCTCAACAGACCAGCAGTGACATTATTCCCCTTTTCCTTTCAAAAATTTTTTAATCCCGTGGGGAAATTTCTCCATTTCTGATTTTACCTCTATTTTTGTGAGAAAAAAAAACAAACAAACAAACAACCCACCCCAAAATATTGGGTTGCCCAATATTTAAATCACTGTGTCCAGGGGCTGGGCTGTGTTTTTTGTGCACCCAGAACCCCCCGATGGAAACAGAGCATCCCAACACCCTCAAAATCCAGGGAATTGCTGCACACCCCCTTCCTCCAGCACCAGGGAATCAAAGCACCCAATTACAGCAGCTTGTTAGGAGGGTTGGTTATCTTGGCAGCCAGAGAGGCCAACAAGAGAGTTCCTTTCCTTGGCTTGCTGTTTGTTTTGGGTTTTTTTTTAAAAGAAAAAAATAAATTGTGGAGGTTTGGAGTTGGATTTAAGCACTGGATGAGTCCAGGAACAGCTCCTCTGCAATCAGGGCTGGGCTGGCCATGGGTGTTTGGGGTTGGGAGCAGTGGGGTGAAGGCAAAAACATTATTTTATCCTCATTTTTGGGGGGTTCAGGGAGGATTTGAAGCATGGTGAGAACTAGAAAATCATTTTATCCTCATTTTGAAGAAGTTGAGGGGGGATTTGCAGCATGGTGAGGACCAGCCCGTTATTTCATCCTCATTTTGGAGGGGCTGAGGGCATTTGCAGCACCTAAATCAACCTCTTGAAGTGAGCAAGGCCCAGCAGACACTGATAAAGCCCAAAAGCTTTTGGGTTTTGTTTGTTTGATAAAACCCAAACGCTTTTTGTTCTGCCTTAAACAAAACCCATTTTGACACTGAGTTGCCGTGAGGGCAGGATCCCAAATACATAAAACCAAAAAAATTTAAGAACCTCCTCTTTTCCAGCCCTGAGCAGGTTGGGAGCTGGCAGGAGGAGCATCAAGTGACACCTGTCCCCACTCCCCTTTCCCTCCATCCCCACCCCTTCCCTGCCCCTCTGGTCCAGATGGGAACACAGGGAGGGAAAAGCCCTTCAGAGCAGCCTCCATTTGCTTTGGTTTCCCAGTTTCCCCCTCACCTGGCTTCTCCAGGCAGATTTTCCAGAGGTTTTTAGGATCAAGAGCCCTTAATGGTGCTTTGGGGACAAGGTCACCACGGGGCACAGCCCTGGTGGCCCCTCAGGACACCAAAGAGCTCCTGGTCAGCCCCTTTCCACTTTCCCCAACTCCCCAGCTGGGATATTCCAGCCTTGAGCAGATTCCAGGAAATTCTGGGCAGGGGAGAGGTGGAGCTGGGGGTTTGCAGGGTGAGAGGAAGGGCACAGGGGTGTTCTGGCCAGGCTGCTCAGGGGTTTGCACCAAGCTCAGCATCCTGGAATTGCTTCCCTGGGAAGGGCTGGGCAATTCCTCCAGGGTGGGAATTGCATCAGAAATTGGGATTGGCTGCTGGCTTTGTGCTCAGTGCATCCCCATCCATCCCTCCATCCTCTCCCCATAGCCACTGTCACATTTCCAGCTGGGCATCCCCATTCCAGGGGTTCCACAGCCCCTTTTTCCCCTTCCCTGGACCCATCCCAACAGGGGTTTTCCATCTGGGACAGAGACAATTGAGCATCCCACAGCCCGATTTGGGTTTTGGGGTGCCTTGGGATCGATTTTCTCCATCCCATAGCCTGATTTGCTTTTTTGAGGTGCTTTGGGAGCAGTTTTCTCCATCTCACAGCCTGATTTGATTTTTGGGACACCTTGGGATCAGTTTTCTCCATCCCACAACCTGGTATGGGTTTTTTGGGGTGCTTTGGGATCAGTTTTCTCCTGGCCACAGGGTGGTGGCAGCTCTGGGGTCCCACCACCACCACATCACCCATAGGACACACACTGGGCACTCTGCTGCACCCCAAACCCCACCCAAGCACCTCCAAAACCCCAAACCCCAACACCAGCAGCAGGAGGGGGGTTCCCATTCTCCCTCCTCACCTCCTCCCAGGGGATTTTAACACATTCCCGAGGGAATCTCCCCCCGGGGCCGGCAGAGGAGGGATCAAACCCATCCCAAATCCCCCCGGGCAGAGAGGGCAGTGCCCACCAGGCTCGGGAGGAGAAAGCAAAGCCTGGCTTTGATCCCGGAGCTCCGAGCTCCATCCCAACGCCCTCCCGGCTGCCGCGTCCAGCGGGAAAACAACGGGAGCAGCTGCTGAACCAGCTGGGGTCAGCCTAATGGGCATCCCATAATGGCCAGGGGGGTCTCGGGGCTGCGGGATCCCAGCTGGAGCAGCAGCCAGCACCATCCTTCCTTCCTGCCATTAGCCATCCCAGCTGGGATTTGGGCTCTTCCCGTCCCTCCCGGACCGCCGGAACCCCCCCTGGAAGGAGCATTTAGGAACATGAATTTTTCAGGAGCTCGTTTAGCAGCGAGAATCTTCCCAGCTGGTCGTGGGCAAAGCGGGTTAACCCCTTTTTGGGTGGGGATTTAGGGGGCAGATCCCGAGTGTCAATGGGATTTGGAGGGTGGGAAAGGCAGAATTCGGAGCAGGGGGTGGGTTTGGCTCCTTGTTGTTTTTTTGGTTTTTTTTTTTTTTTTCTTCCAGACAAGGGAATGGCAGCAGGAGCAACAGGAATTGTGTTTCACCCAAAACATCCTTGAAACAAGCAGGATAAACCCCACAGGGTGCACCTGGGAAGCAAAAAACCTGCCGGGAAATCCGTGTAGAACTGGGTCTCACCCAAAATATCCCGGTAACAAGCAGGATAAACCCCGTCAGGATGTGCTTAGGAGGCAAAACCTGCCGGGAAATCCGTGCAGAATTGGGTCTCACCCAAAATATCCCTGAAACAAGCAGGACAAACCCCACAGGGTGCACCTAGAAGACAAAACCTGCCGGGAAGTCCATGTAAAATTTGGTCTCGCCCAAAATATCCCTGAAACAAGCAGGATAAACCCCTCAGGGTGCACCTGAGAGGCAAAACCTGCCGGGAAATCCTTGCAGAGTCCCCCCTGTCACCTGCCGGGAGCCTTTGGGATCACAGGCAAACCCGGATCCGACGGGCAGGAGCCACCAGCAGGACTGGGAGGCGTCGGGGAAAATTGCATTTGAAGCACAGCCAGTGCTGGGAGTCCGGAATAATTATAGCAGCGGGGTCAAAAGAGCCTCCTGCAACATCGTTTCCCCGCTCAATAGGCAGCAGCTGTTCGAAATAAAATTAAAATTATTAAAAAAAAAAGCCCCCAGAAAGTCCACACAAGGGAAGGGTGGGGAGAGAGGGAGGATTCTCCAGTGGGATAATGGTTGGGTTGTCCGGGGGAAGAATCAGGATTTTTCTGGCCAGTTCTGCTGTTTGAGGTTTCTAGCAGCGATTTCTCTCAGGTTTTCCAGCAAAACTCCCCAGCCCTCGGTGGTGCCTGGCCAGAAAGGATTCAGGGTTTGGCTACAGGTGGGCACAGCTCGATTAAAGCCCCCGGGGCTGCTGGTGACGGTCTGATCGATCCTTTACATCGACCTGCTAATGGGGCTGGCTGTGGGGAGGGATTTCCTGATGTCTCCAACCCTTTCAGACCCTCTAGGAGCAGGGGGAGCATCTGCTGGGTGATTCCATCCTCCCTCAGCCTCATCTCCCTGTGCAGAGGGTCCCCCATACCTGGGATGAGGGTTTGTAAAATCCAGCAGCCTTTGAGGGCTCTGCAGAAGGACTGAGGTGGTGTCACCGACGTTCAGGGTGTCCTTTGTCACCTCCTCCACTGGCCCCTGGCACAGATCAAAAGGGGTTGGATTTTGGGGCATTTCCAGAAGGGTCTTGCCCCATATCCCAAGGCTGGGGGGGTCCCACCACAGCCCCCCACCAGTTCCTCCTCTCCCATTTCCCTGTTTTTCCTCTCAACCCTGCTCCCAGCTCAGCCTGAAGGTGAATTTTGGGGGGGAGCAGCTCTGATTTAGGATTTTGTGCCACCAACAAAAACACTGGGATTGGTGACAAAGTGCCCTGACCAATATGTCCCCTCAGGATATTCCCCCAAACATCCAAGCTGCCACTCTCATGGAAAACGCCCTGGAAGAGACTAAAATCCCACAAATTCAAAGCCAAACCCCCTGGAATGGACCAAAAATCCCACAAATTCAAAACCAAACCCTCTGAAAGAGACCAAAATCCCACAAATTCTAAACCAAACCCTCTGGAAGAGACCAAAATCCCACAAATTCAAAACCAAACCCTCTGAAAGAGACCAAAATCCCACAAATTTGAAGCCAAACACCCCAGAATAGACAAAAATCCCACAAATTCAAAACCAAACCTCCTTGAATAGACCAAAATCCCACAGCAGGGAGTGAGGGGTGGCAGCTCCTCCGTGCCTGCAGCTGGATCCTGGCCCTGGCTTTGGGCAAAGACAGGAAAGAAAATCCCCCCCCAGGGACTGCAGGCTCGGATGCTGTGAATGGCCCAAATTGGGGTTATTTTCCTGCTTTTTGGCCAAAGCTGCTGGAGCTTGACCTTGAACCAGTGTCTGGTTCCCTCCTGCCAAGCCTGAACTGCAGGAATTTCAGCAAAATAAAACCTGGAGCTGGGCGTGAGCTGCTCCTGCTCAGCCCTGGAGCCAGGGAGCTTGGCTGGCACCCCAAATATCCCAAATGGCCTCGGGGCCAGGCATCAGGCATCCTAAATATCCCCAAATGACCACAGAATGACAGCCAGGCACCCCAAATGACCCCAGGGTGACAGCCAGGCACCCCAAATATCCCAAACGGCCTCAGGATAACAGCCAGGCACCCAAAAATAATCCAAATGACCCCAGGGTGACAGCCAGGCACCCCAAATACCCCAAATGGCCTCGGGGTGACAACCACACACCCCAAATATCCCCAACAGCCTGAGGGTGACAGCCAGGCACCCCAAATATCCCCAGGGTGACAGCCAGGCTTGAGCAGGGGGGATTTTCAGGTGAATTTTGGGGACACCCAGCAGCAGTGAAAGGGGAACCTGGGGAGGAAAGGGGAGCCAGCAGCCCCTTCCCACCCCCACTGCTCCCCCAAATCTCCCAATTAACGCCGCTAATTGTCCGTTTGCAGCCTAACCGTGGCGCTGATGGGATCGAGGGTCCCTCTGGAGTCTCCCCTGCCCCACGGGCCGAGCCTGACTCCGGCACGGCGGCACCACCCGGAGGATATTGAATTATTCCCCTGCCTTTTGCTGGGAATTGCCAGTTAAGGCTCTTAGGCAGGGCTCGCTCCCAGCTCTTAATCTCATTCACCTGCCATTTACCCCGCCATGCAGAGATACCGGGGATCACATCGCTAATTAGAGGGAATAATCAACATTTACCCGCGGGATCGCGTGGCTTGCCAGAGGGAATAATCGATATTTAGTAGGGGTGCTGCAAATTGCAGGGCAGGGCAGTTCCAGGTGGGTGGATTTGGGGTGCAGCAAAGGGAAAAGATGGGTCCTGGAGCGCCAAAATTCCTCAAGAAAAGAAGTGGAAAAGCAGAAATTTGGGTTTATTGTGCGTGTGGATTAATTACATAAATAAAAAATTAAAATCGTTCCCCAGTTACCCAGCTAAGCACCCAAAACACCAGCCTGGCACCAGGGAATGTTCTCCCAATCCCAGGGATTTCTGGGCCCAAAAACCAGATTTGGGGACACCAAAACCATTTCCAAGCTCAATGGAACCCGTCCGAGTTGATCAAAATAAGGAAGAAAATAAGGAGAGAAGGAAATAAGAGAAGGAATAAGGAGAGAGGAAATGTGACAATTTGGGTTTCACATTGGCAGAGGGAGAAGCTTGGTCCTGAAATTCCTTCTCCGCTTCCAAGCTGCCTTCAGGGATGCTGGAAATACCCTGAAATTCAAGCAGGCCCCCTCAAATCCCTTCCTTTCAGCCCTCAAAGTTATCATTTAATTAAATACAATCCAAACTGCTTTGATTAGGGCCCAAGACAGAAGCGTCTCTTTTTTCAAACCTATTAACAAAAGATAAAAACCCCAAAAGCCGTGGGGGTGGAAGTTCCCACCAGTTTTTGAGGCAGAACAGGGACAGGAGCAGCATCAGGAATGGACGTGGTGCCACGGAGGCAGATGGAGGAGAGCTCTGCATGAGAAGTCCTCTTTACCCCATTTATATTTTGCTAAATTTTGATTATTTTTCGGCTGGAAAGTTTAAAAAAAACCCTCTTTTTTAACACCTTCCCGGAGGGCTGCCGAAAATAGGGAGGGTGCTGACACCCACTCCACGACTCCTCCCGTCCTCAGTTCCTTTTTTTTTTTTTTTTTCTTTTTGTGCTATTGATATGATTTTTCTTTTTTTCCTCCCGGCTCATTTCAAGCCTGAGCTCCCCAGCCTCTCGCTGACATCTGTTAAATATCCCTGAAAACCGAGCCCGAAGGGTTTGGAACCACGACTCGCTGCTATTTTCAGGATCAGGAGGGGTTTTCCCCACGCTGGGCTCGCTGGCAGCCCCGGGAGATCCAGGACATCAACCCGCTGAGTTTTCCGCTGGATTTGTTCTCCAGGGACAGCACAGGCTCCGGAGAAGCTGCTGGAAGAAGGCGAAACCAGAACTGTCCCCAATAACGAGGACAGAGGGGACCAGCAGGGAAAGACAAAGCATCCTGCACATCCCAGGGTGCCCAGCCCACCTTCCGCGTTCTCCTCCTCATCCTGCTAATTCCAATCAAGGAAAACTCCATTTGAAGAGAAGGAAAAAAACAATAATTTAATTTATTTATAATTTTTTTTGTGCATATTGGGCGTGCTCGCCGGCTGAGCCGCCCGAGCCCAGCCCTCTGTTTCACTGTACTAATGACTTTTTACACTCCAGGTAAAATCAGAACAAGACAGGAAGAGCTTTCGAGAGAGCTCGTTCTGACAAATTCCTCACTGTAATTACTGGAGCAGAAAGAACTCATCAGCAGAACACGCCGTTGCTCGGGGCGCTAAAAGTCTCGAGTGGTGGTGAATGGCCCAGATCCGGGAGCCGCAGAGCCGGGCAGGGCTCAGCAGGTCCCGCACGCCCAAGCCCGAACCAGGAGCGATTTTATACCCCAGTGACCCCGAGAAATCCCCGTCCCCCCCGGGCGCTGCGGGGGATGGGTTGGAGTGGATGGTTCCGGGAGGTTTGGGGCTGGTTGGATTCCCTGGGAAGGAAATCCAGGCTCGTTCCCACTGCTCAGCCAGGTGTGGTGCTGCTCTGGCAGAAAAAAAAAAAAAAAAAGAAAAAAAAAATTTAAAAAAATCCATTTCTGTAGTTTTGGTTTCGTGTCTGAGATGTTTTAGTTTTCTAAAATTCTTTTTTTTTTTTTTTTAATTTTTTTTATAAACAAGAAAAGTGGTTTTTTAAACTGTACTTTGTTTTTCATTCCTTTTCCTAGGAGGGACTTCTTCTTGATGTCCCTCTGGTCTGACCAATGTGATTCAAAAAGCTGACCTTTTTGTCACCAATTAGCTTGGCCTGTGTAAAATAGTGTATAAAGAAGACACATCCCAAAAATAAAAGAATCATTTTCAGCCTTCCGAAGCTCAGAGTCTGTGTCGTTGTGTACATTGTGTCATTGTGTCACATTTCCATCAAAACCGAAACCAAATCCATCAAAAGCAAAAGGGGGAAATAAATAAAGCCCAGCCTGGGCTGGTGGCAAAGCTCCAGCAGTGGTTCCAGCAGGGCTGGAATGTCCCTTTTTGGGTGAATCCACAGCTCAGGAGGTGCTGGAGAAGCAGGTCGGGAGGGAAAAGCCACCAGGATGTCCCCAGGGGCAGGAGGAGGTGACAGGCAGGGCTGGAGGGAGCAGCACCGGGGTGGAAGGAGGGGACAGCACAGAGGGACCCCAGGACCATCCCAACCCCACATCCTCACCCCAAACCTGGGCCTGACACCCTCATGGGGGCACCCAGGGAATGTTCCTCTCCCACGAGCAATGGTTTGGCTGGGAAGGGGTTTGGGAGGAGCTTTTGGGGTGTTTGGAGGGGACTGCAGAGGTGTTGTGACATTCTTGTCCCTCATGTCCTGGGAAAGGGTTTGGGAAGAGCTTTTGGGGCGTTTGGAGGGAAGTGCAAAGGTGCTGTGACATTCCTGTCCCTCATCCCTCATGTCCTGGCCTCAGAACAGACAAAACCCATCCCAGCTCTGCTTTCACTGCCCGCCCCCCCAGCCAAGGCAGCTCTCAGAGAGGGAAATCCCCTAAAAATACAGGAGAGGGAGGCTCTAAATGCCGGCTGAGTGGGTTTAGAGAGATGAGGGAGAAGAGAAATCCCTCCATCCTTGATCCTCTAGCCCGGGATGAGCTCCCAGCACGGCGGGCTGGGGGCTGCAGGGATGTCCCCCCGCTCAGGGGACAATGGGGACACACAGGAGGGCTCACAGCGGCACACGGAGTGTCCGTCCCCTCCCCTGCCGCCACCCCGCAGCCGCTGCTGGCACCTAAAAGGATTAGTCATTAGGGATTCATGGTGGATTAGACACTCGGCCCCATATGGCTTAAACACCGCGGGCAAAGCATTAGCGGGGAGCTGGCGGGGGAGGGACAGGCTGGGGGGCAGCTGGGGGACACTTGGGGACAGGCTGGCACCACCCTGTCCCCCTGCCTGGAAGGACCAGAGCTGGAGGGGCTCCCAGGCACCAGGGCAGGAGGGGGATTGGAAACCCAAAAAGGGGAAAATATGGAGCTGGATGGATCCAGACCAGGATGGACCTGGATAGATCTAGAGCAGGATGAATCCATGATGGACCTGGATAGATCCAGACCAGGACAAAGCCAGGATGGACCAGGATGGATCCAGAGCAGGATGGATCCAGGATGGATGTGGATGGACCCAGAGCACAGATGGATCCAGAACTGATCTGGATGAATCCAGGGCAGGACGAACCCAGGGTGGACCTGGATTAACCCAGAGCAGGGTGAATCCATGGACCTGGATGGATCCAGAGCATGGATGGATCTATGATGGACCAGGATGGATCCAGGATGGACCTGGGTGGATCCAGAGTAAGAGAAGTCACCTCCAGCTCACCCCCACCGAGGTCAGCCCCACAGAGCAGCCCAAACTGAGCTCTTCCAGCAGCACCATGATCCCACAAAGTTCTCCCTGCCCCCTGGAAAAGCTGGAGCTTGGATCCTGCCCTACCCTCTGCATTCTCCAGCTCCTCAGCTGCCAATTCATCAAAACACGGGGGCCCTGTGGTGCTGATGGGCAAAGCTGCTTTTCTGGAGCATCCTGAATCTCCAAAAATTACTTTTATCATTTCCTTGGATGGCTGGTTTGGATCTGCAACACCAAAGTCATGCAAGAGTTCTCTCCCAGAGTGGGGCTTGGAAAACAAAACCTTCCCTTTTGGGGGCTCCTTCCCTTCCTTTGGGGTCCCTGCACACCAATTTTGGCACCGAGTGTGGCTCCAGGCCCCCCACAGTCACCAAGACCCCCCCAGCACCCCGAGAGTGGGGCTGGAGCACAGGGGGAGAACGGATCCCTGTGCTCTTAATCTCCCTCTATCTGCTAATTAAATATTGATGGTAGTTAAATATTCATAGAACACTTGGCTCGGAGTTTTTATCTGTCTTCAGGCAGACGTGGGGTCTTTGATGTATTATTTTCCTGGTCACCCAAGGTCCCAGAAGCCTCCAGACTTGTCAACACTCTTTTGAGGGGTTGTATTTTTTTTCCCTCCCCCCATTGCCACGTGTTGCTGGGAGAGGCTTTGGGTACTTTCATCCGCAGCTTCTTCTCCCTCTGTACCTTCTCTCCTCCCGGATCTCTTCCCAGATGGTTCCCGTGGCTCTGGAGGTGTCTGTGGTGCCTCCAGAAGGGAGGTCGAGCATCCCCCGCTGCTCTCGGTGCCAGCGGGGAGAAGCCACGGTGGGTCCCCGCGGGTGCGGGGGGCACGTCCGGACCCCGGGGTGCTGCACCCCGGTTTGGGGACCCCCAAGGAGCGCCGTGGCCCGGTCAGGCCGTGCGGTGGAACAGCACCGAGAGCCGTTCGCGGGGCAGCACTGACATCTTGTGCCAAACGCAGGGAAAACAACATCCAGGGATTGTTGGGATGAAGAAATTCCTCCGCTGCCCCAAAGCCTGCTCCGTGCCCACCCTGGGCTGGCGTCTCACTCACCTCGGGGTTTGGCCGCTGCCGTGAGCACCGAGCAAGCCCTGAGGTCCCAAAAATGACAGAGGGACACAGGACTCACCCCAGCCCTGCACAGCTGGTGCTCACTCCCATTCCCATCTTCACCCCCAGCTTCACTCTCATCTTCATCCCCATTTTCATCCCCTTCCTCATCCCCATCATCATTCCCATCTTCACCCCCAGCTTCACTCTCATCTTCATCCCCATCTTCATCCTCATCTTCACCCCCAGCTTCATCCCCATTATCATCCCCATCTTCACTCCCATCTTAATCCCCAACTTCATCCCCATCTTCATCCCCACCTTCATCCCCATCTTCATCCCCATCATCCCCATGTTCATCCCCATGTTCATCCCCATGTTCATCCCCATGTTCATCCCCATCCTCCTCATCTTCACCCTCATCTTCATCCCCATCTTCACCCCTATCATCCCCATCATTCCCTTCCTCATCCTCATCTTCCCCTTCATCTTCATCCCCATCATCACTCTCATCTTCATTCCCATCTTCACCCCCACCATCTCCCCTCACCCCCTTTGAGCTGTCCCATTCCAACACCTCCCACTTGGATTTTTCCCTGCACCAAACTCACCAGGAAGGTCCTTCCCCACAGCCAGCCCAGGAAATGTTTGTGAAAGGATTTTGGGGGGGGATTTCCAAAACGGGGGAAGGAGAATCCCCACCGGGGCTCTGCTGCGTGGGCTCCACCCACCCACCCCACCTGCTGGGAGTGATGCCAGGGGAAGGATTCTCGAGGAAAACACCCCGGGCTGGGGCTGGAGGAAATGAATTCATCTCCCCTGGGGTGTCTTTTCCTCCCCTGGTCAGGCGGTGGCAGAAAATACGTGTGGAAAAGGTCACCGAGGCCACAAAGGCAGATCGAAGCTGCTGATAGCCTGGAAAGCACCACGGGGAACCAGCTCGGGGAGGTGTGAAACAGAATTCCCCAAATCCCGGTGATGCTGATCCCATCCCTACCTCCCTGCATCGCATGGACACCGTCCAGCCTTGGGGCTGGAGCCTGGAGAAAATCCAGCGAGCCCAGCAAGTGCCCAGCATAGATTTTTTTGAATTAATTTTGATCCCAGCACCTGGGTGCAGAGGATTTTATGAGTATCTTCCTTACTGCTTTGGGATTTATCCTTCTTTTTTGGTTTTTTGTGCTTTTCAGGGTGCTGGGAAATCATGAGGGAAGTGGAAATTGCAGGAACTGGGGTGCAGATCAGGAATTGGGATGAAGATCAGGAATTGGGATGAAGATTAGGAATTCAGATGAAGATCAGGAATTGGGATGAAGATTAGGAATTGGGGGGGGGCAGGTCAGGAATTGGGATGAGAATCAGGAACTGGGATGAAGATCAGGAATCGGGATGCAGACCAGGAATTGGGGTGCAAATCAGGAGTTGGAATGAAGATCAGGAATCGGGGTGAAAATCAGGAACTGGGATGAAGATCAGGAATCGGGGTGCAGATCAGGAGTCAGAGGAGGCTTTGGGTCTCTTTGAGTTCCAAATTCAGAATTTTCAAAGGTCAGGGTTGGGAAGAGCTCGCTCAGCCCAGCCCTGATGGCAATCTCAGGCAGAGGAGTTCGGTGTGATTTCAGCGTTGCAGCCGGGGCCGTCCCCGTGCGGGGGCAGCCAGAATGCCGGGGGCCAAAGGACACGGGAAATGAGTCACGAGCACTCCGAGATGTGTCGAGGAAGGGGGAAAGTTCAGCTCGGGACAGCTGTGAGAGGATGAAACTCTCAGGAACAAGGGGACGACCACAAAACCCCTTCTCTGTGCCCAGGGACAAAGGGGCAACCACAAAACCCCTGCCCTCAGGAAATGGGGACAGGGATTGTCATCCCAAATGGGAATTTTTCACCTCTCTGAGCTCCCCACCACTGCTCTGGGCTCCAACCCCTTCCCTCTGGGGCTGCTCTCCCTCTGGGATGTGGGGACACATCTCCAAACTCAGGAGAGGAGCCCAAACTCCCAGAGATTTACACCAAAGTCACACAATGCCGTGTTTTTCAGTGTTTCCACTTCCCACAGGTGGGAACATCACTCCCAACTTTCCCTGAGCCTGAATTAGGTAGGGTGCCATGGGCTGGTCCAAGCCTGGACAAGCTTCTTCCAGCAACACCTGTGTTGTGCTCAGCATTCCTCCCACGGGATCAAGATGGATTTAGCCGGGGTTTTCCTAGTGAAATCTCCCCTGGAACAGGAAGGCAGCACTCATTCCATCTTAATTTCATAGGAAGAAGGAGTCTCAGGGCAGCTGGGTGCCTTGGACAAAAAAACCCACCCCAAAACATCTCCACAGCTTTTTGGGGGCAGAATCCAGCTGGGCTCTGCAGGAATGTGGATGACAAAGGGGACTCTGTGAGCCACCTTTTCTTGGGGACCTTTTTTGGGTGACCCACCCCTGACAGAAAGCAGGGGAAGTCCTGGGTGGCTGAGGCCGGACAAGGACTTTTAAAAAAGGAAATGGCACGATCAGGGTGTGAATTCAGTGGTTACCTCAGCGTCAGCTCCGGCCAGGGGACGGAAAAGCTGAGCCGACCACACTTGGAAAGGGAGAAAAAGAGATCAAACGAAGGGTGGGGAAGAGATCTAACAAAGGGAGAAGAAGAAATCAAACAAATCCTTGTTAGAAGCAGCCCTGACCCTGTTAGGAGCAGCTTCGCTCCCGGCCGTGGCTTTGGCTGCCCCCGGGGCTATTGATCGGCTGGGAGGGAAATGCCACAGCATCGATAAAGCATCGGCTGGAAAAGCAGCTCTGCCCCGGGGACGACCGGCATTCCCGAGGTGTCCCGGTGTATCCTGGTGTGTAC
>JANPWX010024958.1:0-11416 GCA_024734555.1 Trochalopteron elliotii
TTGGGGTGCCTTGGGATCAGTTTTCTCCATCCCACAGCCCGATTTGGGTTTTGGGGTGCCTTGGGATCGATTTTCTCCATCCCACAGCCTGATTTGTTTTTTTGAGGTGCCTTGGGAGCAGTTTTCTCCATCTCACAGCCTGATTTGATTTTTGGGACACCTTGGGATCAGTTTTCTCCATCCCACAACCTGGTATGGGTTTTTTGGGGTGCTTTGGGATCAGTTTTCTCCTGGCCACAGGGTGGTGGCAGCTCTGGGGTCCCACCACCACCACATCACCCATAGGACACACACTGGGCACTCTGCTGCACCCCAAACCCCACCCAAGCACCTCCAAAACCCCAAACCCCAACACCAGCAGCAGGAGGGGGGTTCCCATTCTCCCTCCTCACCTCCTCCCAGGGGATTTTAACACATTCCCGAGGGAATCTCCCCCCGGGGCCGGCAGAGGAGGGATCAAACCCATCCCAAATCCCCCCGGGCAGAGAGGGCAGTGCCCACCAGGCTCGGGAGGAGAAAGCAAAGCCTGGCTTTGATCCCGGAGCTCCGAGCTCCATCCCAACGCCCTCCCGGCTGCCGCGTCCAGCGGGAAAACAACGGGAGCAGCTGCTGAACCAGCTGGGGTCAGCCTAATGGGCATCCCATAATGGCCAGGGGGGTCTCGGGGCTGCGGGATCCCAGCTGGAGCAGCAGCCAGCACCATCCTTCCTTCCTGCCATTAGCCATCCCAGCTGGGATTCGGGCTCTTCCCCTCCCTCCCGGACCGCCGGAACCCCCCCTGGAAGGAGCATTTAGGAACATGAATTTTTCAGGAGCTCGTTTAGCAGCGAGAATCTTCCCAGCTGGTCGTGGGCAAAGCGGGTTAACCCCTTTTTGGGGTGGGGATTTAGGGGGCAGATCCCGAGTGTCAATGGGATTTGGAGGGTGGGAAAGGCAGAATTCGGAGCAGGGGGTGGGTTTGGCTCCTTGTTGTTTTTTTGGTTTTTTTTTTTTTTTTTTCTTCCAGACAAGGGAATGGCAGCAGGAACAACAGGAATTGTGTTTCACCCAAAACATCCTTGAAACAAGCAGGATAAACCCCACAGGGTGCACCTGGGAAGCAAAAAACCTGCCGGGAAATCCGTGCAGAATTGGGTCTCACCCAAAATATCCCGGTAACAAGCAGGATAAACCCCGTCAGGATGTGCTTGGGAGGCAAAACCTGCCGGGAAATCCGTGCAGAATTGGATCTCACCCAAAATATCCCTGAAACAAGCAGGATAAACCCCACAGGGTGCACCTAGAAGGCAAAACCTGCCGGGAAGTCCATGTAAAATTTGGTCTCGCCCAAAATATCCCTGAAACAAGCAGGATAAACCCCTCAGGGTGCACCTGAGAGGCAAAACCTGCCGGGAAATCCTTGCAGAGTCCCCCCTGTCACCTGCCGGGAGCCTTTGGGATCACAGGCAAACCCGGATCCGACGGGCAGGAGCCACCAGCAGGACTGGGAGGCGTCGGGGAAAATTGCATTTGAAGCACAGCCAGTGCTGGGAGTCCGGAATAATTATAGCAGCGGGGTCAAAAGAGCCTCCTGCAACATCGTTTCCCCGCTCAATAGGCAGCAGCTGTTCGAAATAAAATTAAAATTATTTAAAAAAAAAAGCCCCCAGAAAGTCCACACAAGGGAAGGGTGGGGAGAGAGGGAGGATTCTCCAGTGGGATAATGGTTGGGTTGTCCGGGGGAAGAATCAGGATTTTTCTGGCCAGTTCTGCTGTTTGAGGTTTCTAGCAGTGATTTCTCTCAGGTTTTCCAGCAAAACTCCCCAGCCCTCGGTGCTGCCTGGCCAGAAAGGATTCAGGGTTTGGCTACAGGTGGGCACAGCTCGATTAAAGCCCCCGGGGCTGCTGGTGACGGTCTGATCGATCCTTTACATCGACCTGCTAATGGGGCTGGCTGTGGGGAGGGATTTCCTGATGTCTCCAACCCTTTCAGACCCTCTAGGAGCAGGGGGAGCATCTGCTGGGTGATTCCATCCTCCCTCAGCCTCATCTCCCTGTGCAGAGGGTCCCCCATACCTGGGATGAGGGTTTGTAAAATCCAGCAGCCTTTGAGGGCTCTGCAGAAGGACTGAGGTGGTGTCACCGACGTTCAGGGTGTCCTTTGTCACCTCCTCCACTGGCCCCTGGCACAGATCAAAAGGGGTTGGATTTTGGGGCATTTCCAGAAGGGTCTAGCCCCATATCCCAAGGCTGGGGGGGGTCCCACCACAGCCCCCCACCAGTTCCTCCTCTCCCATTTCCCTGTTTTTCCTCTCAACCCTGCTCCCAGCTCAGCCTGAAGGTGAATTTTGGGGGGGAGCAGCTCTGATTTAGGATTTTGTGCCACCAACAAAAACACTGGGATTGGTGACAAAGTGCCCTGACCAATATGTCCCCTCAGGATATTCCCCCAAACATCCAAGCTGCCACTCTCATGGAAAACGCCCTGGAAGAGACTAAAATCCCACAAATTCAAAGCCAAACCCCCTGGAATGGACCAAAAATCCCACAAATTCAAAACCAAACCCTCTGAAAGAGACCAAAATCCCACAAATTCTAAACCAAACCCCCTGGAAGAGACCAAAATCCCACGAATTCAAAACCAAACCCTCTGAAGGAGACCAAAATCCCACAAATTTGAAGCCAAACACCCCAGAATAGACAAAAATCCCACAAATTCAAAACCAAACCTCCTTGAATAGACCAAAATCCCAGAGCAGGGAGTGAGGGGTGGCAGCTCCTCCGTGCCTGCAGCTGGATCCTGGCCCTGGCTTTGGGCAAAGACAGGAAAGAAAATCCCCCCCCAGGGACTGCAGGCTCGGATGCTGTGAATGGCCCAAATTGGGGTTATTTTCCTGCTTTTTGGCCAAAGCTGCTGGAGCTTGACCTTGAACCAGTGTCTGGTTCCCTCCTGCCAAGCCTGAACTGCAGGAATTTCAGCAAAATAAAACCTGGAGCTGGGCGTGAGCTGCTCCTGCTCAGCCCTGGAGCCAGGGAGCTTGGCTGGCACCCCAAATATCCCAAATGGCCTCAGGGTGACAGCCAGGCATCCTAAATATCCCCAAATGACCTCAGAATGACAGCCAGGCACCCCAAATGACCCCAGGGTGACAGCCAGGCACCCCAAATATCCCAAACGGCCTCAGGATAACAGCCAGGCACCCAAAAATAATCCAAATGACCCCAGGGTGACAGCCAGGCACCCCAAATACCCCAAATGGCCTCGGGGTGACAACCACACACCCCAAATATCCCCAACAGCCTGAGGGTGACAGCCAGGCACCCCAAATATCCCCAGGGTGACAGCCAGGCTTGAGCAGGGGGGATTTTCAGGTGAATTTTGGGGACACCCAGCAGCAGTGAAAGGGGAACCTGGGGAGGAAAGGGGAGCCAGCAGCCCCTTCCCACCCCCACTGCTCCCCCAAATCTCCCAATTAACGCCGCTAATTGTCCGTTTGCAGCCTAACCGTGGCGCTGATGGGATCGAGGGTCCCTCTGGAGTCTCCCCTGCCCCACGGGCCGAGCCTGACTCCGGCACGGCGGCACCACCCGGAGGATATTGAATTATTCCCCTGCCTTTTGCTGGGAATTGCCAGTTAAGGCTCTTAGGCAGGGCTCGCTCCCAGCTCTTAATCTCATTCACCTGCCATTTACCCCGCCATGCAGAGATACCGGGGATCACATCGCTAATTAGAGGGAATAATCAACATTTACCCGCGGGATCGCGTGGCTTGCCAGAGGGAATAATCGATATTTAGCAGGGGTGCTGCAGATTGCAGGGCAGGGCAGTTCCAGGTGGGTGGATTTGGGGTGCAGCAAAGGGAAAAAATGGGTCCTGGAGCTCCAAAATTCCTCAGGAAAAGAAGTGGAAAAGCAGAAATTTGGGGTTATTGTGCGTGTGGATTAATTACATAAATAAAAAATTAAAATCGTTCCCCAGTTACCCAGCTAAGCACCCAAAACACCAGCCTGGCACCAGGGAATGTTCTCCCAATCCCAGGGATTTCTGGGTCCAAAAACCAGATGTGGGGACACCAAAACCATTTTCAAGCTCAATGGAACCCGTCCGAGTTGATCAAAATAAGGAAGAAAATAAGGAGAGAAGGAAATAAGAGAAGGAATAAGGAGAGAGGAAATGTGACAATTTGGGTTTCACATTGGCAGAGGGAGAAGCTTGGTCCTGAAATTCCTTCTCCACTTCCAAGCTGCCTTCAGGGATGCTGGAAATACCCTGAAATTCAAGCAGGCCCCCTCAAATCCCTTCCTTTCAGCCCTCAAAGTTATCATTTAATTAAATACAATCCAAACTGCTTTGATTAGGGCCCAAGACAGAAGCGTCTCTTTTTTCAAACCTATTAACAAAAGATAAAAACCCCAAAAGCCGTGGGGGTGGAAGTTCCCACCAGTTTTGAGGCAGAACAGGGACAGGAGCAGCATCAGGAATGGACGTGGTGCCACGGAGGCAGATGGAGGAGAGCTCTGCATGAGAAGTCCTCTTTACTCCATTTATATTTTGCTAAATTTTGATTATTTTTCGGCTGGAAAGTTTAAAAAAAACCCTCTTTTTTAACACCTTCCCGGAGGGCTGCCGAAAATAGGGAGGGTGCTGACACCCACTCCACGACTCCTCCCGTCCTCAGTTCCTTTTTTTTTTTTTTTCTTTTTGTGCTATTGATATGATTTTTCTTTTTTTCCTCCCGGCTCATTTCAAGCCTGAGCTCCCCAGCCTCTCGCTGACATCTGTTAAATATCCCTGAAAACCGAGCCCGAAGGGTTTGGAACCACGACTCGCTGCTATTTTCAGGATCAGGAGGGGTTTTCCCCACGCTGGGCTCGCTGGCAGCCCCGGGAGATCCAGGACATCAACCCGCTGAGTTTTCCGCTGGATTTGTTCTCCAGGGACAGCACAGGCTCCGGACAAGCTGCTGGAAGAAGGCGAAACCAGAATTGTCCCCAATAACGAGGACAGAGGGGACCAGCAGGGAAAGACAAAGCATCCTGCACATCCCAGGGTGCCCAGCCCACCTTCCGCGTTCTCCTCCTCATCCTGCTAATTCCAATCAAGGAAAACTCCATTTGAAGAGAAGGAAAAAAACAATAATTTAATTTATTTATAAATTTTTTTGTGCATATTGGGCGTGCTCGCCGGCTGAGCCGCCCGAGCCCAGCCCTCTGTTTCACTGTACTAATGACTTTTTACACTCCAGGTAAAATCAGAACAAGACAGGAAGAGCTTTCGAGAGAGCTCGTTCTGACAAATTCCTCACTGTAATTACTGGAGCAGAAAGAACTCATCAGCAGAACACGCCGTTGCTCGGGGCGCTAAAAGTCTCGAGTGGTGGTGAATGGCCCAGATCCGGGAGCCGCAGAGCCGGGCAGGGCTCGGCAGGTCCCGCACGCCCAAGCCCGAACCAGGAGCGATTTTATACCCCAGTGACCCCGAGAAATCCCCGTCCCCCCCGGGCGCTGCGGGGGATGGGTTGGAGTGGATGGTTCCGGGAGGTTTGGGGCTGGTTGGATTCCCTGGGAAGGAAATCCAGGCTGGTTCCCACTGCTCAGCCAGGTGTGGTGCTGCTCTGGCAGAAAAAAAAAAAGAAAAAGAAAAAAATTTTTTTTAAAAAAATCCATTTCTGTAGTTTTGGTTCTGTGTCTGAGATGTTTTAGTTTTCTAAAACTTTTTTTTTTTTTTTTGATTTTTTTTTATAAACAAGAAAAGTGATTTTTTAAACTGTACTTTGTTTTTCATTCCTTTTCCTAGGAGGGACTTCTTCTTGATGTCCCTCTGGTCTGACCAATGTGATTCAAAAAGCTGACCTTTTTGTCACCAATTAGCTTGGCCTGTGTAAAATAGTGTATAAAGAAGACACATCCCAAAAATAAAAGAATCATTTTCAGCCTTCCGAAGCTCAGAGTCTGTGTCGTTGTGTACATTGTGTCATTGTGTCACATTTCCATCAAAACCGAAACCAAATCCATCAAAAGCAAAAGGGGGAAATAAATAAAGCCCAGCCTGGGCTGGTGGCAAAGCTCCAGCAGTGGTTCCAGCAGGGCTGGAATGTCCCTTTTTGGGTGAATCCACAGCTCAGGAGGTGCTGGAGAAGCAGGTCGGGAGGGAAAAGCCACCAGGATGTCCCCAGGGGCAGGAGGAGGTGACAGGCAGGGCTGGAGGGAGCAGCACCGGGGCGGAAGGAGGGGACAGCACAGAGGGACCCCAGGACCATCCCAACCCCACATCCTCACCCCAAACCTGGGCCTGACACCCTCATGGGGGCACCCAGGGAATGTTCCTCTCCCACGAGCAATGGTTTGGCTGGGAAGGGGTTTGGGAGGAGCTTTTGGGGTGTTTGGAGGGGACTGCAGAGGTGTTGTGACATTCTTGTCCCTCATGTCCTGGGAAAGGGTTTGGGAAGAGCTTTTGGGGCGTTTGGAGGGAAGTGCAAAGGTGCTGTGACATTCCTGTCCCTCATCCCTCATGTCCTGGCCTCAGAACAGACAAAACCCATCCCAGCTCTGCTTTCACTGCCCGCCCCCCCAGCCAAGGCAGCTCTCAGAGAGGGAAATCCCCTAAAAATACAGGAGAGGGAGGCTCTAAATGCGGGCTGAGTGGGTTTAGAGAGATGAGGGAGAAGAGAAATCCCTCCATCCTTGATCCTCTACCCCGGGATGAGCTCCCAGCACGGCGGGCTGGGGGCTGCAGGGATGTCCCCCCGCTCAGGGGACAATGGGGACACACAGGAGGGCTCACAGCGGCACACGGAGTGTCCGTCCCCTCCCCTGCCGCCACCCCGCAGCCGCTGCTGGCACCTAAAAGGATTAGTCATTAGGGATTCATGGTGGATTAGACACTCGGCCCCATATGGCTTAAACACCGCGGGCAAAGCATTAGCGGGGAGCTGGCGGGGGAGGGACAGGCTGGGGGGCAGCTGGGGGACACTTGGGGACAAGCTGGCACCACCCTGTCCCCCTGCCTGGAAGGACCAGAGCTGGAGGGGCTCCCAGGCACCAGGGCAGGAGGGGGATTGGAAACCCAGAAAGGGGGAAATATGGAGCTGGATGGATCCAGACCAGGATGGACCCGGATAGATCTAGAGCAGGATGAATCCATGATGGACCTGGATAGATCCAGACCAGGACAAACCCAGGATGGACCAGGATGGATCCAGAGCAGGATGGATCCATGGATGGATCCAGAGCAGGATGAACTCAGGATGGACCTGGATGGATCCAGAGCAGGATAGATCCAGGATGGATGTGGATGGACCCAGAGCAGGGTGAATCTATGATGGATCCAGGATGGACCCAGAGCACAGATGGATCCAGAACTGATCTGGATGAATCCAGGGCAGGACGAACCCAGGGTGGACCTGGATTAACCCAGAGCAGGGTGAATCCATGGACCTGGATGGATCCAGAGCATGGATGGATCTATGATGGACCAGGATGGATCCAGGATGGACCTGGGTGGATCCAGAGTAAGAGAAGTCACCTCCAGCTCACCCCCACCGAGGTCAGCCCCACAGAGCAGCCCAAACTGAGCTCTTCCAGCAGCACCATGATCCCACAAAGTTCTCCCTGCCCCCTGGAAAAGCTGGAGCTTGGATCCTGCCCCACCCTCTGCATTCTCCAGCTCCTCAGCTGCCAATTCATCAAAACACGGGGGCCCTGTGGTGCTGATGGGCAAAGCTGCTTTTCTGGAGCATCCTGAATCTCCAAAAATTACTTTTATCATTTCCTTGGATGGCTGGTTTGGATCTGCAACACCAAAGCCATGCAAGAGTTCTCTCCCAGAGTGGGGCTTGGAAAACAAAACCTTCCCTTTTGGGGGCTCCTTCCCTTCCTTTGGGGTCCCTGCACACCAATTTTGGCACCGAGTGTGGCTCCAGGCCCCCCACAGTCACCAAGACCCCCCCAGCACCCCGAGAGTGGGGCTGGAGCACAGGGGGAGAACGGATCCCTCTGCTCTTAATCTCCCTCTATCTGCTAATTAAATATTGATGGTAGTTAAATATTCATAGAACACTTGGCTCGGAGTTTTTATCTGTCTTCAGGCAGACGTGGGGTCTTTGATGTATTATTTTCCTGGTCACCCAAGGTCCCAGAAGCCTCCAGACTTGTCAACACTCTTTTGAGGGGTTGTTTTTTTTCCCTCCCCCCATTGCCACGTGTTGCTGGGAGAGGCTTTGGGTACTTTCATCCGCAGCTTCTTCTCCCTCTGTACCTTCTCTCCTCCCGGATCTCTTCCCAGATGGTTCCCGTGGCTCTGGAGGTGTCTGTGGTGCCTCCAGAAGGGAGGTCGAGCATCCCCCGCTGCTCTCGGTGCCAGCGGGGAGAAGCCACGGTGGGTCCCCGCGGGTGCGGGGGGCACGTCCGGACCCCGGGGTGCTGCACCCCGGTTTGGGGACCCCCAAGGAGCGCCGTGGCCCGGTCAGGCCGTGCGGTGGAACAGCACCGAGAGCCGTTCGCGGGGCAGCACTGACATCTTGTGCCAAACGCAGGGAAAACAACATCCAGGGATTGTTGGGATGAAGAAATTCCTCCGCTGCCCCAAAGCCTGCTCCGTGCCCACCCTGGGCTGGCGTCTCACTCACCTCGGGGTTTGGCCGCTGCCGTGAGCACCGAGCAAGCCCTGAGGTCCCAAAAATGACAGAGGGACACAGGACTCACCCCAGCCCTGCACAGCTGGTGCTCACTCCCATTCCCATCTTCACCCCCAGCTTCACTCTCATCTTCATCCCCATTTTCATCCCCTTCCTCATCCCCATCATCATTCCCATCTTCACCCCCAGCTTCACTCTCATCTTCATCCCCATCTTCATCCTCATCTTCACCCCCAGCTTCATCCCCATTATCATCCCCATCTTCACTCCCATCTTAATCCCCAACTTCATCCCCATCTTCATCCCCACCTTCATCCCCATCTTCATCCCCATCATCCCCATGTTCATCCCCATGTTCATCCCCATCCTCCTCATCTTCACCCTCATCTTCATCCCCATCTTCACCCCTATCATCCCCATCATTCCCTTCCTCATCCTCATCTTCCCCTTCATCTTCATCCCCATCATCACTCTCATCTTCATTCCCATCTTCACCCCCACCATCTCCCCTCACCCCCTTTGAGCTGTCCCATTCCAACACCTCCCACTTGGATTTTTCCCTGCACCAAACTCACCAGGAAGGTCCTTCCCCACAGCCAGCCCAGGAAATGTTTGTGAAAGGATTTTGGGGGGGATTTCCAAAACGGGGGAAGGAGAATCCCCACCGGGGCTCTGCTGCGTGGGCTCCACCCACCCACCCCACCTGCTGGGAGTGATGCCAGGGGAAGGATTCTCGAGGAAAACACCCCGGGCTGGGGCTGGAGGAAATGAATTCATCTCCCCTGGGGTGTCTTTTCCTCCCCTGGTCAGGCGGTGGCAGAAAATACGTGTGGAAAAGGTCACCGAGGCCACAAAGGCAGATCGAAGCTGCTGATAGCCTGGAAAGCACCACGGGGAACCAGCTCGGGGAGGTGTGAAACAGAATTCCCCAAATCCCGGTGATGCTGATCCCATCCCTACCTCCCTGCATCGCATGGACACCGTCCAGCCTTGGGGCTGGAGCCTGGAGAAAATCCAGCGAGCCCAGCAAGTGCCCAGCATAGATTTTTTTGAATTAATTTTGATCCCAGCACCTGGGTGCAGAGGATTTTATGAGTATCTTCCTTACTGCTTTGGGATTTATCCTTCTTTTTTGGTTTTTTGTGCTTTTCAGGGTGCTGGGAAATCATGAGGGAAGTGGAAATTGCAGGAACTGGGGTGCAGATCAGGAATTGGGATGAAGATCAGGAATTGGGATGAAGATTAGGAATTCAGATGAAGATCAGGAATTGGGATGAAGATTAGGAATTGGGGGGGGGCAGGTCAGGAATTGGGATGAGAATCAGGAACTGGGATGAAGATCAGGAATCGGGATGCAGACCAGGAATTGGGGTGCAAATCAGGAGTTGGAATGAAGATCAGGAATCGGGGTGAAAATCAGGAACTGGGATGAAGATCAGGAATCGGGGTGCAGATCAGGAGTCAGAGGAGGCTTTGGGTCTCTTTGAGTTCCAAATTCAGAATTTTCAAAGGTCAGGGTTGGGAAGAGCTCGCTCAGCCCAGCCCTGATGGCAATCTCAGGCAGAGGAGTTCGGTGTGATTTCAGCGTTGCAGCCGGGGCCGTCCCCGTGCGGGGGCAGCCAGAATGCCGGGGGCCAAAGGACACGGGAAATGAGTCACGAGCACTCCGAGATGTGTCGAGGAAGGGGGAAAGTTCAGCTCGGGACAGCTGTGAGAGGATGAAACTCTCAGGAACAAGGGGACGACCACAAAACCCCTTCTCTGTGCCCAGGGACAAAGGGGCAACCACAAAACCCCTGCCCTCAGGAAATGGGGACAGGGATTGTCATCCCAAATGGGAATTTTTCACCTCTCTGAGCTCCCCACCACTGCTCTGGGCTCCAACCCCTTCCCTCTGGGGCTGCTCTCCCTCTGGGATGTGGGGACACATCTCCAAACTCAGGAGAGGAGCCCAAACTCCCAGAGATTTACACCAAAGTCACACAATGCCGTGTTTTTCAGTGTTTCCACTTCCCACAGGTGGGAACATCACTCCCAACTTTCCCTGAGCCTGAATTAGGTAGGGTGCCATGGGCTGGTCCAAGCCTGGACAAGCTTCTTCCAGCAACACCTGTGTTGTGCTCAGCATTCCTCCCACGGGATCAAGATGGATTTAGCCGGGGTTTTCCTAGTGAAATCTCCCCTGGAACAGGAAGGCAGCACTCATTCCATCTTAATTTCATAGGAAGAAGGAGTCTCAGGGCAGCTGGGTGCCTTGGACAAAAAAACCCACCCCAAAACATCTCCACAGCTTTTTGGGGGCAGAATCCAGCTGGGCTCTGCAGGAATGTGGATGACAAAGGGGACTCTGTGAGCCACCTTTTCTTGGGGACCTTTTTTGGGTGACCCACCCCTGACAGAAAGCAGGGGAAGTCCTGGGTGGCTGAGGCCGGACAAGGACTTTTAAAAAAGGAAATGGCACGATCAGGGTGTGAATTCAGTGGTTACCTCAGCGTCAGCTCCGGCCAGGGGACGGAAAAGCTGAGCCGACCACACTTGGAAAGGGAGAAAAAGAGATCAAACGAAGGGTGGGGAAGAGATCTAACAAAGGGAGAAGAAGAAATCAAACAAATCCTTGTTAGAAGCAGCCCTGACCCTGTTAGGAGCAGCTTCGCTCCCGGCCGTGGCTTTGGCTGCCCCCGGGGCTATTGATCGGCTGGGAGGGAAATGCCACAGCATCGATAAAGCATCGGCTGGAAAAGCAGCTCTGCCCCGGGGACGACCGGCATTCCCGAGGTGTCCCGGTGTATCCTGGTGTGTAC
>JANPWX010024959.1:0-10612 GCA_024734555.1 Trochalopteron elliotii
AGGAAGCCTTTAGTTAGCATTGCATTTAATGAGACCAAAAATGACAGTCAGCTCTCTCCACACACTTACATAAGGAGTCCTATAAAAGAATATCCTATAAAACATCAATTTTATTGTCTGTGCTTCATTTCTTTTAACAATCCTCCCTTTTTTCTTTTTTTCCTGCCTGCTTTGGAAAAGTCAGCTTTGCACCATGTCAGACATCAAATTTCATCTTGGGAGGGAGCTCTGGAGGTCAGGTCCAAGCAGAGCAGGCTCAGGGCTGTGCAGCTGCCATGTAAAAACCATAAGAAATGTTCTCCAGCTTTCCAGAATGAGAGAATAAAGGAGACCCTCAAAAGAGAAGCTGAATAATAAAGCACTTAATTTATTCATTTTCAGTGGTCTAAGCACAATCAGACAATTCTAAAGAGTCTTTCAACATTCTTTTCATTTTAATAACCTGTGGTGCTAGCAAGAGCAGAGGTGTAATAGTTTGTAATGTGTTGTTTGATTTTAAATCAGTTGTGCAATTTCTGTTTGAAAACCTAAAGAGGGAAGGGGAAATTAATCCTCCCAAATCCTCCTCTCAGGTGTATTTAGCTTAGGAATAAGCACAAAACAACCACATTTTGCATAGCTCACAGTCTTAAACATTTCCAAATAGAAAAATGACTTGAGCTAGCACAAGTTCTGTTGACAAACACACCTCTGTAGGTGCTGGGAACTGAAATGAACCAGCAAGAAAGTTTTTGCTTTCAAATTTAGTCCCTGGTGAGCACAATCTGTGAAGCTGAGTTACAGTGCAGGGAACATTCTTTCTAAGCTGTTAAAATGGAAACAATGAAAAGATCTCTCTTCCCATTTGGAAAGCTCCAACTTTCACTCTCCACCGTGCAAATCATGCTCCAGAATTTAGAATAATGTGGATAAATCCCCTGTAAGTGCCTGGGTTGTTTTGGGTTTGGTTTTTTTTTTTTCTGATCAGTTTTCACAAGGACTTTTTGTTAAACTTCATGAAGAAGCAATAAATTACCTCATCTTTAAGCAGATAATATTTAGCTTTAGTCACTGACATTTATTCAGGCATTTATGGCACATTAATTTGCAAAGGTCTAAAGAGTCAGGAGAGCTGAAATTTTCAGGCATCCAGATGTCTGTACATGTTTTCCCTATTAGCATCCAGGTGTGAGCTGAAGTCAGGAAACTTTGCAAGTTCCAATTTGTCTCAGCCTTGTTTTCCTACTTTGGAATGAGAAGAATTTGCTAATTGCTTATCTGCTAGTTAAGGCAGGTTGAAGGAGAAAAGAAAAAAAAGAATGGAAAAATCGGGATTAAAAGAGTTCCACTGTTCTCATTCCTTTCCAAAAGACAAACTGCCAAGTGGTTAAAGGTTCTGGATGAAGTTCTGGTGGGTTTATGAACCCTCAGAGTTGCAGCAGTTCCCCATTATTTCATTTGCACATCCTCCTTCAGGAACAAGGGAATTTACTGGGTTTATTTCCAGGTGCAGACTGAATTTCTCCCAGCTACCCGCACAGACACATCCTGCTGGAATAAAGCAACACTCCAGAGGCTGAAACTTCCAGAGGGACTCCACAGCAACTCAGGAGAGAAGCTGGATGTCCCAGACATTGGAATTGGCCATCCCAAACTCAGCTGTGGAGCTTTTCCTGGTTGATCCATCCTAATTTTTGATAAAGCTCCAAGATTTTGCTCCTTCATCTGCTTTTTGATGGAGCTCAAACAGTGTCTGCTGCTCTGCTCCTCTTAAGCCTTGTCAGGTGAACAAACCTGGATTTCAGAATGCCTGTCAAATGCCATGATCTTTTATCCCTACAATCCAAAATGAAGGTTTAGGGAGTCCTTGTTTTCTAGAGGTTCTGCCCTCCAGTACAAAATCTCCCCAACAGCCTCACAGTTCTTCCAGCAGTTCCAGCTTTGCACGAATTTATATATATATATAATTTTTTTTAACACATATTAAGGAGCAAAACAAGCCTGGAATATTCAGGTTTGGAATTATCCCCCCAAACTGCTGGGTGTTGTCACAAAAACCTGCAGGAGATGAAACATTCCACTTACCTGGACACCAAACCCACAGCAGCAGGCAGGAGAGATGTTTGTACTTCATAAAAATAATGTCTACAAAGTTCTTGATACAGCTGAAGCAAGCAAAACTATCCTGAGCTGCCAGCAAGATCAAAGACAATGCAAAAGGACTGGGGGGAAATACAGAAGGAATTCATGGTTCAAAACTGTTCCTGACCTGAAGGAAGAATAAATGCTGAGTAATTTCCTGTAAGAGTTCCTCTTCTACCTTCTCTGGGTAGAATTTAGCCAAAAAATGAAAGCTAATGGGATCTTCTTTGGGGATTTCTTGATCTAAAACCTGTTTACAGATAAAATAAAATCAAATCAGCAGCAAAAAAAGATACACGAGTGTCTCCAGGTAACATTCCCGAGGAAAATCAGAAAGCAGCCAATAATCCACTTACAGCAGCCTTCCCATATTTTAGAGGGAAGGGTAATTCTGAGCTTTAATCTAACAGCAATCAGTGGTGATTAGTGTGGGATGCTCCAGGACAAATGGGATAAAAGCAATCAGAGCAAATAATCCAATTTTAGTCTTAAAGAAAGCCACCATATCAAATTCTGAGTGGTCATGGAACATATCCCTTTAGCTCCTGTGCTCCAGAAAGTCAATATTTATAGAAGTAAATAATTAATTGCCACCCATTTTGTCTCCTGTACCTTTTTGTCCATCTTTAACCAGGTGCACATTCCTTTAATTGTGTACTGCAAGCCAAAGAACCAAGTCTCCCTTAAACCAAGGGCTCGGCACACCAGGTCAAACAAATCCTTTCCCTTCCACTTCATCTGAAAGAGAGAAAAATCAAGGAAAAACATGTCTATCCTAAATGAATTTGCTCCATTTTAGCCCTTTCTCCTATGAAATCTTGTTTCACTTTTAGGTTTTTAATGAAATATTCTTGGTGCTGTGTCAGAGTTGCTGTGTTCCACCTCCTCTCCTTCTCCAGACACATCCAGAGAGCAGCTGGAGTCATTTAATTCACTTGAGGGAATGAGGATTGTACCATTGATTTCCTGGGATGTGGAAGCCTTTATTAATATTTGTCCAAAATTTTGACTCAACGGTTTATACAAATTGGGGAGAATGAGAGAAAGCCAGGGGAAATCACATCAGGACACGGGGTAGGAATGCTGAATAATTTCACACCCCTCAGGTATTTCAGTGGCATCAGGCCAAGCCTTTACCTTACTCTGATTTAAATGATTCTTCTTAGATGTTCTTGTTTCTAATTAGCAGCCACAGAGAGCAAACTTTGACTCAAGGTTCCAAATCCACACACAACTGCTGCCTTGTTTCTTTCACCAAAGAGGCTGTTCATCTGTTCCTTCTATTTGACCACGTTTCAGAAAGCTGATTTTATCTAATTGCTAAAACTAAAAACTGAATGGCAAAAAAAGAGTGAATTTTTAGGCAGTATTTGAGTGGAAAGCTGGAAATCATCCCAGCAAAAGAGCAGTGTCTGGGGAGAAAGGAGAGGTAGCAAAGGAAGGAATACAACAAATTGTTAACAAGGACTCTGATCTCTAAATCAAATTTTCTAAATCCTTTATTTTCACAATTCTGCTTGCAGGTACTCCAGAGCAGTAAGTCATACAAGATTAATCTATTCTGTTTCTGAAGGACCTAATAAATTACATGAAATGGCTCACAGAACAGTCAGGTCTCACTAAAACTGCCAGTCCCACTGGAACTGAGTTTTCTAACTCCCCAAAATACCTGTGTCTTGTTTTGCTATTGCTGGGTGGTTAGAATTAATTAATCAGGGACAGTTCTGTCCCTTCAACAGTGCAGCCCAATTTAATTAGCAATCGATCATTTCTTTTTGTCCAGCCATGATTTCTCTAATCAGTTTATCAGATAGCCATAATTAATTGAACTGCCAGCTTTCTCATCAATGCTTTTTTCTCTTCTGCCCAGAGATCCAAACACCCAATTGCAGGTAAAGAACTGGAGTTTACAAATGGCAAACTGGAAGAGAATGTCCCAGATCAACAGAAGTTACCTGTTTATAAATTATTTTAAAAGCAACATCTTAGCACCAGTTTATCCAAACTGGAAGTGTCTTTATTAAAGAGTTGTGTCAGTTAAAAAAAAAAAAATAAAATAATTTCATGGAGAAGTAGGAATCCTTACAAACAACTGGAATGCTTATGAAGAAAGTAGGTTTAGTGTTAATTTAGCTGTGTCAGTCAAATGGATTTCATGCAAACAGCTCTAAATTCTGAACAGAGTCAAGAGAAGAACACACCTGAGATTAAATAATCCATTATCTATAAAAATAACAGATCAGTTTTAAGACCATCCACGAGCTGATAACCTGAATTTTTCAGATTTCTTGCTGACACAAAGGGCACTCCCCAAGTGCCCAGCATTTGCTGGCACTCTCACCTCACAGCTGAACTCCATCTCAGCATCCACTGTGATAATCCTGACTTTAAAAGTCTTGGGTTGTTTCTTCTTCAGGCCTCGGATGGACATATTTTTCAGCTGATGAGGGCAGCCACACCTGAAATCAAACATTGAGGGATGGAAATTCAGCAGCATTCCCTTGGTTCCATTCCAAAGTAGGATGAGTCCAAACATGCAGAATAAAGTCACGTTTAGAGATGCATTTTTTTGTGGCTGCTAAGGATGTTGAAAGAAAAACCTTTAAAATCAGCTTGCTCCTTAATGTAAGTTGCTCAGAAAATGTTATTGCTGTCTTGTCTCAGATTTTTGGCTCTCACAAATAAAATTCTCGTTCTCAAGGGTCTCTGCAGCATCTTCACTCAGTAGAACATCAGAAAATGCAGCTAAACTTTATTATGTCAAGTCCAACACAATCTTTTTCCATCAGCAATGGCTCCTTCAGCAACTAAACTATTGGATTTCTTTACAACACGAGACTTTAACTCCCTGAAATTATACAAATGCCAAGAACATATGCATTGATGTTCAGCTGAATTTACCACATTCTCTTGTGCTGCTCACTCCCAATGACAAAAGTGATTTAGAACAGGAATTTTCCCAGTGAAGTCCTTGCAAAATTAATTTAATTCTGCAGAAGCTGACAGAAAATTCCATCAGAAATCTTCTGTTCTAAATGTAATCACCTCCATGCCACCCAAAAAAATGGCACAAGGGTTTTGTGGAAACCAAATACTGAAAGCTGGAGTTAAATGCTGGTGTGGATCTGCTCCAGGCAGTGCTCAGGCATTTCTTTCTGAGCCCAGGAAATCATCCAGTAAAGGTTTTTGCCTCTTTTCACTTCATAAAATTAACAGGTCAAACTTGTATAATGCAGTGAGAATCTCTGAACTGTACAGGGCAAGAGACTGAGGCATTCCTGGTTTCCTGCAATATAAGACTATTACAGTGTGGCAGAGTTCCAATCTCTCCTTGAGGAATTCCAAAATAAAGCTCTAGTTTAAACTGAAAATTTCCATTTGCCTGCACCTTCCAGGATTTTATAAAATATCCTGCTCCCTTTTTTTCTGCTGAGCTCTAAATTGGCTTGCAAATGTATTGATTTTCCACTTACTTTGTTTGTGCCCCTCACCCACAAATTTTGAGCAGTTAAATAGGAGGTGAAACAGATATGGAAGGTTTCCTTTACAGATCATGAGGAAGCTGAGGCAGGGAACAGATAAAATAGTTACCAAATCATAGGGACATCAGAGGCAGAGCTGAGAACAAGTGATGCAGACAGCTCAGAGTGGGGAAGAGGAGCTCAGGAGGAAATCCATCCTTCTGACACCACTGAGACCAGCTGGGGAATCCTCTGCCTCCAGTTGGCTCTGGTGGAGCTTCTGCTGAAGTCTTGTTTGGGGCACTTCTGGAGCTGGGAAGAAAATTGGAGAGAGTCCAAAGGAGAGGTCCAAGGGCTAGAAAATCATCTGTGGTAAGATGAAAGCACTGGTTAGAACAGAGAAAGGACGAGTGGTGAGACATTGTGATGGCTGCTCCTCAGGACAAGGAATAATGGCCTTCATGAAGCTGCAGACTGGGGAAAATTCAAGAATAACCAAGATATTAATGGTGCTGGAAAAGCACAGGGTGGAATTTCTCCTTCTGAACTTCCCCCCCAGAACAATGTGACAGCACTGTCCTTGAGATTAGAGGGACCTAAACCCTCAAAGGACTCCCCCCAAGCTGGTCCCTTCTGGCAGTGCCCACCAACAGCCCAGGAGAGGCCACACCACCAAAACCCAGTGAAACCCTTGGAGCAGCACATCCAGAGCCCAAACCCCATCACCCCCAGGGTACCTTTCTCCTCAGGGATTATATTTTAGAGTGAAAACCAGATCCTGCCACAGACTTTCCTCTATAATGTAGGCAGCTCAGTGCACCCAGCTGAGCACAGCTCAGTCCTTTCTACTTAGCACAGCAAAGAGTGTTCAGTTAAGGAATAAGGGAATATTGAAAACCCCCAAAATGATCACAGCAATATTGACAGGCAGAGCATCATGTGAGGGCATCCAAACCAGCAGGAAATTACTGCAGACGTTTTTTGATCTCTAATCTGCAAAATTAAATTTTAACCTGTTGCATTCCAAAGCTCTTTTCCATCAGTTTTCTTCAAAACTGTAGATAATTGTACCATTGGTACAGCATTTTTAGCCTGAGAACTACAGACTTCTATGCAAAACTGGAAATAGTTTTATTACTTTCTAGAAGAAACATCCATGGCTGAAAACGAAGGAGAAAAAAGCTTCATAATTCATTTTTAATATGCAACCTGAAACAGCCAACTGAGTTAAACAGGAATTTGGAGTTAGGGCCAGTACAGAACATTCTCAGAGTTTCATATGGAAAATTCTGAACAGATAAAATTGAGCAGCTGGAGAAAAATGTACTAATTTTCTCAAAATATGAGAAAAATACCAGAGCTTTTCACTTGGACTTTGAAGTTATTTCTTTTTTCTTATATAACCAGGTTGAAACGACAATATAATTTGTTCAACATTTCCAACTGCATTTTTTTGTTGTTCTTTCCAGAATTTTTATTCCACGGAAAAGTACATTCTGACTCACAGCAAAAAGACATTTTTGAATATCAAATTTTCCCCAGAAAAGTGAACTGCATTTTAATCAATAGCACTGGTAAAGAAATTGGAGAGGGTTTTCACACTAAATAGCTGAAATTAATGTCAGATCCCGACAACAGAAGCAAGAGCACTTAGCAGACAAGATTTTACAAAAAGAACTTTTTCAAATAAGAAAAATCTTGCTAAAAAAAAAAAAAAGACAATTGGGTTTGCAATTTTTTTTTTGTGTAAATGCAAAAGCAATTCCTTCCCCAGATCCCTGCTAAGAACAGCCTTTAACTGGGAATCAAGTGCTCCTGACACCCAGCTCCAGTGATTTATCCCTGCACGTGCCACAGGGATCCAGAAAGAGCAAAATGTGATGGATCAGAGCATGAATGCAAAATAGGGACAGGTGATAAAAGATCCCTGCCCAGCCAGAACCTGGGAACAGAGAGTTCAGGAGCTGGGAACGAGCACAGGGAGATGATAAAAGCTTGGTGTGGCAATGGGGAATAAAAATGTGAAGGAACAGAACAGCTCAAACTGTTCACGCTCTGTTCGTGCCCAAGATGAAAGGAGGGACATCCAGCAGCTCTGGATTTGAGTGTTCTCCCTCCGGGACAGTGAGAAAGCAGGAGCAAAGCGTGGAGGGAGTGCAATGGAAACTGGGGGGAGCAGGAAGAACTGGCCAGGTGACTGTTGCAGCAGCGATGCTGATCTGTGTCACAGCACAGCTCTGCACTTTGATCCACGTGGGGAGCAACCCACACAGCAGACACTGCTCACTCACAGACAGTCAGAGGGAGAAGAGTGAAATCAGCACCGCCACACACACACCAAGCTCCATGAACCCACCAGCATTCAGCACCTTGTGGACAAACACCTCAAGGAACAAGCTGCCCGAGAGTGAGAGTGCAGTTTATTCCCAGTTTAGCCTTTCCCAGCTGAATGGATGGGCTTTTGCAGAGCTCTCCACAGGGTATAAAAACTTCCCTTCACGTGGCACTGGCTCTCAGTGACAGCTGGCACACTTGGGGCAGCCACACCGGGGTGAAAAATCATCTGTTTCCACACACACACACAAAATTCAGCAGCATTTTCTCAGGTGAGAACTCAGGTGCAGACAGGCAAAGAATTAATGGCAATAGAGACCCCTCTCTTACACCCCCAAAATTAATCTGCCCTGAAGGATCAGCATCGTCCCTACAGGAGCTGGAAATATAAAACCTTTGGGACAGCAATGAGAATTCAAGAGACCAGGCTTGGGAATTACTTTAAGAGCCACCAGCAGAAGATGCTTGAAGCATCCGCTGCAAAAGCACATTAACATAGCCACTACTACACAGTTTGAAAGAGTGTCATCGCTGAAATATTTACTGCAACTCCGAGCGGCAAATTCCCCTGACTCATTATGTTTTCTCCCAGTTCCTGAATTTCCATACTCCAGCTCAGGAATTAATGCAAGCGATTTGAATGCAGACAACACAGGCGAGCGTCGTGGGCTTTGTGCAGTTGGTGACTCACGCTCCTGCCTGTGCTCCCTGCCCGAGGAACGATTTAAGCAAAGAATTCACTTTTGTTTTAAAATGGGGTCAGCAAGATAAAGGGTTTTCTTAGCCCTCACTCTAAATAGAAGTTATCTAAAGTCACCAGTTGGAATCAAGACTTACCTCACAGATCCTTTTTTGAATGACGATAAGAAGGGGGGGAAAACATTCCCTTTTAATCCAAAAACTCCGTATTTCCCCCACAGACATCAATATCCAGCCCTCACAAGTTCTGCCATTGAGAATAAAATCCAAGAACAACTTTTCTACTTGATCCCCTTCCCTTTGTTTCCATGAACTGCGGCATGTTAGCGCCCTCTGAAAAATCAAAGGATTGCTTTCCCAGGTGATAGGAACGGCTCTTAACCATTTCCTGCCTGCACCGCGGCTCCTCCCAACCTCCCTGCTCTGTAATTCAAGTAACCAGGCACTAAAATGAGAGAAACCCACGAGTTCGGGCTTGGATATCTGTAAAAATATGATAATGAACTTTTTAATAACTCCTTGGACGGTATGTGATCAAACTATTTCAGCAGTGTCTCCTGTTCCCCCCATATCAGCCACCTTAAGAAGGGAAACTGCCTGGAGTTGTGCTGTTAATTAAACATGAGTCCCTACCTGTCCTCTTCCTGTGGTGAGAGATGATGGGACACGCACCCCAGAAAGAGAACAAGGCTCAAAACCGGGCAGCAGCCAAAATACCAGCAGTATACCCAGAAAGTGGTAAGTGAGCACATTTAAATAAAAAAAGGAATGGCCCCAGCCTGAAGTCACGGGGAAAGACCAGGAGCATGTTACCTCAAAGTCCAATACCTTTGCCATTACTCAGTTTCTAAGCAGTTTGGGTTTGTTTGGGGTTTTGTTTTGTTTTGTTGGGGTTTTTTTTGTTTGGTTGGTTTTTTTTGCTAACCCTCCATTTTATACACAGATTTACAGAAACTGAGTATCTGCCAGGTTATGGATAGCAAGGCCAGCTCTAACTCCATATCTACTATAATTATTCCAGATTTATATGGAAAACCTTCAAGGTTTGTCTCACATCCATCACCCATCAGCAGGGGGAAGAGCACCACACTTGTTGACGTGCAGAAACATCAAAGAGGCTGCACTGAAAGTCAGCTCCATCCCCAAAACTCCATGTAAAGGGGTCCCTCAGCACCCACAGCCTGTGTTTGTTTGGAAGAGGAGGCTCAGGGAGGAATTTCATCACTCCCCACAATTATCTGAGAGGAGGTTGTGCTGAGGTAGGGTCACTCTCTCCTACCTACTGTGCTTGCAGTGAGAAGAGAAGAAAAACTACCCTTAAACTGAGATGGGAGATTCAGATTAGATATTAGAAAAAATGTTTTCACTGTTTGGGTGGTCAGGCATGGGAATAGGTTGCCCAGGGAGGTGGAAATGTCTGGACCTGGTACTGGGTGATGTGGTTTGGAGTTACAGTGGCAGTGCTGGACACACAGTTGAACTTGACAATCAAAGAATCACAGAATACCCTGAGGTAGAAGGGACCCATCAGGAACATCGAGTCCAACTCCTGACAGTGTATAGAACATCCCAGGAATCCCACTATGTATGTGAGTTCCTGAGCTCTGTCGGGTTTGGTGCCATAACCACTGCAGTAAGGAGCCTGTTCCAGGGCTCCACCACGCTCTGGGTGAGAAAACTTTCCCTGATATCCAACATAAGCCTTCTCCTGACTCAGCTCCATTTCCTCGAGCCTTGTCAGATGTGAGGCACAAGAGATGGGTGCCTGCCCCACCTCTTCCCCTCATGAGAATATTAAAGACCACAACGAGGTCTGACCTCAGTCTCATCTTCACCAAGCTGAAAAAACCAAGTGACCTCAGCTACTCCTCTTAAGGCTTTCCTCCAGACCTTCCACCATCCTTAAAGGATCTTTAAAGAGCTTAGGGAATCACTTCCAACTTTAGCGATTTTTTTCCTCTCAACCACCCCACACGCGGTTCTCCCTCAACGCCTCT
>JANPWX010024960.1:0-10603 GCA_024734555.1 Trochalopteron elliotii
AGGAAGCCTTTAGTTAGCATTGCATTTAATGAGACCAAAAATGACAGTCAGCTCTCTCCACACACTTACATAAGGAGTCCTATAAAAGAATATCCTATAAAACATCAATTTTATTGTCTGTGCTTCATTTCTTTTAACAATCCTCCCTTTTTTCTTTTTTTCCTGCCTGCTTTGGAAAAGTCAGCTTTGCACCATGTCAGACATCAAATTTCATCTTGGGAGGGAGCTCTGGAGGTCAGGTCCAAGCAGAGCAGGCTCAGGGCTGTGCAGCTGCCATGTAAAAACCATAAGAAATGTTCTCCAGCTTTCCAGAATGAGAGAATAAAGGAGACCCTCAAAAGAGAAGCTGAATAATAAAGTACTTAATTTATTCATTTTCAGTGGTCTAAGCACAATCAGACAATTCTAAAGAGTCTTTCAACATTCTTTTCATTTTAATAACCTGTGGTGCTAGCAAGAGCAGAGGTGTAATAGTTTGTAATGTGTTGTTTGATTTTAAATCAGTTGTGCAATTTCTGTTTGAAAACCTAAAGAGGGAAGGGGAAATTAATCCTCCCAAATCCTCCTCTCAGGTGTATTTAGCTTAGGAATAAGCACAAAACAACCACATTTTGCATAGCTCACAGTCTTAAACATTTCCAAATAGAAAAATGACTTGAGCTAGCACAAGTTCTGTTGACAAACACACCTCTGTAGGTGCTGGGAACTGAAATGAACCAGCAAGAAAGTTTTTGCTTTCAAATTTAGTCCCTGGTGAGCACAATCTGTGAAGCTGAGTTACAGTGCAGGGAACATTCTTTCTAAGCTGTTAAAATGGAAACAATGAAAAGATCTCTCTTCCCATTTGGAAAGCTCCAACTTTCACTCTCCACCGTGCAAATCATGCTCCAGAATTTAGAATAATGTGGATAAATCCCCTGTAAGTGCCTGGGTTGTTTTGGGTTTGGTTTTTTTTTTTTCTGATCAGTTTTCACAAGGACTTTTTGTTAAACTTCATGAAGAAGCAATAAATTACCTCATCTTTAAGCAGATAATATTTAGCTTTAGTCACTGACATTTATTCAGGCATTTATGGCACATTAATTTGCAAAGGTCTAAAGAGTCAGGAGAGCTGAAATTTTCAGGCATCCAGATGTCTGTACATGTTTTCCCTATTAGCATCCAGGTGTGAGCTGAAGTCAGGAAACTTTGCAAGTTCCAATTTGTCTCAGCCTTGTTTTCCTACTTTGGAATGAGAAGAATTTGCTAATTGCTTATCTGCTAGTTAAGGCAGGTTGAAGGAGAAAAGAAAAAAAAGAATGGAAAAATCGGGATTAAAAGAGTTCTGCTGTTCTCATTCCTTTCCAAAAGACAAACTGCCAAGTGGTTAAAGGTTCTGGATGAAGTTCTGGTGGGTTTATGAACCCTCAGAGTTGCAGCAGTTCCCCATTATTTCATTTGCACATCCTCCTTCAGGAACAAGGGAATTTACTGGGTTTATTTCCAGGTGCAGACTGAATTTCTCCCAGCTACCCGCACAGACACATCCTGCTGGAATAAAGCAACACTCCAGAGGCTGAAACTTCCAGAGGGACTCCACAGCAACTCAGGAGAGAAGCTGGATGTCCCAGACATTGGAATTGGCCATCCCAAACTCAGCTGTGGAGCTTTTCCTGGTTGATCCATCCTTATTTTTGATAAAGCTCCAAGATTTTGCTCCTTCATCTGCTTTTTGATGGAGCTCAAACAGTGTCTGCTGCTCTGCTCCTCTTAAGCCTTGTCAGGTGAACAAACCTGGATTTCAGAATGCCTGTCAAATGCCATGATCTTTTATCCCTACAATCCAAAAGGAAGGTTTAGGGAGTCCTTGTTTTCTAGAGGTTCTGCCCTCCAGTACAAAATCTCCCCAACAGCCTCATAGTTCTTCCAGCAGTTCCAGCTTTGCACGAATTTATATATATATATAATTTTTTTAACACATATTAAGGAGTAAAACAAGCCTGGAATATTCAGGTTTGGAATTATCCCCCCAAACTGCTGGGTGTTGTCACAAAAACCTGCAGGAGATGAAACATTCCACTTACCTGGACACCAAACCCACAGCAGCAGGCAGGAGAGATGTTTGTACTTCATAAAAATAATGTCTACAAAGTTCTTGATACAGCTGAAGCAAGCAAAACTATCCTGAGCTGCCAACAAGATCAAAGACAATGCAAAAGGACTGGGGGGAAATACAGAAGGAATTCATGGTTCAAAACTGTTCCTGACCTGAAGGAAGAATAAATGCTGAGTAATTTCCTGTAAGAGTTCCTCTTCTACCTTCTCTGGGTAGAATTTAGCCAAAAAATGAAAGCTAATGGGATCTTCTTTGGGGATTTCTTGATCTAAAACCTGTTTACAGATAAAATAAAATCAAATCAGCAGCAAAAAAAGATACATGAGTGTCTCCAGGTAACATTCCCGAGGAAAATCAGAAAGCAGCCAATAATCCACTTACAGCAGCCTTCCCATATTTTAGAGGGAAGGGTAATTCTGAGCTTTAATCTAACAGCAATCAGTGGTGATTAGTGTGGGATGCTCCAGGACAAATGGGATAAAAGCAATCAGAGCAAATAATCCAATTTTAGTCTTAAAGAAAGCCACCATATCAAATTCTGAGTGGTCATGGAACATATCCCTTTAGCTCCTGTGCTCCAGAAAGTCAATATTTATAGAAGTAAATAATTAATTGCCACCCATTTTGTCTCCTGTACCTTTTTGTCCATCTTTAACCAGGTGCACATTCCTTTAATTGTGTACTGCAAGCCAAAGAACCAAGTCTCCCTTAAACCAAGGGCTCGGCACACCAGGTCAAACAAATCCTTTCCCTTCCACTTCATCTGAAAGAGAGAAAAATCAAGGAAAAACATGTCTATCCTAAATGAATTTGCTCCATTTTAGCCCTTTCTCCTATGAAATCTTGTTTCACTTTTAGGTTTTTAATGAAATATTCTTGGTGCTGTGTCAGAGTTGCTGTGTTCCACCTCCTCTCCTTCTCCAGACACATCCAGAGAGCAGCTGGAGCCATTTAATTCACTTGAGGGAATGAGGATTGTACCATTGATTTCCTGGGATGTGGAAGCCTTTATTAATATTTGTCCAAAATTTTGACTCAATGGTTTATACAAATTGGGGAGAATGAGAGAAAGCCAGGGGAAATCACATCAGGACACGGGGTAGGAATGCTGAACAATTTCACACCCCTCAGGTATTTCAGTGGCATCAGGCCAAGCCTTTACCTTACTCTGATTTAAATGATTCTTCTTAAATGTTCTTGTTTCTAATTAGCAGCCACAGAGAGCAAACTTTGACTCAAGGTTCCAAATCCACACACAACTGCTGCCTTGTTTCTTTCACCAAAGAGGCTGTTCATCTGTTCCTTCTATTTGACCACGTTTCAGAAAGCTGATTTTATCTAATTGCTAAAACTAAAAACTGAATGGCAAAAAAAGAGTGAATTTTTAGGCAGTATTTGAGTGGAAAGCTGGAAATCATCCCAGCAAAAGAGCAGTGTCTGGGGAGAAAGGAGAGGTAGCAAAGGAAGGAATACAACAAATTGTTAACAAGGACTCTGATCTCTAAATCAAATTTTCTAAATCCTTTATTTTCACAATTCTGCTTGCAGGTACTCCAGAGCAGTAAGTCATACAAGATTAATCTATTCTGTTTCTGAAGGACCTAATAAATTACATGAAATGGCTCACAGAACAGTCAGGTCTCACTAAAACTGCCAGTCCCACTGGAACTGAGTTTTCTAACTCCCCAAAATACCTGTGTCTTGTTTTGCTATTGCTGGGTGGTTAGAATTAATTAATCAGGGACAGTTCTGTCCCTTCAACAGTGCAGCCCAATTTAATTAGCAATCGATCATTTCTTTTTGTCCAGCCATGATTTCCCTAATCAGTTTATCAGATAGCCACAATTAATTGAACTGCCAGCTTTCTCATCAATGCTTTTTTCTCTTCTGCCCAGAGATCCAAACACCCAATTGCAGGTAAAGAACTGGAGTTTACAAATGGCAAACTGGAAGAGAATGTCCCAGATCAACAGAAGTTACCTGTTTATAAATTATTTTAAAAGCAACATCTTAGCACCAGTTTATCCAAACTGGAAGTGTCTTTATTAAAGAGTTGTGTCAGTTAAAAAAAAAATAAAATAATTTCATGGAGAAGTAGGAATCCTTACAAACAACTGGAATGCTTATGAAGAAAGTAGGTTTAGTGTTAATTTAGCTGTGTCAGTCAAATGGATTTCATGCAAACAGCTCTAAATTCTGAACAGAGTCAAGAGAAGAACACACCTGAGATTAAATAATCCATTATCTATAAAAATAACAGATCAGTTTTAAGACCATCCACGAGCTGATAACCTGAATTTTTCAGATTTCTTGCTGACACAAAGGGCACTCCCCAAGTGCCCAGCATTTGCTGGCACTCTCACCTCACAGCTGAACTCCATCTCAGCATCCACTGTGATAATCCTGACTTTAAAAGTCTTGGGTTGTTTCTTCTTCAGGCCTCGGATGGACATATTTTTCAGCTGATGAGGGCAGCCACACCTGAAATCAAACATTGAGGGATGGAAATTCAGCAGCATTCCCTTGGTTCCATTCCAAAGTAGGATGAGTCCAAACATGCAGAATAAAGTCACGTTTAGAGATGCATTTTTTTGTGGCTGCTAAGGATGTTGAAAGAAAAACCTTTAAAATCAGCTTGCTCCTTAATGTAAGTTGCTCAGAAAATGTTATTGCTGCCTTGTCTCAGATTTTTGGCTCTCACAAATAAAATTCTCGTTCTCAAGGGTCTCTGCAGCATCTTCACTCAGTAGAACATCAGAAAATGCAGCTAAACTTTATTATGTCAAGTCCAACACAATCTTTTTCCATCAGCAATGGCTCCTTCAGCAACTAAACTATTGGATTTCTTTACAACACGAGACTTTAACTCCCTGAAATTATACAAATGCCAAGAACATATGCATTGATGTTCAGCTGAATTTACCACATTCTCTTGTGCTGCTCACTCCCAATGACAAAAGTGATTTAGAACAGGAATTTTCCCAGTGAAGTCCTTGCAAAATTAATTTAATTCTGCAGAAGCTGACAGAAAATTCCATCAGAAATCTTCTGTTCTAAATGTAATCACCTCCATGCCACCCAAAAAAATGGCACAAGGGTTTTGTGGAAACCAAATACTGAAAGCTGGAGTTAAATGCTGGTGTGGATCTGCTCCAGGCAGTTCTCAGGCATTTCTTTCTGAGCCCAGGAAATCATCCAGTAAAGGTTTTTGCTTCTTTTCACTTCATAAAATTAACAGGTCAAACTTGTATAATGCAGTGAGAATCTCTGAACTGTACAGGGCAAGAGACTGAGGCATTCCTGGTTTCCTGCAATATAAGACTATTACAGTGTGGCAGAGTTCCAATCTCTCCTTGAGGAATTCCAAAATAAATCTCTAGTTTAAACTGAAAATTTCCATTTGCCTGCACCTTCCAGGATTTTATAAAATATCCTGCTCCCTTTTTTTCTGCTGAGCTCTAAATTGGCTTGCAAATGTATTGATTTTCCACTTACTTTGTTTGTGCCCCTCACCCACGAATTTTGAGCAGTTAAATAGGAGGTGAAACAGATATGGAAGGTTTCCTTTACAGATCATGAGGAAGCTGAGGCAGGGAACAGATAAAATAGTTACCAAATCATAGGGACATCAGAGGCAGAGCTGAGAACAAGTGATGGAGACAGCTCAGAGTGGGGAAGAGGAGCTCAGGAGGAAATCCATCCTTCTGACACCACTGAGACCAGTTGGGGAATCCTCTGCCTCCAGTTGGCTCTGGTGGAGCATCTGCTGAAGTCTTGTTTGGGGCACTTCTGGAGCTGGGAAGAAAATTGGAGAGAGTCCAAAGGAGAGGTCCAAGGGCTAGAAAATCATCTGTGGTAAGATGAAAGCACTGGTTAGAACAGAGAAAGGACGAGTGGTGAGACATTGTGATGGCTGCTCCTCAGGACAAGGAATAATGGCCTTCATGAAGCTGCAGACTGGGGAAAATTCAAGAATAACCAAGATATTAATGGTGCTGGAAAAGCAGAGGGTGGAATTTCTCCTTCTGAACTTCCCCCCCAGAACAATGTGACAGCACTGTCCTTGAGATTAGAGGGACCTAAACCCTCAAAGGACTCCCCCCAAGCTGGTCCCTTCTGGCAGTGCCCACCAACAGCCCAGGAGAGGCCACACCACCAAAACCCAGTGAAACCCTTGGAGCAGCACATCCAGAGCCCAAACCCCATCACCCCCAGGGTACCTTTCTCCTCAGGGATTATATTTTAGAGTGAAAACCAGATCCTGCCACAGACTTTCCTCTATAATGTAGGCAGCTCAGTGCACCCAGCTGAGCAGAGCTCAGTCCTTTCTACTTAGCACAGCAAAGAGTGTTCAGTTAAGGAATAAGGGAATATTGAAAACCCCCAAAATGACCACAGCAATATTGACAGGCAGAGCATCATGTGAGGGCATCCAAACCAGCAGGAAATTACTGCAGACGTTTTTTGATCTCTAATCTGCAAAATTAAATTTTAACCTGTTGCATTCCAAAGCTCTTTTCCATCAGTTTTCTTCAAAACTGTAGATAATTGTACCATTGGTACAGCATTTTTAGCCTGAGAACTACAGACTTCTATGCAAAACTGGAAATAGTTTTATTGCTTTCTAGAAGAAACATCCATGGCTGAAAACGAAGGAGAAAAAAGCTTCATAATTCATTTTTAATATGCAACCTGAAACAGCCAACTGAGTTAAACAGGAATTTGGAGTTAGGGCCAGTACAGAACATTCTCAGAGTTTCATATGGAAAATTCTGAACAGATAAAATTGAGCAGCTGGAGAAAAATGTACTAATTTTCTCAAAATATGAGAAAAATACCAGAGCTTTTCACTTGGACTTTGAAGTTATTTCTTTTTTCTTATATAACCAGGTTGAAACGACAATATAATTTGTTCAACATTTCCAATTGCATTTTTTTGTTGTTCTTTCCAGAATTTTTATTCCACGGAAAAGTACATTCTGACTCACAGCAAAAAGACATTTTTGAATATCAAATTTTCCCCAGAAAAGTAAACTGCATTTTAATCAATAGCACTGGTAAAGAAATTGGAGAGGGTTTTCACACTAAATAGCTGAAATTAATGTCAGATCCCGACAACAGAAGCAAGAGCACTTAGCAGACAAGATTTTACAAAAAGAACTTTTTCAAATAAGAGAAATCTTGCTAAAAAAAAAAAAAAAAGAGACAATTGGGTTTGCAATTTTTTTTTTTGTGTAAATGCAAAAGCAATCCCTTCCCCAGATCCCTGCTAAGAACAGCCTTTAACTGGGAATCAAGTGCTCCTGACACCCAGCTCCAGTGATTTATCCCTGCACGTGCCACAGGGATCCAGAAAGAGCAAAATGTGATGGATCAGAGCATGAATGCAAAATAGGGACAGGTGATAAAAGATCCCTGCCCAGCCAGAACCTGGGAACGGAGAGTTCAGGAGCTGGGAACGAGCACAGGGAGATGATAAAAGCTTGGTGTGGCAATGGGGAATAAAAATGTGAAGGAACAGAACAGCTCAAACTGTTCACGCTCTGTTCGTGCCCAAGATGAAAGGAGGGACATCCAGCAGCTCTGGATTTGAGTGTTCTCCCTCCGGGACAGTGAGAAAGCAGGAGCAAAGCGTGGAGGGAGTGCAATGGAAACTGGGGGGAGCAGGAAGAACTGGCCAGGTGACTGTTGCAGCAGCGATGCTGATCTGTGTCACAGCACAGCTCTGCACTTTGATCCACGTGGGGAGCAACCCACACAGCAGACACTGCTCACTCACAGACAGTCAGAGGGAGAAGAGTGAAATCAGCACCGCCACACACACACCAAGCTCCATGAACCCACCAGCATTCAGCACCTTGTGGACAAACACCTCAAGGAACAAGCTGCCCGAGAGTGAGAGCGCAGTTTATTCCCAGTTTAGCATTTCCCAGCTGAATGGATGGGCTTTTGCAGAGCTCTCCACAGGGTATAAAAACTTCCCTTCACGTGGCACTGGCTCTCAGTGACAGCTGGCACACTTGGGGCAGCCACACCGGGGTGAAAAATCATCTGTTTCCACACACACACACAAAATTCAGCAGCATTTTCTCAGGTGAGAACTCAGGTGCAGACAGGCAAAGAATTAATGGCAATAGAGACCCCTCTCTTACACCCCCAAAATTAATCTGCCCTGAAGGATCAGCATCGTCCCTACAGGAGCTGGAAATATAAAACCTTTGGGACAGCAATGAGAATTCAAGAGACCAGGCTTGGGAATTACTTTAAGAGCCACCAGCAGAAGATGCTTGAAGCATCTGCTGCAAAAGCACATTAACATAGCCACTACTACACAGTTTGAAAGAGTGTCATCGCTGAAATATTTACTGCAACTCCGAGCGGCAAATTCCCCTGACTCATTATGTTTTCTCCCAGTTCCTGAATTTCCATACTCCAGCTCAGGAATTAATGCAAGCGATTTGAATGCAGACAACACAGGCGAGCGTCGTGGGCTTTGTGCAGTTGGTGACTCACGCTCCTGCCTGTGCTCCCTGCCCGAGGAACGATTTAAGCAAAGAATTCACTTTTGTTTTAAAATGGGGTCAGCAAGATAAAGGGTTTTCTTAGCCCTCACTCTAAATAGAAGTTATCTAAAGTCACCAGTTGGAATCAAGACTTACCTCACAAATCCTTTTTTGAATGACGATAAGAAGGGGGGGAAAACATTCCCTTTTAATCCAAAAACTCCGTATTTCCCCCACAGACATCAATATCCAGCCCTCACAAGTTCTGCCATTGAGAATAAAATCCAAGAACAACTTTTCTACTTGATCCCCTTCCCTTTGTTTCCATGAACTGCGGCATGTTAGCGCCCTCTGAAAAATCAAAGGATTGCTTTCCCAGGTGATAGGAACGGCTCTTAACCATTTCCTGCCTGCACCGCGGCTCCTCCCAACCTCCCTGCTCTGTAATTCAAGTAACCAGGCACTAAAACGAGAGAAACCCACGAGTTCGGGCTTGGATATCTGTAAAAATATGATAATGAACTTTTTAATAACTCCTTGGACGGTATGTGATCAAACTATTTCAGCAGTGTCTCCTGTTCCCCCCATATCAGCCACCTTAAGAAGGGAAACTGCCTGGAGTTGTGCTGTTAATTAAACATGAGTCCCTACCTGTCCTCTTCCTGTGGTGAGAGATGATGGGACACGCACCCCAGAAAGAGAACAAGGCTCAAAACTGGGCAGCAGCCAAAATACCAGCAGAAAGTGGTAAGTGAGCACATTTAAATAAAAAAAGGAATGGCCCCAGCCTGAAGTCACGGGGAAAGACCAGGAGCATGTTACCTCAAAGTCCAATACCTTTGCCATTATTCAGTTTCTAAGCGGTTTGGGTTTGTTTGGGGTTTGGTTTTGTTTTGTTGGGGTTTTTTTGTTTGGTTGGTTTTTTTTGCTAACCCTCCATTTTATACACAGATTTACAGAAACTGAGTATCTGCCAGGTTATGGATAGCAAGGCCAGCTCTCACTCCATATCTACTATAATTATTCCAGATTTATATGGAAAACCTTCAAGGCTTGTCTCACATCCATCACCCATCAGCAGGGGGAAGAGCACCACACTTGTTGACGTGCAGAAACATCAAAGAGGCTGCACTGAGAGTCAGCTCCATCCCCAAAACTCCATGTAAAGGGGTCCCTCAGCACCCACAGCCTGTGTTTGTTTGGAAGAGGAGGCTCAGGGAGGAATTTCATCACTCCCCACAATTATCTGAGAGGAGGTTGTGCTGAGGTAGGGTCACTCTCTCCTACCTACTGTGCTTGCAGTGAGAAGAGAAGAAAAACTACCCTTAAACTGAGATGGGAGATTCAGATTAGATATTAGAAAAAATGTTTTCACTGTTTGGGTGGTCAGGCATGGGAATAGGTTGCCCAGGGAGGTGGAAATGTCTGGACCTGGTACTGGGTGATGTGGTTTGGAGTTACAGTGGTAGTGATGGATACACAGTTGGACTTGACAATCAAAGAATCACAGAATATCCTGAGGTAGAAGGGACCCATCAGGAACATCGAGTCCAACTCCTGACAGTGTATAGAACATCCCAGGAATCCCACTATGTATGTGAGTTCCTGAGCTCTGTCGGGTTTGGTGCCATAACCACTGCAGTAAGGAGCCTGTTCCAGGGCTCCACCACGCTCTGGGTGAAAAAACTTTCCCTGATATCCAACATAAACCTTCTCCTGACTCAGCTCCATTTCCTCGAGCCTTGTCAGATGTGAGGCACAAGAGATGGGTACCTGCCCCACCTCTTCCCCTCATGAGAATATTAAAGACCACAACGAGGTCTGACCTCAGTCTCATCTTCACCAAGCTGAAAAAACCAAGTGACCTCAGCTACTCCTCTTAAGGCTTTCCTCCAGACCTTCCACCATCCTTAAAGGATCTTTAAAGAGCTTAGGGAATCACTTCCAACTTTAGCGATTTTTTTCCTCTCAACCACCCCACACGCGGTTCTCCCTCAACGCCTCT
>JANPWX010024961.1:0-29355 GCA_024734555.1 Trochalopteron elliotii
AATGCTCTGATTTCTGTCAGGAATGCTCTGATTTCTGTCAGGAATGCCTGCTCGGGACTGCAGCGTCCCCCAGCACATCCCAATCCCACCCTGGAGCGGGAGCTTTGGAGCTCCTGCAGATATTCTGGAGCGGGAATGAAAGCTCACCCCGGTGTGCTCCCGGTGGCTGTGACAGTGCCCAGGTTTGTCACCTCCCCCCGGGCAGGAGCAGGATCTGTCTCGTTTGTCCCAGCTCTGGAGCCAGAGCTGGGGGTGCAGGCATCGAGCCCCCCATGAAACAGGAGGGGGAAAGGGATGGAAAATGTGTTTTCCAGATCATTTGTGGGATCCGAGGACTCGTGGGGCCACCTCAGAGCAGAGACCGTTCCCGTGGCTCTGCCCACATCCTGTGCCCTGCTCTGCACCAAACATGAGTTGGGAATGTTATTCCTGGCCTTCCTTGCCTGCTGCATGCCAGTATTTCCCCTCTGAGTTTTAAAATGGGTTTTCCCAGACCCATAAACGCTGCTTTGTTTTCCTTTCTTTTGTTTTCCGGGGAATATATTCTATCCTTAGATGGCCGTGTTTGTCCCGGCCGCACCAGGAGCACCGCGGTGCGCTGGGGCAGGAACATCTCCGCTCCCCGACGAGGGATTAATTGGGAAATTCGGGTGATGACAAAAGGTGCTCAGCTCGGCCAGAAAAACACAAACCTCCTCACCCGGCACCTCAGCTCATCCCACACGCGCATCCCAAACAAACCCAGGCTGATTTCGGGGAAACGCCTTTGGGTTAGAGCAAACGAGGCCCTTTCCATTCCCATCGGGGCAGGTCCCTTCCAGGGACAGCACCCCAGGGCAGAGCAGTGTCCCGAGCACCCCAGGGTGCCCTCGGTGCCATTTCCAGCCCCTCCAGCACAGTCCCCGCCTCTCCCCGCGGCTTCCCACCGCCCGCCAGCTGCCGGCAGCTGGGAAGCACCCTGGGCTTTGGAGGGACTGGGGGGAGAGGGGGATTTTTTGACAGCTGCAGCCAGGCACAATCCACCAGGGAAGCCCCTCGCTGGCCCCTGCCTTTCCCAGCCCAGCACGGCCAAAAACATCAGCTATGGCTTTGGCACCGAGCTCGGGGAAGTGGAGCCACCTGCCCGTCCTCCCCCTGGCCCCAAACACCCCCAAAACCTGCCCAGAGGAGTTCATGTGCCTGATGCAACCGAGCAGGAGCTGTTTCTCTATGATCTGGGATTTTTCTCTACAGCTTTATTTTCTCTCTGGCTGTTTTTTTGGGGGTAAGTAAAGGGATTTTTGGCTTCGGTGGTCCCCAGGGCCAGGAGAGAAAACTGCAGGGCAAAGGGAGAACATGGACCACGGGAGACCCTCTAGGATGCTGTGACTCACCCAAAGGACATCCCCAAACCCTCTCACCTACCCTGGGGCTCCTTCCACGAGGCCTGGACACAGCCTGCCCAGGGAACCAGGGTTCAGAGCCAACCTTTGGGAACAGCCTGTCCCTCAGCCCTAAGGCCGGAGCTCAGGAAAAATCCCAAGCCCATCGGTGCCAGAAGCACAGCCTGGGAGCACATTTTTTCTTTCCCAGGGCTGGGGAGGGGATGAGGGGATCAGTATCACTTACCCTCTGTGCTTTGGGACATGGCAGGGGACCAGGCCCTCCCCCTGGCCCTGGGGGAAGTTTCCCCATAAAAGCAGCCGGGGCAGCCTGGCCCCGGCACAGGCGGCTCAGCCACGGCACAGCCCGGCATGGGGACAGCAACCAGGGTGGTCTGTGCCCTCCTCATCCTCTCCACGCTCTGCTGGCACAGCCTGGCTCAGAGTGAGCATTGCCCTCACCCCAGGGGCTGGGGGACAGGGACAGAACCCAGGGCTGGGGGACAGAACCCAGGGCTGGGGACAGAACTCAGGGACAGGGGACAGGGACAGAACCCAGGGACGAGGACAGAATCCAGAGCTGGGGGACAGGGACAGAGCCCAGGGCTGTGGGGTTGGGGACAGAACCCGTGGTTATTAGGATCAGGGACAGAACCCAGGGATGGGGGACAGGGACAGAACCCAGGGCTGTGGGTTGGGGACAGAACCCCAGGGCTGTGGGGTCAGGTTTGCTTCATGCACGGGGTGCAGGGGGATGCCCCCAAGGAGCTGCCATTGCCATGGCAGGAGGGCTGAGGAGGGATTGGGGGTCTCCAGGCTAAGCCAGGCTTGTGCTGTCCCCCAGGAGCTCCAGCCATGCCCGACAAATGCTGCTTCAACTTCCAGACCAGAAGGATCAAGAGGGACAACGTGGTGTCCTGTTACCCCACCAGCCCCGAGTGCCCACACCAGGCTGTGATGTGAGTACCCTAAATCCCCCCTGGATCCTGCCAAAGCCCTTGCCTTGCTTTGGTGGGTCCAGTCCCCATTCCCTGTGCCCCTGAGCCCCTCAGGAGCTCAGTGTTGGGGTCCCCACTGACCCCAGCCTCTCTGTGCCCCAGCTTCAGGGTGAAGAATGGGAAGGAGATCTGCACCCAGGCCAGCAGGGCGTGGGTCAAGAGGTACCAGCAGAGCTTCCAGGTCAGCTCCTACTCCATCCCCAGCTAGTGGGGTGGCCGGGGACAGCGGGGACTCCTCCCCATGGGGGACACCCCCAAGGCAGAGGGGACACTTTCGGATGGAGCAGCTCACAAGGGACATCCTCCCCATCACGATGACCCTCACCACCTCCCTGAAGAAAAAACCCACCAGGATGGAGTGTCCAGACTCTCTGTGGTCCATGGAGAGGCTGCAGCAGCTGGGGGGTGAAGGGGGAGCAGCTCCACTGTTGGTTTTTTGTAGACATTGAACAGCATTAAACATGATTCCCACATGCAAACATCTGTCTGTGCGAGTCTCTTGGGAATGGGCAGATCCTTTCCTGCCCAGGTGCTGGGATCAACAAGGAGCCAGGAAGAGCTGGAGCCTCAGCCAGGTCTCTGTGAGGATGTCCAGGGGTGAATGGGGCCAAGCCAAATCCATGAGGCCTTTGGGGAAGAACCAGAGGGACAACATGCCGGGGAGGATGGGGCTTCCTGTGCTCCTCACCCACCATCCTAATTAACAGCCCAAATTCCATTAGAGAGGGACCTCAGGGATGCCTGAGACAGCCCAAAATCCCAGGATGCCACCAGGAAACATGGCAGGTGCTGTGACAGTGGCAGAGCCACCACGATGAGCAACCAGCAACGGGTGATGAAGAAACACCCAGGGACAAACCCAGCCACCACCAAGCCACCCACCCCAGAGCAAGCAGAGACCTCACAGCCACCACCAAGAGGTGATTTTTGCACAGGAACTCGCAAGGGTGAGCATCACCCTGTGCTCTTTGCTGCTGACCACAACCCAACCCCAAAATAGACTCCTGGCCCCACAGCACCTGCCTCTCCCACGCTTTCCAGCAGCCCTCGGGTGTCACGGTGGCCAAAGGGGCTGCCAGAAGGAATTTCCCTCCACCACTCACCTTTTATGGAGAGATCCAAGAGGTTCTTTCCACGGGGAGCTGTCATGGAAAGCCTGGCAGGGGTTGTTATAAATCACACAGGGCTGCAGGCAGGAGGGCAGGCAGATCTTGGTGGGATCAGAGCTGCTGGTGCTGACAAAGCCTCGGGTTGGACATGAAGATCTCCTTGGCCCTGCTCATCCTGCTGCTGGCAGCTGCCTCGACTGGAAGCCAGGGGAAGTCCTGTAAGTACCAACAGGGAGATTTTCCCCTCTGAGCTGTCCCAGCTCCTCCTCTGATGGGATTTGAGAGCATCCAGAGGATGGCAACGAGGTTGGTGAGGGGCTTGGAGCACAAGCCCTGTGAGGAACGACTGAGGGAGCTGGGGCTGTTTATCCTGGAGAAAAGGAGACTCAGAGGTGACCTTATCACTCTCTACAACTCCCTGAAAGGTGGTTTTAGTCAGGTGGGGTTGGTCTCTTTCTGCAGGCAGCAACTGGCAGAACGAGAGGACACAGCCTTAAGCTGTGCCAAGGGAAATATAGGTTGGATATCAGGAAACTTTTTTCAGAAAGGGGTAATCAAGTATTGGAATGGTCTACCTGGGAAGGTGGTGGAGTCACCATCTCTGGATGTGATAAGAAAAGACTAGATGAGGCACTTGGTGCCATGGTTTAGTTGAGGTTAGGGTTGGGTTGGACTTAATGATCCTGGAGGTCTCTTCCAACCTAAAGATTCTGGTTCTGATTCTGGTTCTGATTCTGATTCTGGTTCTGATTCTGGTTCTGGTTCTGATTTGGGAATGGGGAAGGGGAGGAGAGTTCAGCTCCTGATGGGGTTGTGGGGCTGTCATCACCAGCTGTCTGAGCATGGAGCTGGTCCTGGATTTGTTCAAAAGGAGTAAAAATAGGGTTGGTTCACCCCCAGAGTCCCAGCTGGGGAGCTCCATGGGCAGGGAAATGGGGGGCTCCTACCCTGGGGCAGAACATCACCGCTGGGGCTGCAAGATGTTCCCTCTGTGGGATGAGGGAGCAGGAGCAGAACCCACACCCCTCGTGCCAGCAGTGGGAGAGCACTGAGCCCTCTCTGCTGCTCTCAGTCCACAGCTCCAGGAGCAAGTGCTGCTCTGAGAAAATGTTCCATCATGAGGAAAACCCAAAGTTCAGGATCCAGAGCTACCGGTACACGCCTCCCACCTGCACCCTCAAGGCTGTTCTGTGAGTAACCCCAGCTCCCACCCAGCCTTCCTCCCCCCCACCCCATCCTCACCTCCCTCACCCTGCTTCCTCACCAGCTGCTCTGCTCCTGGGGACTCCCCAAAATCCTGGGGATCAGCCTGAGTCAACCTGCACAGGGTGCTGTGGGTGGGGCTGTCCTAAGCTGGCTCTTCACACTCACCTCCCTCCCTGCTCAATCCAAACAGCCTCAAATCACCCCATTTCTGCTGCCAGCAGGCCAAGAGTCAGCACTTACAGGGAAAGGGGGGGTCAGGACACTGCAGGAATCCCTGGTGGGATCCTCCCCTCCCAGGCTGACTCGGGATATTCTTTTCCCCCAAGTGTGAAGTTTTGCCGTGTGAAGCAGCGGTGGGTCTGTGTGGACCCAGAGAAGAAATGGTTCCAGGAGTACCTGAAGAAGCAGAATAAGCCAAACTGCACCTCCACGTGAAGCTGCCTTCCCCAAAAGCTCTATTTATTTGTCTCCCCTGATTCTCTGTATGGTTTTGTGTCACTCACTGATTCACGGAGCTGGCTCCGTCCCCTCCCACATGGACTCAGTAAACTTCCTTGTGTTCACCTGCAGCTGGAGTGAGGTGTCAATCCTGGGTCACATCCAGGCTCAGCCTTCCCAGGAGTAGTCCAGGAGTCCCTGGGAGGACAGGGAAATCCAGCTCCCCTCCCCTTTCCCCAAGGTGAAGCAGCCCCTGCCCAGGTTGAGGATGCCTGTGGCATGGGGATGGAGGTGAGGCTGGCAATGGGAGGAAGATTCTCTTTGGGGTGTTTGAGGGTGTTTAGGGGTTGGGTTGGCTCTGTCCCTGGTGACAGCCCCAGCTGGGTGCCACTTCCTTCCCCAGCACTCAGGCAGTTTGTCACCCAAACAGGGCACCAAACCATGGGCAATCAGCTTCTCCAGAATAATCTGCATTATCCACTTTCCTGTTAGTCTGTGACTCACTTGAATAATCTTTTTGATGAGTTAGGACATGCCTCACTCTTAAAGACACCTCTATACACATTGGCAGATTTGTTGCCATTTATCTGCCCCCATTTAGGGCATTTTTTTGTACAAATCAATGACCTCGGGCCAATGAATCTTCCACAATACCCACGGGACTGCATGACCTGGAACTGGTCTGGAATTGGAAGGAATATTCTTGCCTAGGACTGTGTAACTGCAGTTCTCCATCAAAGCATTTTTGCAAAGAAAATGAGAGTTAACAAGACTTTTCTGGTTGCTCTTTGGTGCTGGAAATCCCAGGACCCAGCAGAATATTGGGAGGTGTGAAGGATAGGGCAGGAATTGCTTCTCTGAATCATAGAAGCACTGAGGAAAAGACCATTAAGGTCAAGTCCAACCATTAACCCAGCACCAAAACCACATCCCCAGGTGACACATCTTTGTGTCACATCTCCAGGGGTGGGGATCCTACTCCAAATGCCACGTTCACCCCGAGCATTCTGACTCAGAGGTGGAGCCCACACAGAGCTGCCAGATGATTGAAGGCATTGATGACTTGGAGATGCCAGTTGGGAAGGCTGAGCTGGAACAGAGACTGGGCAGAGGTAGAGAATAAAGTAGATATTTATTAAAAGGCCTTTAAGGAGACACCTTGGGCAGGACAGGGCCTGACCAGGGCTACACCCAACATGGACCCAAAATGGTCACAAAATGGCTGACAGCTCATGAGGTCTCACACTTTTATAAGTTTTGGTCCATTTGCATCTTGGGGTTTAATTGTCCAGTTACATCTTCAGGCTGTGAGGTCCCATCCTTCTTGTTCCTCCCTTCAGCCCACCCTTGTTTGTGCTTTTGGGCCTGAAAGTTGTCCTTGGTGTGCAGCAGGAAAAGGATTTGTTTTGTGTCCCTGCTCTGTGCAGAGCTGAGTGACACTGACTGTGAGCTCAGAACTGAACCCCTGGGCAGCACAGAATCTGGAAAACATGGAAGATAAAACTTAAGGCATCACCAGATTGTCAAGGGTGGGCCTGAGGGCCACCAGCTCAGTGTCCCTGTGGCCCTGGCAGTGCTGGGTGGCAGGAGGGTGGCAGGCATGTGTGGCTGCAGTGCCAAACCACCCCCCTGTGGCTGGACATAATCCCCCACTAATCCCTTTGGGATTTTCTGGAATCCCAGGTGTGCTGCAGCCTCCTGCCTGGGAGAGGTTGTTCTTTTCCTCACCATTCTTCCTCTCAGTCTGGTGCAAAAACCACTCTGTCTTTGATGCAGGACCACAGAAAACCTGTCCTGGGCTGGGGGTTTTACCACAGGGTCCTCAGAGAGGGAAGGAACATTTGCAAATTTTTGAATTACAAATCCACCAGCGGGGCCTGGTGTAGGAACTGTGCTTTGAATGCAGAATTTCTCTCACAAAACCACACACACGAGGCTGAGGGACAGCTCGTGAGCCTGCCCTGTGCTCTCCTTGAGGAACCTCCAGCTGCAGGAGCCCTTTGCATAATTTTTATCAATGAGTGTCACTTCCCAGAGGGATGTTGCATAACCCCAGTGGCTTCCTCTGCCCTTGCACGGGATCGAGGTGCTGGCACTGACTTTCATTTCTTTCATTTCTGCCTTGGGCTGGAGCCTGGGGAAGGCAGAAGTTGCTTTGATCCCTTTGGTGCTGCAAGGTGTGGGGCCCGTCTCCTGAAAGAGGAGACCCCCTCTGCCTCAGGGTCAGCAGCTGGACTTCATTATCCTTGTGGATCCTTTCCAGCTCAAGAATATCCAGTGATTCTCCTCTTGTCCCTTATTTCTGGGCCCTAAGGGAGAGGTTCCTCACCCCGGGACTGAGCACATTTGGGGTCTGCTCTGGCCCCACACTGTCCCTGCTGCTCCTGCCTGCTCCCCCTTGTCCTGCCCTCAGTCAGGGATTGTCCCTCTTCACAGCCCCAGGGACTGAGGGGTCTTAGACCTAATTTCCTTTATTTAATTCCCTTAATTCCCTCAATTCCCTCTTTTTCTTTGGGATACTCATGCAAGAACAGTGCCAAAATCATCAGATTATGATGATTTATTATTTATTATCAAATTATCACCAGCACCATGTTTGCTCTCCCACTCCATGTGAGCTTGTCCTAGTGGTGAAGTGGCCACAGCCTGGCTCAGGAGGATTTCATGGGAATCTTTGTAGCCTTTTTGTCTTGGCTGCACCTGCCTCAACTGCCTCTTCCTTCTTTATTTGTTCTCTTTCCCCTTTTCTCTCCTGGGTGCACAAAATTCTGGTGATGCTGAGTACTCAACCATAACCAGAGAAGCCAAAAAGAAGTGGCATTTTTGGCTCTTTACTCCTCTCCCTAACGAATGGGCTTTTTCTTCCTTTAGTTTTTCAAATCTGCATTTGTAAAGCTGAAGTTTCTCTTTCCCTTTGTTCCCTCCAATTGTGTTCCTCCAAACGTCACCTGCTCACAGAGTTCTTCCGTGCCAGGAGAAATAAAACCACGAGTCATTTCTTTACTCTCCCTTTATATCAGTTCCTTGTATTTAATTCCTTAAACAGAATTAAACACAAGCCTCCCTGCTCTTGCTGAGCTGCACTTTTGTGCAATTCTCTGTAATATCCCCCATTCCAGTCACAATGGAAAGTATTTCATCAGCATCCAGTAAGAAGTCCCATCCGGCCCTCAGCTGAATGGAGAACTGAAAGCTTGGCCAGTCACTTCTGCAGGAAAGAGGAAATGTTGTTTTTGCTTTTTCCATCAGAAATAATCTATTAATTGTGAGATTTTCCTGCTGGATGAGAAGTCATCCTCTGGAAACTGCAGTGCTCACAGTGCCCTGGTCTCAGTTTCCAGGGGTTTCTGGCTGTGGGATATTCCTCACCAAGCTCCTGGTGTTTGCTGTCCCCCAGTGCTGCTCTCTTGCCCATCCTGCTCCTTTTCCCTCTGTTTGGGCACCCACCAAGCCAAGCTCAGCTCATCCCTGGCTCTCTCCATAAAAAATCCCAGCCCAGGGTTTGGACAGCTCAGGATCTCGTTCCTGTGGTTAACACAGACAGCAATTCCTGGTTTCCTTCATCCTGTCTGTCCCCACTCCCACTTCTCCCTCATGCACAAACAGAGCTGGCCTTGGCAGGAGAGGTGCCAGAATTCCAGGGGTGGCTGGAGGGCAGAGGTGTGGGGAAATCTCTGTGGGACATGTGGGGTTTACAGGCAGAGAGGGGCATGAAAACACGAAAAACTTCATGAAAACACAAAAAGGTTCCACCGGCTGGCCCTGAACTTGGGATTCCTCTGCACACACAGAGTGCTTTGAGGTCTAGAGAAACCTCTCAGTGTCTCTGCAATCAGCAGGGCAGAAAAACAGAATAAACTCATGCAGATCTGCATTACTCTGGGGAATTGAGTCCCTTCCTTCTGCCTTTGTGTATCCAGGGACACGTGACAAAGTAGGAGCATTTACAGCAGGTGAATTTTCCAAGCCTTCCTGAACCACCACAGATGGAGACCCTGGTTATGGTTAAATCCAAAGGATTTATTTATTTATTCTTTTGTATTTATTTATTCCTTTTATTAATTTATTCCTTTGTAGCCTCCATGCACAGAGTGGCTGAAACAGAAAGAGGTGAAAGTTGGGAGCTGGAGAAAGAGCTGGAACAGCTGGAACATCTGGATCTGGAGCTGTTCTTCCACCACCCCAAGGCCAGATCAGCACTGCCCAGCTCCTCCTGAGCAGCTCCAGGAGATGATTTGCATCCATTCCCACCTCTGTCCACAGATACTCACACCAGGCAGGACCAGGTGGCTGGGGAAGCTTTTCTGGACAAGAAATGGGGCTGGGAGCACAGGCCCTGCCATGGCTCAGCATTTTGGACAGTTGGACTTTTCCCTTGAATCAGTCAGGAATTAGTCATGCCCAAGGCAGGGTCAGCAGCAAGGCCAGGGGAAGCTGAGGTTTGCATGGTAATGGTGGCAGCATCAGGAAAAGGCTGGAAAAAGCAAAAAAAATTTGGAGGAAGGAGCAATTTTGGCAGCTGGCTCTGTCTGGGTGTGCAGAAGAGGAGGGGGGGGTGTTTGGGAATTAGCCTCTGGCATTGCAAATGCTGTCCTTTTTCAGTCACTCTCCACTTTCCTGGAGATTTTATCTGCAATGAGCTGATCCCAGTGGGTACCAGCAGCATCCTCTCCTCCCTCTGCCTCCTACTCTTAATGCTGTCCCTGACAGAGGTGGTTTTGTATTTTGGGGCTAAATCAGGAGAGATTAAATTGGATTAAACGATCCTGCTTGTGAAGAAGTGGGCAAGCAGTTACTGCAACAGTTTGAGTGCTGAGAGGCTGCAGCCAAAACCGAAACTCTTTGGTGTAAATTCAGCCAGGGGTGAGGGAAGGCGGAAGGGCAGGCTGCAGCCAAAAATGAAACCCTTAGAGAGGTGTAAATTCAGCCAGGGGACAGGGAGGGTGATGGGGCTGATGCCTTGGGAAGGCTGAGCTGGAACAGAGACTGGACAGAGCTGGAGAATAAAGCAGATATTTATTGAAAGGCCTTTAGGGTACCCCTTGGGCAGGACAGCAACCTGGCCAGGGCTACACCCAACATGGACCCAAAATGGTCACAAAATGGACAAACAGTCACAAGACAGAGACAAACTCACACACTTTAATAAGTTTTGTTCCATTTGCATATTGGGGTTTAATTGTCCAGTTACAGCTTCAGGTTGTGAGCTGTCATCCTTGTTCCTTCCTTCAGTTCACTGTTCTTTCTGAAAAACATGACAGTTGAAACTTAAGGCATCAGGGGCTGTGGAGCAGCTCTGGGGGTGGCATAGCCCAGCTCAGGTGCCCTGGCATGGACACCCCCAGCCACTGCTGCTGGCAGAAAAGCACTGCCAGGAGACAGATGCCAACTTCTCCCTGGGTTTGCCACAAACGCCACTTCTCACCCTGCTCCACCACCACATCCACTGCACATCTCCACTGGTAACACCAGCTCCTGCTTGGACAGGGAAAAGCATGAGGGAATGAGGTTGTGTTGAGCTAGAAGCCACTGTGGGTCTCACATTTGTCCCTTTTTGCTGGTGATTGGTCAAAAGAACAATTTCCTTACAGGAAAGGCTGCATAGACATGGAGTCTGTGCAGGTGCAGGTGCAGGGCCTGGCCTCTGGTGCCCTGATCCAGGCCAGCAGCCTGCCCTGATCCCTTAAGTTTTATCTTTCATGTTTTCCAGATTCTGTGCTGCCCAGGGATGCAGTTCTGAGCTCACAGTCAGTGTCTCTCAGCTCTGCACAGAGCAGGGACACAAAACAAATCCTTTTCCTGCTGAAGACCAAGGGCAACTTTCAGGCCCAAAAGCACAAACAAGGGTGGGCTGGAGGGAGGAACAAGAAGGATGGGACCTCACAGCCTGAAGATGTAATTGAACAATTAAACCCCAACATGCAAATGGACCAAAACTTATAAAAGTGTAAGACTTTGTGACCAGCCAGACATTTTTGTGACCATTTTGGGTGCAGCCCTCGTCAGGCCCTGTCCTGCCCAAGGCGAATCCTAAAGGCCTTTCAATGAATATCTACATTATTCTCTAGCTGTGTCCAGTCTCTATTGCAGCTCAGCCTTCCCAAGGCATCACCCTGACACAGTTTGGGACCCCAAAGAGCCTCTGGAGAGCTGCAGCCTCGTGGCAGCGCTTCCCCTTCTGCGGTTTCCTCGCCTTTTCCAGCTCAGCAAAACCGGCCCACCCTGACATAATTTCCTCGGTATGATGCCCTCACTTTCTTTCTTTGAAACCCTGCACCCGCCCCTGGGATGGGGATAAAAGGGGAGCACGGCCCCAGGGGCCACAGAGAGATTCCTGCAGCCTCCCCAGCTCCAGCTTCAGCTCCTGGCACAGAGCCCTCGCCCACAGCACCATGAAGGTCCTGGCAGCCACCCTGGTCACTCTGCTCCTCGTGGCCACCTGCTCCACATCTGAGGGTCACCTCGGTGAGTCCAGCATGGCTGTGTCCTCCCTGGAGAGTCCCCAGCCCTGCCAGGGTGGCCGTGGGGAGGGTTGTGGGGTCAGTGTCACACGGTGGGATTGCAGGTTTGGAGATGAGAGGGGCTCCTGGAAGGGGGTTCTGCCAGGGGATGTGGCACCAGATGGCAAATCCCTGGAGGGGGCCGAGGCTGTGCTGCAGCTGGGGTCTCACCAGGGCTGTGTGTCTGTCCCCTGCCCTCACAGATGGCATCCCCAGCAGCTGCTGCTTCACCTACCATAAGCAGCCCATCCATCGGCGCCGCGTCAGCAACGTCTTCGTCACCAGCAGCTCCTGCAGCCAGCCCGGTGTGATGTGAGTACCCAGCACTGCCAGCACCCAGGGGGGGACATGGGGACACCTGGGGACACTTGGGCTGCTGCTGGTGGGACTCAGATCCCACTGCCTCAGCCCAGCAGCTCAAGGCAGGTTTTTTCCTGGCAGTGTGGTCACCAAGAAGGGGAAGAAGGTGTGTGCAGATCCACAGGCAAAGTGGGTGAAGGAGCTCGTGGAGCACTTCCAGAGCCAAGGAAACTGAGCCTTCCCTGCTGACAGCCACCATCCCACCCCTGCACAGCTCCCAGCCTCCAGCACAACACAGAGGAATTGACCCCCAGCCTTCTCAACGGGGAAAATTATTTTATTTAACTTATTTAAGTTAAACTAAATATTCTTTTTTTCTAAGCACAATAATTATTTAAACTATGTTGTAATAATACACTAAAATAAAGATAATGTCAATTGTATCTGTGTGTCTGTTAATGAAGGGTCAGTTTTGATGCCTCCTTGCACCAAAGTGGGAGAAGGGACCACAGGGACCCCTGGGTTTGCTGTTCTGCAGCTCTGGTGTCACTCAGTTTGTCCCCACAGGTGACACCAGTGTCTCACCTGGGGCTGCCAGTGGTGGGTCTTGTTTGGGGAATGTCCTGGCAGTAGCTGTGGTGCTGCAGGAGAGTTGGGGTATGATGGGGTGGAACATCCTTTGGTCCATCCATCCACAGATCCCATCCATGGGATGGAACATCCTTTGGTCAGTTTGGATCACCTGTCCTGACTCTGCTGACTCTGCCCTCTCACAGCAGCTCCTGAGCCCTTGAGGAAGGAGAACAACACTTAGGAACAACTCAAACATCACTGTGCTATCAACATTATCCTCATGCTGAATCTTTCAGCAAATATCTAAAAAAAAAATTTAAAAATCAAGCTGCAGATCCTTCTCCAGCTCTGTTGTCCCACACCACTGGTGACACCAGCAGCCAGTTTGTCACCCACCCATCCAGGACCCAAATTTCTGTGCCACCCAACCCTTTGTTAACAGGCACATTGATATAACTGAAACTATTTTTGGTTTAAATTATTATCCTGAGCTATTTTAAATACCACACCTAATAGCTGCCTTTTGTGAGTTCAGAGATATTTGTGGTGAAGGAAAGGCAGTAGATTTCACTCATCTGGGCTTCAGGAAGACACTTGAATTAAGGCCAGGTAGTAAATTATGAGCAAAGGCAGGGAAGATGTGACTGGCATACGAAAAGTAAATTTGGTCAAGAGCTGCCTGGAAGGGGAATGGTAATTGCTCCAGCTGAAAGGGGCTGTGTCACACTGAGAGGGGCTTGCCCACACAGTTCCTTGAGTTTCTGCCTCAAAAAATATCCTGCTTGACATTTGCATTAATGACCTTGGCACACAAAGCAGGAGAAGGCAGAGGAAATGTGCTGATGAGGCAAAACGAGATGGGATCATCAATCCAGGACATCACACAAAAGGATTCTAATGACCTTGAGGGATGGAGGAGGGATCCAAGGCAGCAGAGCAGAGCAGGATCCTGCTGCTGGGGACAGGGATAACAGGAACAGCCCCTCCAGTTTGGGAGCTGGGAATGTCTGGGGCAGGGAAAATCCCACACATCACAAGACTGACTTTAACAACATGAAAAGAGTTAAATGCAAATGGTTTGGGTGGAAAAATGAGGGACTGATCCATGTGACGGGACCAGAGATTGGAAGGAGGTTGTGGACCTCACTCTGGATCCCCGTGGTAGATCAGGGTGAGAAGTGGCATTGGTGGCAAACCCAGGGAGAAGTTGGCATCTGTCTCCTGGCACTGGTTTTCTGCCAGCAGCAGTGGCTGGGAGAGTCCATGCCAGAGCACCTGAGCTGGGCTGTCCCACCCCTGGTGTGAGGAGAGGCTGGAAACTGCCTGGGAATCCCAACAGAGGAGAAATCAGGTTTGCACAGGGGAATTGTAAGGTTCTCATGCAGGTTTCTGACTGTTCCCACGGACACCAGTCCCACCAGCACCTTCCAAACCATCCAGACTGGAGCTGAGATTCCTTCCCACGGTGAACTGGTTTGTCTTTACAAGGACCTATTCCCAGAGCCCTGTTTTCCAAAGTGTGTTGCCTTGATTCAAAAGCCTTCTGATGATCATGTTTACATACTCCTAGTGGAGTCTCTCACAAATGTAACATCAACAAAAGCAGATTGTTTTCATACCTCTCTGTGATGGACTGCTGAATTGACCACTGGGATCAGAGAGGTGCTTCTCTCATCTACCAATCCTTGACCAAATTCCAAATCCTATAAAAACCCCAAATCACAATAAACTTCCTTCTTTGCCTCACTTCAACCTGACCCGGGTGCGTGTTGTTCTTTCGTGCCCCTATCAGTGACAAAGGTGTCCCTCAAAGCAGAGTTGTTGTGGGATCCAAAGTTCTCCAAGGCTGTCCAGCCACCAGCAAACTGCTCCCCTTCCCAGGAAAAGCACCACATTCCCTCGTTCCCCTCCAGGCCTGCAGGTGGTTTTGGTGGTTGTGGGGTTTTGGTATGAACTGCTTCACCCTGAAACTGGCTCAGCTCAACCCTCCAACCACAGAATAACAGCACTTCTGCCAAATTTCCTCCAGAATATCCTTTCTGGACACTCCCAGCTCTAACGCCTCTCTTTCTGTGCCCTGGAGGAGCAGAGCTGAGGCAGCCTCTGATGGTGCAGACACCCCCATTTCCTAAGCTGACCCCTTGCTGCTTCAGCTCCCCAGGGTTGAATGAATTTTGTGGTTCCAAACTTTTACTCTCCACATTCCCTGTGTGTGCTCATCCCCAGGGACGTGTCACCATCACTGCAGTCCTTTAGCACACCAAATCTCCTTTGGGATCCTCAGGAGTTTCTATGTCTTTATTTCTCTCCTTTCAGTTTCCTCCACATCCTCATCTCTGATCAAGTCCCTCAGAGCTTCCTGGGCCACCTCACTGCTGAGCTGAACGATTTTTATAGCACTATTTTAAATTTTCAGGCTTTTTCTAGCCACTTCCTCTTTCTCTGGAATTTCTCTTTTGAATTTACTGGGAAAAGACTAATCCAGGGGTCTGCTTGGGTGCCTTTCCTTTTCAACCACAGGATGTGGGACTGACTCACATTTTAGGGTGAATCACTTCTATCCCCCTTAAACTGTGAATCCCAGCACATGCAGCATCCCTCCACTCCCAAATCCCAGCCAAAAGTGTCTCTCTGGACATTCTCTCCTGCTTCTCTCCTGAGTTTTCCTTCTGTGAATTCCCCAGCAGGTCAAACCTTTGCTTTGCTTTTAGGACCAAGCCAGGAGTAATGGGAGCCATCAGCCCTTTCCCATCCTTTTCAGAGCCACTTTTTTCCCCTGCAGCCTCCATGCCTGGACCCTGCTGGGTGTAATTCAGCATGACAAAGCCTCTTCCTCCCAGGAGAGGCATCACTCCTGATCCAAAGTGCTTTTTGGTTGGTATGAAAACTGCTTTTTACCCTGGGCTAAATGCCTCGGTGCAGCCCCAGGGTGGGCTCCCCTGTGTGCCCACAGCCCCTGCAAGGAGCTGGCCCTGCTACCCCCAAAAATGCCTTGCAGGAAGGTGGGAAAGAGTCCAGACAGGGCAGAGAACCAGAAATAACAAAATACAGCCGGGTTTTGTGTCTGGGCCTAACCTTTGCTCAAAGAGCTGAGGGAAAAACAGTGGTTTTGCAAGCAAGGACTCAGGACAGCTGTCCCCACACCAGGACTGTCCCCATCACCAAGGGCAGCAGGTTGGGAGTTCAGGTGACAATGACAAATTACAGGTGCCAGCCTAGGGCTCCATGCACAGCCCTGAGATTGGGGCACAAGTGCCAGGGATGCTCTGGGAAAGCCTCTAGCAAACACCTCAGGCACAAGAGCTCAGAGGGCACAACCCAGACACGGGGATGGCTGCAAGGAGAAAGAGGAAGGAGTTTGCTCTGAGTGTGATTCTGCAACAGGAGAGATGTGAACTCATCCTGCTGCTGGTAAATGGGCACGGGCAGGAAAGGATCAGGATGACTCAGGGGTCAGCCTCATGTGTGCTGGTGCCCAAATTCCAGGGCCAGGTCAACCCTGGATCATCCAGGAGGTGAAAATAATCTGGTTTTTGAGAGATAGGTCCCAGCAGAGGATGTGCTGTCTCCAAGGACTGAACAGCATTTGCTGCCTTCTATGGCTCAGGAGCACCCTGAGGAGCTTCCCATCTGCACAGTTCCCCATCTGAGGGTTTCTGAGGGAAGGGAGAGGCCCTTGGGGTTAGAGCACAAGGTTTTTCAGAGAAACAGAGAAAGCAGGGCTGGGGAGGCTCAACTTCCACTCCCTGTGTCACTCTAGGAACAGACTTCCCCTCTTTCCAGGTGATCTCCCAGCACCTCCTCGCTGCTGCAGGAATTTTTCTCCCATTTTTTGGCCATTTGAGATCAGAACATCGTGTCCTTTCCCTCAGGAAAACAAAGGGTGAGATTGTTCAGTGACCCCTGTGACTCGTTCTCAGGCCCCTCTCACCCTCTTTGCACTGCACACCACAATTCCTCCACGCTCTGCAGATTTAACAGATCCACGCTTGTTTCCAGCAGCATTAATAAAAATATCACATAGCCCCAGAGCTGTGGGGTCCCACACGCTCCCAACAGCCAGGGGTGAAATCCACCCAGGCCATTTCCACAGGCTGACAATGACAATGAGGTGTCAGAAGGATTAGGGGAAATTTTTTTTTGCAATTTGGGGAGCTGGCTCATCCCCACGGGACCCAGCTGTGCTCATGCAATAATCCCTTCACCCCAGAGCTCAGCGCTCGCGGATTTTGAATCCCTGTCAAAAAATGATGTCAGGTTAAACTCCAGGAAAAGAACAGGAGCAAGTGAGTGCCTGCTAGTGTGGGAACAGAGGACTTGGCAGAGATTCCCAAGGAGGATTTCCCAGCCAGGTCTTCCCGAGCTGTTGCAGAGCAGCCTTGCAGCACCATCTGCTGCCTGCTGCTCCCCAGCTCCTCCGCGGGCAGCTGAGAAATACCTCACTGCTCAGGGGGACAAATCCTGCACTCACTGACCAGAAAGGGGATCTGTTTTCTCTTCCTGGGGGAAATCAGGGCTCAGGCTCCTCAGGCTGCCCTCAGCTGAAGCACAGTCTCCTATCCTGCTGCAGGTGAGTGTGAGCAGCAGCAGAAGCACCAACTTACAAAATGTAATGGCTGCAAATATTTACTCAGGGTTTAAGCAAATTGAACACTCTGCTGGCACTTCTGGCAGTGGACTCCCTGTGAGGGTATAGCACACCTGACTCCATGTGTGGCTGTGCATTTCTCAAGCTGATCCCAGCTCCTCCTGACCCATCTGAAAGGTTCACAGCAAATCCCAGCTCCTCTTTCTCAATCTAAAAGGTTCACAGCAGATTCCAGCTCTTCCTGCCCCATCTAAAAGGTTCACAGGAGATTCCAGCTCTTCCTGACCCATCCAAAAGCTCCACATGAGATCCCAATTCTTCTTGCCCCATCTAAAAGGCCCACAGCAGATTCCAGCTCCTCCTGACCCATCTGAAAAGTTCACAGCAGATTCCAGCTCCTCTTTCGCCATCTAAAAGATTCACAGGAGACTCCAGCTCCTCCTGCCCCATCTAAAAGGTTTGCAGGAGATTCCAGTTCCTCCTGCCCCATTTAAAAGGATCACAAGAGATTCCAGCTCCTCCTGATCCATCTGAAATGTTCACAGCAAATTCTGGCTCCTCCTGACCCATCTGAAAGGTCCACAGCAGATCCCAGCTCCTCTTCCCCAGTCTCAGCAATTCACAGGAGATCTCATCTCCTCTTCCCCCATCTCAGTGGCTCACAGCAGACCCCAGCTCCTCCTGCCCCATCTCCAAGCCTCAAACACCCCTCCCAGCCTGCAGGAACGTGGTGCAGCACAGGAGCAATGCACAGCAAGGACACAGCAGGCTGGGAACAGCTTGTAAAGGCAGGTTCTGTATTTGAGCTGGCAGGAGCGTGACCTTGTCCTTTTCTTCACTGAGATTTTCAGGGCTAAGTCCAAAGAAATAAATCAAAGGTGCACATGGAGCAGGTCTCCTCTCTGGGCCCTGCTCATGGTGCAGCTCAAACACAAGAGCAGAAGGAAGACCCAGCACGTGTGAAGGATGAGGGCACAAGCTCTGTTGGCTGTGGTAAGACACATGCCAGAAGAAAAGAGGGAAGAGGAAAAGAAGAACCAGGGGGATTCCCAGCATTTCTCCTCACGCTCAAATCCGAGAATGCCACACTCAAAGCTGCTGCAGCATTTCCTGGCTAATAGAGGAGATGGTTCACTGGCCCAAATCATGGCCAATGCTCCCTCCCCAGCCTTGGGACCATGACAGCATCTGCCTCATCATTCTGGCATCTCTGACAGCTTCTCCCTCTCACACACCAGGCTTCTGCAGACAGCTCAGAAATTGTGTGTAACAGCCAATATTCTGCAAACATCTCGTGCCAGATCGAGCTGGGAGAGAATTAACACAGCCCAAGCCACCCAGGCAAGGCAGCAAGTGCTCCCAGGGCTGGGAGCAGCCAGGGCAGAGCACTCCTGTCCCTCTGCACAGGCAGCTGCCATCCCTCTCTGTGCTCAGCCTGCTGCAGATGTGTACAGAGGAGATTTGGGTGTTTGCTCTCCAAACCTGCCTCAGTAATGCTGGAGGAATATTGACACAACATTCCCTTCAAAGCAAGTGGAAATTGAAGCTTTTTATTGAACCTGTTGTTTTTTTTTTTTTCTTTAATCTTAGCTTTTAGAACAAGACACTTATCAACATTACCATTCATTTTTACATAGATGTCACAAGTTCAGCTGGGCTCCTGCTTTAGCTGCAGCTGAATGTTGTCTGCTTCCCCAGAGTGAAGATTTGTGGAGAAGCAGACACTTGAACACACACAAAACCAGAAAATGCAAGTGGGTTTTACTAATGAGGCAGGCACTTTGCTGCATGCACCTCTCCATCAGAAACAAGCCCCACTTTAGCAGACACCACCAGCATCTTTTGTCTTTGTCTAACTTGGGAGCTGTGCTGCACACAAGTGGGAAGGCAGTTAATGTATGCAAAGTTTGCTCGAGCAGAAAGTGCTTGATCTCGTCAGGGACTGGAAGAACAGAGGCTTTGCATTCCAAACAAAGGATTCCCCCAGGAATGGGAGGTATTTGAAGATGTCCACTTCTGCATCTGGAATTAAAAGCTGAGATTTCTCACAGAGAAATGCAAATCAATTAAGTGAACCAAGAAATGTTTGGGGAGGAGAAGGAAAATATTTGGCAGACAAACACTAAAGCATCGAGCAGCTCTGTGGGAGTCATGTCCCAGGGAGCAGACCAAAAACATAATTAGTCTGTTGTGGAGACAAACACCAAGCTTGTGTTCTGTTTTCTCATCCCAAACACCTCCCGGGCACTTGGTGCCTCACGTCCTTCCTCCAGCAGCAGAGCTCTAAGTGTGTGAAACACCAGGGGCAGGAAGGGTTTTAGCCAAGTGTGAAGTGTTCCTTCCAAAGTGCACAAGTAGTAAACAACATTTCCTCTGGGTTTGCACTGCTCCCAGCCACACCGAGGGCACTGTGGCATTCCCAGCTGATGTCACCTGCCTGGGAGAGCTGGATGGCAGCTCTGCATCCACAGTGCCTTGTCTCTCACACCTGGCAGCAGCCAGAGCTGCCCAAGTGTCCCCACAGAGGTAAAAAGGCCACCAGTCCCACCAGAAAATGAGGGGCTTCAAATGTAGATGACATCTGAGTCATGCTGCTGAACCTGCAGGCAAATCAAAGAGGGACAATTAGTTCTGGCTTAGAGTAATTCCCTTTGGTCTGGGTCTTCCTTTTCTCCAGCTCTGGAGCCTTTTGCAAGATGCTCTGCAATAGCTTTTTCTTCCTTCTTTAAACAAATGTATTTGCTTTGTAAGTTTAGTCTTAAAAGTTGCTTCTGTTGCCTCAGAAAGAGTTGCTCCCTCAGCTGCTGCTGCACTCAGCTGTGTCCTTCAGTTCTAAGCACACCAAACCCTGAAGAAGGTATTGAATGTTATATTCTGGAGCTTTTAATTGATCCTAAACCCCTCCAGTTTTGTTCAGATAAAGCACAGCAAATCCATCAGGCTTTCCCCACTCCCAATACCTTGCCCAATTAGCACTGCCTACAGACAGCTGATTTCCTTCCCACTGCTCCAGACCACATTTCCTTCCAGCTTCTTCTTCATTCTCCAGTCCAGTGACATTTCAAAGCAGGTTGTTTTCTCCTGCCACCCAGCTCATTGCTCTTCAGCCTCATTGACAGGGAGCACATGGAAGAGAGCTGAGCTGTTGGGAGCCTGGGTATTTATTGGTCTCTTCCTCCCTGCCTTTTAAAAGCAGAAGACAGGCACAGTATGTTTTAAGCTCTCTATACCTGGGAGCACATTTCTCATTTCCAAGTCTGGCTGGTACAAATAAAATTTAACACAGATCCTCCTGCTGTGTACAGACATCTCTGCTTCATTTACCAAGGCTTACAGCTCTGCACTCCAGCTTAGATCAGAAGTGAGAAAAAACAGGCAGCCTCGAGTTATAAACATTCCCAAATGATGTGCCAGCACCAGGGGCTCCAAAATCCTGCAAAAGGGAGGCTGGGACAGAGCAGGACAAAGCAGGTCCCCACAGGCAGCCACCCCCTCTGAACTCTTCACTTTCAGGCAATATTTATGAATTTACTTACGAATCTGGTTACCTTTATAATCTGTTTTCTGGCTCCTGTGCCCACGCTGTTGGCAGCCAAGGAATTGGCTTGGGGAGATGACTTTTCCACTGACATAGTGTGCTGAATTTTGTTGGTGCAGGGCCAGCTGCTTGCAGTGTTTAACAAGGAGGCAGGGAAAGGTCTTTGAGGATTTACATCCAGTGAATCTCCAGTTTCGAAGGTTTTCATCCATGATGGGGCCTTTAAAAGGACAGAGCACATGGAAATTTAATGCTCTCTCTATATCAACACTCATTAAGCCAAAAAGAACATCAGATGAGCAGTCAGAAAATAAAAGGCCATCTTTCCTCATCATTTTTCAAACCTCCCTCTTGTCTCTAAAAAACCATTGACTCAGAGCCATTTTTGCTCCATGAGGAACAACCTGCAGACAAACCCAACCTTATTCCTGCTCTGCTTCAGGAAGAAGTTGAAGAGTTTATTTAAATAACAAGCAACTTATGACAAAAACCTGGGTCTAGTTCCTCATTGCCTTCAAAAAAAAGAAACACACCAAGGCTTTTATGACTTCCAGCAACCACAAAGCACATGAATGAGAATGTGATGCAAACTGCAAGAAACCACATTTAAATGTCTTAGTCACAACAATTTCATTTGCTCCAAGACCTTAAACCCTGACTGTGATTTCATAATGATAAAATGATTTTTTTTTTTGCTGATGGTCCTGGTATTCAGCATAGGAAAAAGGCCTTAAGATTTTGTTTTGCCATGAGTTTTCCTCTAAAAGTGTTCATGCTTCTAATATTTTATCATCAAGGGTGCTAAAGGCTTGGACTGGAGTACAGCAGCTCCCTTTGGCACACACACACTGTTCCATTTTAGGGTTCATGCTGCAGGAAAGGGCAGGGATTTAGGGTTCTTACACTTCCTAAGGAGCGATCCAAGGAGCCCAAGGCTTCATTCCAATGACTGTAAAGCCCAGCCTGTTTCTCCTCCAGTTTCAGAGCATGAATTTCAGACTTCAGTTCTTTCAGCCGATCTTCGAATTTCCTGCTCTTTTCTAAGTAGTCCAGCCTGGGTCCACACATTGGAGACAAAAACGTTTAGGGTGGCAGGATCTAACTCAAGAACAGGTGTTTGTGGAAGGAGGAGAGTTGTTTCTTGTTTCATTTGATGTTTTACGAGTAAAATGAACTCTGGCAATACCAGCCTGGCTCCCCCGACCCAGTGACCAGGGCTTTCACTTCTTTCCTTTTTCCTTCCTAACTTTTTACAAGCATTTCCTCCCAGACTAAGGGATGTCTGATGGATCAGCTCCCAGCAATTCCTCACTTTAGCACTAGAGGGAAACTTTTGTCCTCTCACATGCTGTTAGTTCAGTCCCTCCCCAAAACAGAAGTTTCTGGACTTACCATGCCCTGATGCCACCAAAAAAAAAACCCCTTCCCCTGTGAGAAAAGCCAGTCTGACACAGACATCAGAGCCCACACCAGCTCAGTAGAAGGCCTCCAGCCAAATGCACATCCCAAATTACTAAAAGATGAACTGTAATTCCCAAAGATTTCATTGCCTTTCTCATTCATTGCACCACAGGCATACTGATACCTCTCTCTCTCTATCTCCAAGGAGAGTCTCTTGAGGTCGATGTCCTTCAAGTCCAGCTTGGTGGATCCTTTGTCAAAGTTGGCATCTCTGCTGTCACCTGGGGAGTACTGGGGGTACTTGGCCATGTGCTGGAAGAGGCAACACAAGCACTGTCAGTCAGACCTGATGGACTGGTTTGGATTTATCTCCTCAGTTCTGCAAGAATGCCATCTTGAGCTATTTCCTACATTTCTGAGACACGCAGATGCTCCTGCAGCCCTTCCCCTGCACCCAGCTGAAGTCCACAACCCACAGAGCCAAGAGCAGAGATTTATCCTGGCTGCAGTGTTTCTATTTCAGCAGAGAATGGAAACCCAACCTCAGCAGGGCAGCAGCAGGAGAGGGAGTTGGGGCACACAACTCCAGCAGTGATTTCTTGCTGGGGACAACTTCATCTGCTTTGCCTAAAGACAGAGGGATGTGCCAGGATGACACAGCTGGCTCAGCACAACCATGCCCACAAAAAACTGCCTGGCTGAAATGGCACCATGAAGGCAAGACATTCTGCTCCCTAAATCCATCACCAGTTCTGGTCTTAATTTTTGCCTTGCCTTTCTTACCATCCTGAACAAACCCAACTTCCATCCTCGCTGCTTTTCCACACCAGTTTGTCCCCCAGCTGGGTGCAGCCATGCCACTACTCAGCTTGATGGGGGCTATAAAAATGCCATCAACACTTCACTATCCCTGAAGATGGAGTGGTGCCCAGTGGAGCAGAACTTACAGGATAATTAAGCCTGGTTATGTCCAAGAGCTTCTGCTTGGCTTTGCGTTCAGCCTCACGGGCTTCGTGCAGGTCTTGTTTCAGGTGCTCTGCTTCCTTGGCTCTGCAAGAGAAATATCCTCAGGGAATGGCTCCACCAACACATGGATTTCAGGGCTCACTGCCTTCCAGAGAACAAGCCCACTACTGTATTATCTTTACACCAAGGCACTCGTGGGAGGATGCTCACATGGGCACAGCAGGACAGAGACACTCCTGCACAAAAGGCTGAATTATCATGATTTCCCTACTCCCCATTTCCATGGGCTCAGTTACAACCTGCTGATACAGATTCTCTCCAGGCCATCAGAGATCCTCCCTGAGGTGGGGAGAGGTTGCTCTTTATTTTGGCAAGCTTCTTGGCAGTGTCCTAAAACAAGTGGAAGGATTTCTTAATAACAGGGTGAAAAATCCTCTGTCAACACTGGCCTGCTCTGCATGCTCAGGGAACATGCAAACACTCAGAGTGGTTTATATTCCACATGAGTTTACCTGGTTTTACACTCCTTAAAGATCCGAAAGGGAAACAAGAGACCATTCACTTGGTACTAACAAATGAAAACAGCCTCATACCTCACAGGGTATAAAGAGTAAATTTAGATAGGTAGCCAGTGCTCATTTGATAACACTAAATAGAAGATGCTTCTGCATTCTGGCTCTTTCTTGCCAAACATCTCTACAGCTTTGCATCTGATCCTCTGCAAACCTGACCTGCAATACAACAACAGCACCCAGGTGGAACAAACGAGGCACAAGGAGGCTTAGTCCCTCTGAAGTGTGCCTTGAGGGATAACTCCCCCGTCCTGGGCCCGGCTCTGAAGACAGCAGCACCCTCTGCAGCCCCAGGGAAGCAAACCCCACCTCCTGTCAGACTCCTTCACCAGCTTCACGGCGATCAGCTCCGCCTCCCGCATCTTCTGCTCCATCAGCCTCTTCTCCTCCTTGCTTTTCAGAGCTGTGATCTCCAGCCTCTGGCGCTCCTGCTCAGCCTCTGCAGCGTTCTGGGCCAGCAGCTTGGCCTCTTCTTCTGCAATCTGGGCTTTCTCAGCCAGCAGCTCTGCTGCTTCCTGGGATCGGAGCTGAGGAGAAAGAATTCTCCTTAGTTCCTTGTCTAGAACCTACAAAATCACCCCTGCAGACAGGCAGGCAGGCAGAAGACACCTTTTACCAAGAGATCAAGTGATAAAATATTATTTCTTAAATAAAAACCAGACACAATTTCAGGGTCTAATGTTCCTCCTCTGCTCCAGAATTTCTTGTGCCTCACCTCTACAAAGCAAGGAGAAAAATCTTAGAATTGGACAAAGCTGAAGTCAGCCCCTTCAGTTGCCTTTTTCTCCCAGTTTCAGCTCCAAGATTGTTTCCTTTCCCCCCCTCTTAGCCTGAAGAGAGCACTGTGAGCCAAGTGCAGGGAGGGAGTGGCTCACAGGTCATGGCAGATGAAGGTTTTCCCAGGGATTCCTGCACGCCCTTTCCACCAGTGACCAGAAACTCTCCGGCCTTGCCCAAGCTACAATTCCTGGTGTCAAAAAAATTCCTGCTTCCACACCAATAAAGCCCATCAGGTACAAGAACATTCAGCCTAACCCACCAGGGCCTCGTTGGCCTGCCTGGCTTCATCTTCCAGCTGGAAGAGGCGCCTTTCCAGCTCTTCTTTGGCTCTCTCAGCTTCTTCTCGGAGCTGCTTCTCCCTGGCCAGCCTCTGGTTCTCCATCTGGAAGCAGGAGGAGCAACAGTTGGTGGGATTGCAGCAGAATCTCACCTGGGCCTGAGTGAAATGCACCAAGCGAAGAAGGGGCTGCTCTCCAGCTGGGATGTTCAATCCTGAGAGGCTGGAGCTGCCTGAACTTTGCAGCACTGAGCTCCTCAGGCAGGCACTCCTCAGGGGTTATTTCACACTGCTGGGAGAGCCCTTGGATTGATCTGTTTTGTGCCCCAAATCTTTGGGATCACCACACAGACACCTCTGACCTCCTCAGGTGCCACAGAGCTGCTCCCACATCCAATCCTGCTGCACCTCCTCACCTCCCACACACACACACACTGATGGAATACAGGAGCAGCAAGGGCAGCAGCTGGAATAATAATCACTGCCTTCAACAACACAGGAGCAGGAAGAATCTTACCTTTTTTCTGGCTTTTTCTTCCCTGGCTTGTGCTTTCATTTGCTGGATCTCTATGGAGTCCACTTTTCTCCTCCTCATAAATAGGTCGTGGTTTCCAATGCACAACTGGAAAATCTGGATAGGGAAGGCAAAGAAAATGGGATCTTGATGGACTTGTGGCCTTGCCAGAGGGACAAAGAGGCCCACACTGGCCCCAAAGGACAATTCTGACCAGCACAAGTGCTGGCAGCTCCAAGAAAATCAGCACCCAGGGCAGGCTCATAGCCAGGCACACAACAAACAGTTCAGATAAGTTTGTAACAGGATGAGAGATTCCTCCTGTCCTTCATCTCCCTCTGATCCCATTTTCCTGAATTACACAGGCTGAGATCCCAAGATCACAGTTTTGTTTACAAACAATATTTCTCAGCAGGAAAGCAGTTCACTCACCAGTTTGTTCACTTTGAGCTGGGAGGAAAAGAACTTGAAGACTTCTGCTTTTTTGTCAAGGGGTTTAATTGTTAACTGCACAGGAAAAAGAAAAAAGAAAAAGAAAGGAAGCAGAGTGAGGAAGAAAATAAGATGAAACTATTAAAACCAATGCAAAACTTGAGCTCGTCTCCACTTCTCCCTGGGGAAGAAGGGATTTATGCCACAAACAGGGGCAGAGTGATGTGAAACTGGTTTTCTCCATAGAATCAAGTTGTGTTGGAGGATAAACCAGTGTGGATGGGGGTTTTCCTGATGCCACCTGTGCACTGCCCACTGTCCCCAGAGCTCTGGAACAAGCCCTGGTTGTTCAGGGCAGGAGGACAGGACACAGCAGCAATCCCTAGGAGCAGGCATAGCCTTAAAGCCAGGGAAATGTCAAACACCTCTCAGAGCAGCAACAATTGAAGGGATAAACAAATGTGCCAAAGGCCTAAGGACTTGTTCTTCAGAGCAGCAGGTAAAAGCCCCGGAGAATTCCTCACTTGTTCAGTCCCAAGCTGCTCCCAGAGGCCAGGCAGTGTTTTCCTGCTGCCAGCTCAGTGCTTCACTCCACACCTTGTGCTCTGGCAGCAGAGCAAAATATGACCCTTTTCTTTTTTAAGGCCCTGTTTTCTGTGCCTCACAGGTTCCCTTGCACTCTATTCCTCTAATTCATTGGCAAGGTAATTCCTGTGTAATTCCAGGGCATCTGAGTCACCAGGATCATAATGGCCTTTCACCCTCTAGGGAATGACTGGGTGCCTTTTGAGGAGCAAGGTTGTGATGTGTGACTGAATAAAGTGAAACTTAAACACAGGGCTGCCCAATTTTCCTCCAATAGGGAGTTAAAGCAGTTTATTCACAGATCTCAGGGGAAGTTTGATGATATAAAACCTGCTTTGGAGGCAGCAAACCTGTAGTCCCCTCTGATTCAATGGGCACAAATCTAAAATCTCATCTCAATTTTAGATCTCAATTTTCTGTGGGTCATTTTCCAAAAGGCCCACAGAAAACAGAACAGGCTGTGCTGACAAATTGCTGCCCTTTTGCTGACAAATTCCAGGTATTCCAGTACCACTGTAGTTTTCCTGGGTTTGGGTTTTTTTGATTATAGCCTTCCATGCAGCCCTCGAGCTGGACTGAGAATAAATTTTCCCCACTCCTTCACTTTCTAGAAGCCAAAGCTGAGCTTCACAGTGAAATTGCAGTGGTGGGGAGTGAAATCATGTCCCAACAAACTGGCAGAAGTGAGGCAGAAAACCATTAATATCTCCCTGCATGTCTCCTCTGGCCCCTGGGCCCCAAGCCTCAGCTTCTGCCTGTGCAAACAGCATTAAGGTTTTATGGATCATGGAATTCCTGCTGGGATAACTGAGGAAGCCAGGCACGGTGGCATTCATAATATCTGTCTTTTTCAGAGATCAACACATTTGTTTTGCAAAAGCCAAGCAGCAGGGAAGGAGCCAGAACAGAGTCAGAGCTCAGAGCAGCCTCGGGGAACTGAGGTGTTGAGCTCATCTGCAAGGCAGGGCTGTTATTTTTAGTTTTGGAACAAAGCTCCTCAGGATTTTCCCCTTCTCCCCCAAAATTATTTCAACAGAGGAAGCTTTCAGCCTGTTCCAAGAATCCCAGTCCACACCCATGCCCATGGAAAAAGAATAATATATCAAAGCCATCATACCTCTTTCTCACTACAGGAAATGTTTCTGATAGAGCTCCACTCAAAGGATTTATTGGGGGAGAACCTGTTATTAATGCTGTAGATATGAATACCTTTGGCATCAACTCCAAGCAGGAGATCTGTGTGGTTTTTATTTTGCTAAAAAACAAGAGAGATCAGTAAGTGGCATTTTTGGTGACATTAAACAACCACAGACAAGAAGAACATATTTTGTTATATTGATATTTCTTTGTATTTTAGGAAATTGGTGTTTATATAAAATATTATGAATGCTGTCACTGGTAATAATAAACTCAGTCCTCTAGGCTGCTAACAGCAGCTCAAACTATTTATTTCTCCTTTCTATTCCATACCTGGAGTTACTCAAAACTTTTCTCAGGTTGTAAAATATTAATCTTAACTCTTTTATTCACCTGCTCATTTAGCAGGCAAGAAAACCAAGCTGGGAAGAAAAAGAAAAACCAGCACCAGGGAACAGCAGAAGTCAGGAGTCCCAGTTCCAAACTCCCTGGAGGATTTTAAAGGACAGCACCATTATCTGCAGCAAGTGGAAACTGCTAAAATAAGGCACTTACAGCAATTGGGAAATAATTGACACCGTACATTTCCAAGTCTTGGGCAATTTTCAGGTAGTTCATCTCAGCTTCATCCCTGGAGAATAAAGCCATGGTTATGAAATGCCTCTCCAGCCTTTCTCTCCATTTCCCACTAAGAAAAGAACAGCCAATCTGGCCTTTTGTACAAACTTACTTTAGTTTTGCCATCTTGCTCTCGATAATGGAAAAAAAAAAAAAGGATAATAAAAACAGCATCTGGACAGACTAGAGGCAGTAAAGTTGCACCTATTTCAAAAGATTACTCCTGGATAGTGTAATCTTCATTAAAATTCATGAAAAGTCTTATCCTTGTGTTAAGTTTTGCCACTCCATGCCTTGGAAAATCCCCCTTGCCTTGCTTTCCGTGCATATATTTCCTTCAGGAAACAGAGTTCATTAAGAAATGAGTTTTGGACAGAGCTTTTGGCCAACGCCAAAGAGAAATGATAATCTCTCCACTCACTTTTCTTCTCCCTTCAAGGTAAATCAGTAAATCTTGAGGAAAATATTCAATAAAAACAAGCCAAGAAGCCTCCATAACAGAGAGAAATGCAACCCAAATATTAGGAAAAGCTGCCTCTGGGTGCTAACAGATCTTATTTATTGTTTAACTGGATTTCCAGATGGGCTGAATTACACTGAAGACAACAAATCCCATAAATAAATGTCTGGGGTTTCCAAGAAATGCAAAAGTTTCCTACCTGGCAATACCCCTGTGCTCAGCATACCAAGCAGTGATCTTCTCTTCCCACATCTCTGCTGTCAGCTGGTACTGCCTGAGCACCTGCAGGGAAAGAGGGAGGTTGGATCCCTGGGAAGATCCAAATCCAAGCTCTGCCTCTCCCAAGCAAAGTGAATGCAGAGGTGCAGTTCTCAGCTGGGTCATTTTGCAGAGTTTTTAATGCTCTGATTAATCCCCAGCAATATCTGCACTGCCAAAAGGAGAGTCAAAGATCCTGAACTGCAAAGAGGAGAGTCAAAGATCCTGAACTGTAAAAGAGGAGACTCAAAGATCCTGAACTGTAAAAGAGGAGATTCAAAGATCCTGAACTGTAAAAGAGGAGACTCAAAGATCCTGAACTGTAAAAGAGGAGATTCAAAGATCCTGAACTGCAAATAAGAGACGGAAGGATTTGGTTTTGTATAAAATTCAGACTCACCCTTTTGGGTAACAGCTCATCATGGGCTAGAAAGCCTGGCTCGTGGAAATTTGGGTCGTAGTCACCATACTGTCCCAAAAAAAGGAAAAGTTATTTCAGTTTGTTAGAGGCAGAATGTTGGGGGAGTTGTTTCTTTCATAGTTTGAAGTGAAAGCTTGAGGCAGATTACTTTTTGGTTCCCCTCATCTGAGCAGTCCATGGAAGTTCCCTCCAGCCCCTGTGCCATGGAGGTGGCTCCAACACAGCCACTGAGCCACTCAGACTTCAAATCCCAACCTGGAAACCTCCAATCCTAAACTGGAAACCTCCAATCCCACCCTGGAAAACACCAATCCCACCCTGGA
>JANPWX010024962.1:0-29608 GCA_024734555.1 Trochalopteron elliotii
AATGCTCTGATTTCTGTCAGGAATGCTCTGATTTCTGTCAGGAATGCCTGCTCGGGACTGCAGCGTCCCCCAGCACATCCCAATCCCACCCTGGAGCGGGAGCTTTGGAGCTCCTGCAGATATTCTGGAGCGGGAATGAAAGCTCAGCCCCGGTGTGCTCCCGGTGGCTGTGACAGTGCCCAGGTTTGTCACCTCCCCCCGGGCAGGAGCAGGATCTGTCTCGTTTGTCCCAGCTCTGGAGCCAGAGCTGGGGGTGCAGGCATCGAGCCCCCGCATGAAACAGGAGGGGGAAAGGGATGGAAAAGGTGTTTTCCAGATAATTTGTGGGATCCGAGGACTCGTGGGGCCACCTCAGAGCAGAGACCGTTCCCGTGGCTCTGCCCACATCCTGTGCCCTGCTCTGCACCAAACATGAGTTGGGAATGTTATTCCTGGCCTTCCTTGCCTGCTGCATGCCAGTATTTCCCCTCTGAGTTTTAAAATGGGTTTTCCCAGACCCATAAACGCTGCTTTGTTTTCCTTTCTTTTGTTTTCCGGGGAATATATTCTATCCTTAGATGGCCGTGTTTGTCCCGGCCGCACCAGGAGCACCGCGGTGCGCGGGGGCAGGAACATCTCCGCTCCCCGACGAGGGATTAATTGGGAAATTCGGGTGATGACAAAAGGTGCTCAGCTCGGCCAGAAAAACACAAACCTCCTCACCCGGCACCTCAGCTCATCCCACACGCGCATCCCAAACAAACCCAGGCTGATTTCGGGGAAACGCCTTTGGGTTAGAGCAAACGAGGCTCTTTCCATTCCCATCGGGGCAGGTCCCTTCCAGGGACAGCACCCCAGGGCAGAGCAGCGTCCCGAGCACCCCAGGGTGCCCTCGGTGCCATTTCCAGCCCCTCCAGCACAGTCCCCGCCTCTCCCCGCGGCTTCCCACCGCCCGCCAGCTGCCGGCAGCTGGGAAGCACCCTGGGCTTTGGAGGGACTGGGGGGAGAGGGGGATTTTTTGACAGCTGCAGCCAGGCACAATCCACCAGGGAAGCCCCTCGCTGGCCCCTGCCTTTCCCAGCCCAGCACGGCCAAGAACATCAGCTATGGCTTTGGCACCGAGCTCGGGGAAGTGGAGCCACCTGCCCGTCCTCCCCCTGGCCCCAAACACCCCCAAAACCTGCCCAGAGGAGTTCATGTGCCTGATGCAACCGAGCAGGAGCTGTTTCTCTATGATCTGGGATTTTTCTCTACAGCTTTATTTTCTCTCTGGCTGTTTTTTGGGGGGTAAGTAAAGGGATTTTTGGCTTCGGTGGTCCCCAGGGCCAGGAGAGAAAACTGCAGGGCAAAGGGAGAACGTGGACCACGGGAGACCCTCTAGGATGCTGTGACTCACCCAAAGGACATCCCCAAACCCTCTCACCTACCCTGGGGCTCCTTCCACGAGGCCTGGACACAGCCTGCCCAGGGAACCAGGGTTCAGAGCCAACCTTTGGGAACAGCCTGTCCCTCAGCCCTAAGGCCGGAGCTCAGGAAAAATCCCAAGCCCATCGGTGCCAGAAGCACAGCCTGGGAGCACATTTTTTCTTTCCCAGGGCTGGGGAGGGGATGAGGGGATCAGTATCACTTACCCTCTGTGCTTTGGGACATGGCAGGGGACCAGGCCCTCCCCCTGGCCCTGGGGGAAGTTTCCCCATAAAAGCAGCCGGGGCAGCCTGGCCCCGGCACAGGCGGCTCAGCCACGGCACAGCCCGGCATGGGGACAGCAACCAGGGTGGTCTGTGCCCTCCTCATCCTCTCCACGCTCTGCTGGCACAGCCTGGCTCAGAGTGAGCATTGCCCTCACCCCAGGGGCTGGGGGACAGGGACAGAACCCGGGGCTGGGGGACAGGGACAGAACCCAGGGCTGGGGGACAGAACCCAGGGCTGGGGACAGAACTCAGGGACAGGGGACAGGGACAGAACCCAGGGATGGGGACAGAATCCAGAGCTGGGGGACAGGGACAGAGCCCAGGGCTGTGGGGTTGGGGACAGAACCCGTGGTTATTAGGATCAGGGACAGAACCCAGGGATGGGGGACAGGGACAGAATGCAGAGCTGTGGGATGGGGACAGAACCCAGGGATAGGGACAGAACCCAGGGATGGGGACAGAACCCAGGGATGGGGGACAGGGACAGAACCCAGGGCTGTGGGTTGGGGACAGAACCCCAGGGCTGTGGGGTCAGGTTTGCTTCATGCACGGGGTGCAGGGGGATCCCCCCAAGGAGCTGCCATTGCCATGGCAGGAGGGCTGAGGAGGGACTGGGGGTCTCCAGGCTAAGCCAGGCTTGTGCTGTCCCCCAGGAGCTCCAGCCATGCCCGACAAATGCTGCTTCAACTTCCAGACCAGAAGGATCAAGAGGGACAACGTGGTGTCCTGTTACCCCACCAGCCCCGAGTGCCCACACCAGGCTGTGATGTGAGTACCCTAAATCCCCCCTGGATCCTGCCAAAGCCCTTGCCTTGCTTTGGTGGGTCCAGTCCCCATTCCCTGTGCCCCTGAGCCCCTCAGGAGCTCAGTGTTGGGGTCCCCACTGACCCCAGCCTCTCTGTGCCCCAGCTTCAGGGTGAAGAATGGGAAGGAGATCTGCACCCAGGCCAGCAGGGCGTGGGTCAAGAGGTACCAGCAGAGCTTCCAGGTCAGCTCCTACTCCATCCCCAGCTAGTGGGGTGGCCGGGGACAGCGGGGACTCCTCCCCACGGGGGACACCCCCAAGGCAGAGGGGACACTTTCGGATGGAGCAGCTCACAAGGGACATCCTCCCCATCACGATGACCCTCACCACCTCCCTGAAGAAAAAACCCACCAGGATGGAGTGTCCAGACTCTCTGTGGTCCATGGAGAGGCTGCAGCAGCTGGGGGGTGAAGGGGGAGCAGCTCCACTGTTGGTTTTTTGTAGACATTGAACAGCATTAAACATGATTCCCACATGCAAACATCTGTCTGTGCGAGTCTCTTGGGAATGGGCAGATCCTTTCCTGCCCAGGTGCTGGGATCAACAAGGAGCCAGGAAGAGCTGGAGCCTCAGCCAGGTCTCTGTGAGGATGTCCAGGGGTGAATGGGGCCAAGCCAAATCCATGAGGCCTTTGGGGAAGAACCAGAGGGACAACATGCCGGGGAGGATGGGGCTTCCTGTGCTCCCCACCCACCATCCTAATTAACAGCCCAAATTCCATTAGAGAGGGACCTCAGGGATGCCTGAGACAGCCCAAAATCCCAGGATGCCACCAGGAAACATGGCAGGTGCTGTGACAGTGGCAGAGCCACCACGATGAGCAACCAGCAACGGGTGATGAAGAAACACCCAGGGACAAACCCAGCCACCACCAAGCCACCCACCCCAGAGCAAGCAGAGACCTCACAGCCACCACCAAGAGGTGATTTTTGCACAGGAACTCGCAAGGGTGAGCATCACCCTGTGCTCTTTGCTGCTGACCACAACCCAACCCCAAAATAGACTCCTGGCCCCACAGCACCTGCCTCTCCCACGCTTTCCAGCAGCCCTCGGGTGTCACGGTGGCCAAAGGGGCTGCCAGAAGGAATTTCCCTCCACCACTCACCTTTTATGGAGAGATCCAAGAGGTTCTTTCCACGGGGAGCTGTCATGGAAAGCCTGGCAGGGGTTGTTATAAATCACACAGGGCTGCAGGCAGGAGGACAGGCAGATCTTGGTGGGATCAGAGCTGCTGGTGCTGACAAAGCCTCGGGTTGGACATGAAGATCTCCTTGGCCCTGCTCATCCTGCTGCTGGCAGCTGCCTCGACTGGAAGCCAGGGGAAGTCCTGTAAGTACCAACAGGGAGATTTTCCCCTCTGAGCTGTCCCAGCTCCTCCTCTGATGGGATTTGAGAGCATCCAGAGGATGGCAATGAGGTTGGTGAGGGGCTTGGAGCACAAGCCCTGTGAGGAACGACTGAGGGAGCTGGGGCTGTTTATCCTGGAGAAAAGGAGACTCAGAGGTGACCTTATCACTCTCTACAACTCCCTGAAAGGTGGTTTTAGTCAGGTGGGGTTGGTCTCTTTCTGCAGGCAGCAACTGACAGAACGAGAGGACACAGCCTTAAGCTGTGCCAAGGGAAATATAGGTTGGATATCAGGAAACTTTTTTCAGAAAGGGGTAATCAAGTATTGGAATGGTCGACCTGGGAAGGTGGTGGAGTCACCATCTCTGGATGTGATAAGAAAAGACTAGATGAGGCACTTGGTGCCATGGTTTAGTTGAGGTTAGGGTTGGGTTGGACTTAATGATCCTGGAGGTCTCTTCCAACCTAAAGATTCTGGTTCTGATTCTGGTTCTGATTCTGATTCTGGTTCTGATTCTGGTTCTGATTCTGATTCTGATTCTGATTTGGGAATGGGGAAGGGGAGGAGAGTTCAGCTCCTGATGGGGTTGTGGGGCTGTCATCACCAGCTGTCTGAGCATGGAGCTGGTCCTGGATTTGTTCAAAAGGAGTAAAAATAGGGTTGGTTCACCCCCAGAGTCCCAGCTGGGGAGCTCCATGGGCAGGGAAATGGGGGGCTCCTACCCTGGGGCAGAACATCACCGCTGGGGCTGCAAGATGTTCCCTCTGTGGGATGAGGGAGCAGGAGCAGAACCCACACCCCTCGTGCCAGCAGTGGGAGAGCACTGAGCCCTCTCTGCTGCTCTCAGTCCACAGCTCCAGGAGCAAGTGCTGCTCTGAGAAAATGTTCCATCATGAGGAAAACCCAAAGTTCAGGATCCAGAGCTACCGGTACACGCCTCCCACCTGCACCCTCAAGGCTGTTCTGTGAGTAACCCCAGCTCCCACCCAGCCTTCCTCCCCCCCACCCCATCCTCACCTCCCTCACCCTGCTTCCTCACCAGCTGCTCTGCTCCTGGGGACTCCCCAAAATCCTGGGGATCAGCCTGAGTCAACCTGCACAGGGTGCTGTGGGTGGGGCTGTCCTAAGCTGGCTCTTCACACTCACCTCCCTCCCTGCTCAATCCAAACAGCCCCAAATCACCCCATTTCTGCTGCCAGCAGGCCAAGAGTCAGCACTTACAGGGAAAGGGGGGGTCAGGACACTGCAGGAATCCCTGGTGGGATCCTCCCCTCCCAGGCTGACTCGGGATATTCTTTTCCCCCAAGTGTGAAGTTTTGCCGTGTGAAGCAGCGGTGGGTCTGTGTGGACCCAGAGAAGAAATGGTTCCAGGAGTACCTGAAGAAGCAGAATAAGCCAAACTGCACCTCCACGTGAAGCTGCCTTCCCCAAAAGCTCTATTTATTTGTCTCCCCTGATTCTCTGTATGGTTTTGTGTCACTCACTGATTCACGGAGCTGGCTCCGTCCCCTCCCACATGGACTCAGTAAACTTCCTTGTGTTCACCTGCAGCTGGAGTGAGGTGTCAATCCTGGGTCACATCCAGGCTCAGCCTTCCCAGGAGTAGTCCAGGAGTCCCTGGGAGGACAGGGAAATCCAGCTCCCCTCCCCTTTCCCCAAGGTGAAGCAGCCCCTGCCCAGGCTGAGGATGCCTGTGGCATGGGGATGGAGGTGAGGCTGGCAATGGGAGGAAGATTCTCTTTGGGGTGTTTGAGGGTGTTTAGGGGTTGGGTTGGCTCTGTCCCTGGTGACAGCCCCAGCTGGGTGCCACTTCCTTCCCCAGCACTCAGGCAGTTTGTCACCCAAACAGGGCACCAAACCATGGGCAATCAGCTTCTCCAGAATAATCTGCATTATCCACTTTCCTGTTAGTCTGTGACTCACTTGAATAGTCTTTTTGATGAGTTAGGACATGCCTCACTCTTAAAGACACCTCTATACACATTGGCAGATTTGTTGCCATTTATCTGGCCCCATTTAGGGCATTTTTTTGTACAAATCAATGACCTCGGGCCAATGAATCTGCCACAATGCCCACGGGACTGCATGACCTGGAACTGGTCTGGAATTGGAAGGAATATTCTTGCCTAGGACTGTGTAACTGCAGTTCTCCATCAAAGCATTTTTGCAAAGAAAATGAGAGTTAACAAGACTTTTCTGGTTGCTCTTTGGTGCTGGAAATCCCAGGACCCAGCAGAATATTGGGAGGTGTGAAGGATAGGGCAGGAATTGCTTCTCTGAATCATAGAAGCACTGAGGAAAAGACCATTAAGGTCAAGTCCAACCATTAACCCAGCACCAAAACCACATCCCCAGGTGACACATCTTTGTGTCACATCTCCAGGGGTGGGGATCCTACTCCAAATGCCACGTTCACCCCGAGCATTCTGACTCAGAGGTGGAGCCCACACAGAGCTGCCAGATGATTGAAGGCATTGATGACTTGGAGATGCCAGTTGGGAAGGCTGAGCTGGAACAGAGACTGGGCAGAGGTAGAGAATAAAGTAGATATTTATTAAAAGGCCTTTAAGGAGACACCTTGGGCAGGACAGGGCCTGACCAGGGCTACACCCAAGGTGGACCCAAAATGGTGACAAAATGGCTGACAGCTCACGAGGTCTCACACTTTTATAAGTTTTGGTCCATTTGCATATTGGGGTTTGATTGTTCAATTACATCTTCAGGCTGTGAGGTCCCATCCTTCTTGTTCCTCCCTCCAGCCCACCCTTGTTTGTGCTTTTGGGCCTGAAAGTTGTCCTTGGTGTGCAGCAGGAAAAGGATTTGTTTTGTGTCCCTGCTCTGTGCAGAGCTGAGTGACACTGAATGTGAGCTCAGAACTGCACCCCTGGGCAGCACAGAATCTGGAAAACATGGAAGATAAAACTTAAGGCATCACCAGATTGTCAAGGGTGGGCCTGAGGGCCACCAGCTCAGTGTCCCTGTGGCCCTGGCAGTGCTGGGTGGCAGGAGGGTGGCAGGCATGTGTGGCTGCAGTGCCAAACCACCCCCCTGTGGCTGGACATAATCCCCCACTAATCCCTTTGGGATTTTCTGGAATCCCAGGTGTGCTGCAGCCTCCTGCCTGGGAGAGGTTGTTCTTTTCCTCACCATTCTTCCTCTCAGTCTGGTGCAAAAACCACTCTGTCTTTGATGCAGGACCACAGAAAACCTGTCCTGGGCTGGGGGTTTTACCACAGGGTCCTCAGAGAGGGAAGGAACATTTGCAAATTTTTGAATTACAAATCCACCAGCGGGGCCTGGTGTAGGAACTGTGCTTTGAATGCAGAATTTCTCTCACAAAACCACACACACGAGGCTGAGGGACAGCTCGTGAGCCTGCCCTGTGCTCTCCTCGAGGAACCTCCAGCTGCAGGAGCCCTTTGCATAATTTTTATCAATGAGTGTCACTTCCCAGAGGGATGTTGCATAACCCCAGTGGCTTCCTCTGCCCTTGCACGGGATCGAGGTGCTGGCACTGACTTTCATTTCTTTCATTTCTGCCTTGGGCTGGAGCCTGGGGAAGGCAGAAGTTGCTTTGATCCCTTTGGTGCTGCAAGGTGTGGGGCCCGTCTCCTGAAAGAGGAGACCCCCTCTGCCTCAGGGTCAGCAGCTGGACTTCATTATCCTTGTGGATCCTTTCCAGCTCAAGAATATCCAGTGATTCTCCTCTTGTCCCTTATTTCTGGGCCCTAAGGGAGAGGTTCCTCACCCCGGGACTGAGCAAATTTGGGGTCTGCTCTGGCCCCACACTGTCCCTGCTGCTCCTGCCTGCTCCCCCTTGTCCTGCCCTCAGTCAGGGATTGTCCCTCTGCACAGCGCCAGGGGCTGAGGGGTCTTAGACCTAATTTCCTTTATTTAATTCCCTTAATTCCCTCAATTCCCTCTTTTTCTTTGGGATACTCATGCAAGAACAGTGCCAAAATCATCAGATTATGATGATTTATTATTTATTATCAAATTATCACCAGCACCACGTTTGCTCTCCCACTCCATGTGAGCTTGTCCTAGTGGTGAAGTGGCCACAGCCTGGCTCAGGAGGAATTCATGGGAATCTTTGTAGCCTTTCTGTCTTGGCTGCACCTGCCTCAACTGCCTCTTCCTTCTTTATTTGTTCTCTTTCCCCTTTTCTCTCCTGGGTGCACAAAATTCTGGTGATGCTGAGTACTCAACCATAACCAGAGAAGCCAAAAAGAAGTGGCATTTTTGGCTCTTTACTCCTCTCCCTAACTAATGGGCTTTTTCTTCCTTTAGTTTTTCAAATCTGCATTTGTAAAGCTGAAGTTTCTCTTTCCCTTTGTTCCCTCCAATTGTGTTCCTCCAAACGTCACCTGCTCACAGAGTTCTTCCGTGCCAGGAGAAATAAAACCACGAGTCATTTCTTTACTCTCCCTTTATATCAGTTCCTTGTATTTAATTCCTTAAACAGAATTAAACACAAGCCTCCCTGCTCTTGCTGAGCTGCACTTTTGTGCAATTCTCTGTAATATCCCCCATTCCAGTCACAATGGAAAGTATTTCATCAGCATCCAGTAAGAAGTCCCATCCGGCCCTCAGCTGAATGGAGAACTGAAAGCTTGGCCAGTCACTTCTGCAGGAAAGAGGAAATGTTGTTTTTGCTTTTTCCATCAGAAACAATCTATTAATTGTGAGATTTTCCTGCTGGATGAGAAGTCATCCTCTGGAAACTGCAGTGCTCACAGTGCCCTGGTCTCAGTTTCCAGGGGTTTCTGGCTGTGGGATATTCCTCACCAAGCTCCTGGTGTTTGCTGTCCCCCAGTGCTGCTCTCTTGCCCATCCTGCTCCTTTTCCCTCTGTTTGGGCACCCACCAAGCCAAGCTCAGCTCATCCCTGGCTCTCTCCATAAAAAATCCCAGCCCAGGGTTTGGACAGCTCAGGATCTCATTCCTGTGGTTAACACAGACAGCAATCCCTGGTTTCCTTCATCCTGTCTGTCCCCACTCCCACTTCTCCCTCATGCACAAACAGAGCTGGCCTTGGCAGGAGAGGTGCCAGAATTCCAGGGGTGGCTGGAGGGCAGAGGTGTGGGGAAATCTCTGTGGGACATGTGGGGTTTACAGGCAGAGAGGGGCATGAAAACACAAAAAACTTCATGAAAACACAAAAAGGTTCCACCGGCTGGCCCTGAACTTGGGATTCCTCTGCACACACAGAGTGCTTTGAGGTCTAGAGAAACCTCTCAGTGTCTCTGCAATCAGCAGGGCAGAAAAACAGAATAAACTCATGCAGATCTGCATTACTCTGGGGAATTGAGTCCCTTCCTTCTGCCTTTGTGTATCCAGGGACACGTGACAAAGTAGGAGCATTTACAGCAGGTGAATTTTCCAAGCCTTCCTGAACCACCACAGATGGAGACCCTGGTTATGGTTAAATCCAAAGGATTTATTTATTTATTCTTTTGTATTTATTTATTCCTTTTATTAATTTATTCCTTTGTAGCCTCTATGCACAGAGTGGCTGAAACAGAAAGAGGTGAAAGTTGGGAGCTGGAGAAAGAGCTGGAACAGCTGGAACATCTGGATCTGGAGCTGTTCTTCCACCACCCCAAGGCCAGATCAGCACTGCCCAGCTCCTCCTGAGCAGCTCCAGGAGATGATTTGCATCCATTCCCACCTCTGTCCACAGATACTCACACCAGGCAGGACCAGGTGGCTGGGGAAGCTTTTCTGGACAAGAAATGGGGCTGGGAGCACAGGCCCTGCCATGGCTCAGCATTTTGGACAGTTGGACTTTTCCCTTGAATCAGTCAGGAATTAGTCATGCCCAAGGCAGGGTCAGCAGCAAGGCCAGGGGAAGCTGAGGTTTGCATGGTAATGGTGGCAGCATCAGGAAAAGGCTGGAAAAAGCAAAAAAAATTTGGAGGAAGGAGCAATTTTGGCAGCTGGCTCTGTCTGGGTGTGCAGAAGAGGAGGGGGGGGTGTTTGGGAATTAGCCTCTGGCATTGCAAATGCTGCCCTTTTTCAGTCACTCTCCACTTTCCTGGAGATTTTATCTGCAATGAGCTGATCCCAGTGGGTACCAGCAGCATCCTCTCCTCCCTTTGCCTCCTACTCTTAATGCTGTCCCTGACAGAGGTGGTTTTGTATTTTGGGGCTAAATCAGGAGAGATTAAATTGGATTAAACGATCCTGCTTGTGAAGAAGTGGGCAAGCAGTTACTGCAACAGTTTGAGTGCTGAGAGGCTGCAGCCAAAACCGAAACTCTTTGGTGTAAATTCAGCCAGGGGTGAGGGAAGGCGGAAGGGCAGGCTGCAGCCAAAAATGAAACCCTTAGAGAGGTGTAAATTCAGCCAGGGGACAGGGAGGGTGATGGGGCTGATGCCTTGGGAAGGCTGAGCTGGAACAGAGACTGGACAGAGCTGGAGAATAAAGTAGATATTTATTGAAAGGCCTTTAGGGTACCCCTTGGGCAGGACAGCAACCTGGCCAGGGCTACACCCAAGGTGGACCCAAAATGGTCACAAAATGGACAAACAGTCACAAGACAGAGACAAACTCACACACTTTAATAAGTTTTGTTCCATTTGCATATTGGGGTTTAATTGTCCAGTTACAGCTTCAGGTTGTGAGCTGTCATCCTTGTTTCTTCCTTCAGTTCACTGTTCTTTCTGAAAAACATGACAGTTGAAACTTAAGGCATCAGGGGCTGTGGAGCAGCTCTGGGGGTGACATAGCCCAGCTCAGGTGCCCTGGCATGGACACCCCCAGCCACTGCTGCTGGCAGAAAAGCACTGCCAGGAGACAGATGCCAACTTCTCCCTGGGTTTGCCACAAATGCCACTTCTCACCCTGCTCCACCACCACATCCACTGCACATCTCCACTGGTAACACCAGCTCCTGCTTGGACAGGGAAAAGCATGAGGGAATGAGGTTGTGTTGAGCTAGAAGCCACTGTGGGTCTCACATTTGTCCCTTTTTGCTGGTGATTGGTCAAAAGAACAATTTCCTTACAGGAAAGGCTGCATAGACATGGAGTCTGTGCAGGTGCAGGTGCAGGGCCTGGCCTCTGGTGCCCTGATCCAGGCCAGCAGCCTGCCCTGATCCCTTAAGTTTTATCTTCCATGTTTTCCAGATTCTGTGCTGCCCAGGGGTGCAGTTCTGAGCTCACATTCTGTGTCTCTCAGCTCTGCACAGAGCAGGGACACAAAACAAATCCTTTTCCTGCTGCACACCAAGGACAGCTTTCAGGCCCAAAAGCACAAACAAGGGTGGGCTGAAGGGAGGAACAAGAAGGATGGGACCTTGCAGCCTGAAGATGTAATTGAACAATTAAACCCCAACATGCAAATGGACCAAAACTTATAAAAGTGTAAGACTTTGTGACCAGCCAGACATTTTTGTGACCATTTTGGGTGCAGCCCTCGTCAGGCCCTGTCCTGCCCAAGGCGAATCCTAAAGGCCTTTCAATGAATATCTACATTATTCTCTAGCTGTGTCCAGTCTCTACTGCAGCTCAGCCTTCCCAAGGCATCACCCTGACACAGTTTGGGACCCCAAAGAGCCTCTGGAGAGCTGCAGCCTCGTGGCAGCGCTTCCCCTTCTGCGGTTTCCTCGCCTTTTCCAGCTCAGCAAAACCGGCCCACCCTGACATAATTTCCTCGGTATGATGCCCTCACTTTCTTTCTTTGAAACCCTGCACCCGCCCCTGGGATGGGGATAAAAGGGGAGCACGGCCCCAGGGGCCACAGAGAGATTCCTGCAGCCTCCCCAGCTCCAGCTTCAGCTCCTGGCACAGAGCCCTCGCCCACAGCACCATGAAGGTCCTGGCAGCCACCCTGGTCACTCTGCTCCTCGTGGCCACCTGCTCCACATCTGAGGGTCACCTCGGTGAGTCCAGCATGGCTGTGTCCTCCCTGGAGAGTCCCCAGCCCTGCCAGGGTGGCCGTGGGGAGGGTTGTGGGGTCAGTGTCACACGGTGGGATTGCAGGTTTGGAGATGAGAGGGGCTCCTGGAAGGGGGTTCTGCCAGGGGATGTGGCACCAGATGGCAAATCCCTGGAGGGGGCCGAGGCTGTGCTGCAGCTGGGGTCTCACCAGGGCTGTGTGTCTGTCCCCTGCCCTCACAGATGGCATCCCCAGCAGCTGCTGCTTCACCTACCATAAGCAGCCCATCCATCGGCGCCGCGTCAGCAACGTCTTCGTCACCAGCAGCTCCTGCAGCCAGCCCGGTGTGATGTGAGTACCCAGCACTGCCAGCACCCAGGGGGGGACATGGGGACACCTGGGGACACTTGGGCTGCTGCTGGTGGGACTCAGATCCCACTGCCTCAGCCCAGCAGCTCAAGGCAGGTTTTTTCCTGGCAGTGTGGTCACCAAGAAGGGGAAGAAGGTGTGTGCAGATCCACAGGCAAAGTGGGTGAAGGAGCTCGTGGAGCACTTCCAGAGCCAAGGAAACTGAGCCTTCCCTGCTGACAGCCACCATCCCACCCCTGCACAGCTCCCAGCCTCCAGCACAACACAGAGGAATTGACCCCCAGCCTTCTCAACGGGGAAAATTATTTTATTTAACTTATTTAAGTTAAACTAAATATTCTTTTTTTCTAAGCACAATAATTATTTAAACTATGTCGTAATAATACACTAAAATAAAGATAATGTCAATTGTATCTGTGTGTCTGTTAATGAAGGGTCAGTTTTGATGCCTCCTTGCACCAAAGTGGGAGAAGGGACCACAGGGACCCCTGGGTTTGCTGTTCTGCAGCTCTGGTGTCACTCAGTTTGTCCCCACAGGTGACACCAGTGTCTCACCTGGGGCTGCCAGTGGTGGGTCTTGTTTGGGGAATGTCCTGGCAGTAGCTGTGGTGCCGCAGGAGAGTTGGGGTATGATGGGGTGGAACATCCTTTGGTCCATCCATCCACAGATCCCATCCATGGGATGGAACATCCTTTGGTCAGTTTGGATCACCTGTCCTGACTCTGCTGACTCTGCCCTCTCACAGCAGCTCCTGAGCCCTTGAGGAAGGAGAACAACACTTAGGAACAACTCAAACATCACTGTGCTATCAACATTATCCTCATGCTGAATCTTTCAGCAAATATCTAAAAAAAAAATTTAAAAATCAAGCTGCAGATCCTTCTCCAGCTCTGTTGTCCCACACCACTGGTGACACCAGCAGCCAGTTCGTCACCCACCCATCCAGGACCCAAATTTCTGTGCCACCCAACCCTTTGTTAACAGGCACATTGATATAACTGAAACTATTTTTGGTTTAAATTATTATCCTGAGCTATTTTAAATACCACACCTAATAGCTGCCTTTTGTGAGTTCAGAGATATTTGTGGTGAAGGAAAGGCAGTAGATTTCATTCATCTGGGCTTCAGGAAGACACTTGAATTAAGGCCAGGTAGTAAATTATGAGCAAAGGCAGGGAAGATGTGACTGGCATACGAAAAGTAAATTTGGTCAAGAGCTGCCTGGAAGGGGAATGGTAATTGCTCCAGCTGAAAGGGGCTGTGTCACACTGAGAGGGGCTTGCCCACACAGTTCCTTGAGTTTCTGCCTCAAAAAATATCCTGCTTGACATTTGCATTAATGACCTTGGCACACAAAGCAGGAGAAGGCAGAGGAAATGTGCTGATGAGGCAAAACGAGATGGGATCATCAATCCAGGACGTCACACAAAAGGATTCTAATGACCTTGAGGGATGGAGGAGGGATCCAAGGCAGCAGAGCAGAGCAGGATCCTGCTGCTGGGGACAGGGATAACAGGAACAGCCCCTCCAGTTTGGGAGCTGGGAATGTCTGGGGCAGGGAAAATCCCACACATCACAAGACTGACTTTAACAACATGAAAAGAGTTAAATGCAAATGGTTTGGGTGGAAAAATGAGGGACTGATCCATGTGACGGGACCAGAGATTGGAAGGAGGTTGTGGACCTCACTCTGGATCCCCGTGGTAGATCAGGGTGAGAAGTGGCATTTGTGGCAAACCCAGGGAGAAGTTGGCATCTGTCTCCTGGCAGTGCTTTTCTGCCAGCAGCAGTGGCTGGGAGAGTCCATGCCAGAGCACCTGAGCTGGGCTGTGCCACCCCTGGTGTGAGGAGAGGCTGGAAACTGCCTGGGAATCCCAACAGAGGAGAAATCAGGTTTGCACAGGGGAATTGTAAGGTTCTCATGCAGGTTTCTGACTGTTCCCATGGACACCAGTCCCACCAGCACCTTCCAAACCATCCAGACTGGAGCTGAGATTCCTTCCCACGGTGAACTGGTTTGTCTTTACAAGGACCTATTCCCAGAGCCCTGTTTTCCAAAGTGTGTTGCCTTGATTCAAAAGCCTTCTGATGATCATGTTTACATACTCCTAGTGGAGTCTCTCACAAATGTAACATAAACAAAAGCAGATTGTTTTCATACCTCTCTGTGATGGACTGCTGAATTGACCACTGGGATCAGAGAGGTGCTTCTCTCATCTACCAATCCTTGACCAAATTCCAAATCCTATAAAAACCCCAAATCACAATAAACTTCCTTCTTTGCCTCACTTCAACCTGACCCGGGTGCGTGTTGTTCTTTCGTGCCCCTATCAGTGACAAAGGTGTCCCTCAAAGCAGAGTTGTTGTGGGATCCAAAGTTCTCCAAGGCTGTCCAGCCACCAGCAAACTGCTCCCCTTCCCAGGAAAAGCACCAGATTCCCTCGTTCCCCTCCAGGCCTGCAGGTGGTTTTGGTGGTTGTGGGGTTTTGGTATGAACTGCTTCACCCTGAAACTGGCTCAGCTCAACCCTCCAACCACAGAATAACAGCAATTCTGCCAAATCTCCTCCAGAATATCCTTTCTGGACACTCCCAGCTCTAACGCCTCTCTTTCTGTGCCCTGGAGGAGCAGAGCTGAGGCAGCCTCTGATGGTGCAGACACCCCCATTTCCTAAGCTGACCCCTTGCTGCTTCAGCTCCCCAGGGTTGAATGAATTTTGTGGTTGAAAACTTTTACTCTCCACATTCCCTGTGTGTGCTCATCCCCAGGGATGTGTCACCATCACTGCAGTCCTTTAGCACACCAAATCTCCTTTGGGATCCTCAGGAGTTTCTATGTCTTTATTTCTCTCCTTTCAGTTTCCTCCACATCCTCATCTCTGATCAAGTCCCTCAGAGCTTCCTGGGCCACCTCACTGCTGAGCTGAACGATTTTTATAGCACTATTTTAAATTTTCAGGCTTTTTCTAGCCACTTCCTCTTTCTCTGGAATTTCTCTTTTGAATTTACTGGGAAAAGACTAATCCAGGGGTCTGCTTGGGTGCCTTTCCTTTTCAACCACAGGATGTGGGACTGACTCACATTTTAGGGAGAATCACTTCTATCCCCCTTAAAGTGTGAATCCCAGCACATGCAGCATCCCTCCACTCCCAAATCCCAGCCAAAAGTGTCTCTCTGGACATTCTCTCCTGCTTCTCTCCTGAGTTTTCCTGCTGTGAATTCCCCAGCAGGTCAAACCTTTGCTTTGCTTTGCTTTTAGGACCAAGCCAGGAGTAATGGGAGCCATCAGCCCTTTCCCATCCTTTTCCGAGCCACTTTTTTCCCCTGCAGCCTCCATGCCTGGACCCTGCTGGGTGTAATTCAGCATGACAAAGCCTCTTCCTTCCAGGAGAGGCATCACTCCTGATCCAAAGTGCTTTTTGGTTGGTATGAAAACTGCTTTTTACCCTGGGCTAAATGCCTCGGTGCAGCCCCAGGGTGGGCTCCCCTGTGTGCCCACAGCCCCTGCAAGGAGCTGGCCCTGCTACCCCCAAAAATGCCTTGCAGGAAGGTGGGAAAGAGTCCAGACAGGGCAGAGAACCAGAAATAACAAAATACAGCCGGGTTTTGTGTCTGGGCCTAACCTTTGCTCAAAGAGCTGAGGGAAAAACAGTGATTTTGCAAGCAAGGACTCAGGACAGCTGTCCTCACACCAGGACTGTCCCCATCACCAAGGGCAGCAGGTTGGGAGTTCAGGTGACAATGACAAATTACAGGTGCCAGCCTAGGGCTCCATGCACAGCCCTGAGGTTGGGGCACAAGTGCCAGGGATGCTCTGGGAAAGCCTCTAGCAAACACCTCAGGCACAAGAGCTCAGAGGGCACAACCCAGACACGGGGATGGCTGCAAGGAGAAAGAGGAAGGAGTTTGCTCTGAGTGTGATTCTGCAACAGGAGAGATGTGAACTCATCCTGCTGCTGGTAAATGGGCACGGGCAGGAAAGGATCAGGATGACTCAGGGGTCAGCCTCATGTGTGCTGGTGCCCAAATTCCAGGGCCAGGTCAACCCTGGATCATCCAGGAGGTGAAAATAATCTGGTTTTTGAGAGATAGGTCCCAGCAGAGGATGTGCTGTCTCCAAGGACTGAACAGCATTTGCTGCCTTCTATGGCTCAGGAGCACCCTGAGGAGCTTCCCATCTGCACAGTTCCCCATCTGAGGGTTTCTGAGGGAAGGGAGAGGCCCTTGGGGTTAGAGCACAAGGTTTTTCAGAGAAACAGAGAAAGCAGGGCTGGGGAGGCTCAACTTCCACTCCCTGTGTCACTCTAGGAACAGACTTCCCCTCTTTCCAGGTGATCTCCCAGCACCTCCTCACTGCTGCAGGAATTTTTCTCCCATTTTTTGGCCATTTGAGATCAGAACATCGTGTCCTTTCCCTCAGGAAAACAAAGGGTGAGATTGTTCAGTGACCCCTGTGACTCGTTCTCAGGCCCCTCTCTCCCTCTTTGCACTGCACACCACAATTCCTCCACGCTCTGCAGATTTAACAGATCCACGCTTGTTTCCAGCAGCATTAATAAAAATATCACATAGCCCCAGAGCTGTGGGGTCCCACACGCTCCCAACAGCCAGGGGTGAAATCCACCCAGGCCATTTCCACAGGCTGACAATGACAATGAGGTGTCAGAAGGATTAGGGGAAATTTTTTTTTGCAATTTGGGGAGCTGGCTCATCCCCACGGGACCCAGCTGTGCTCATGCAATAATCCCTTCACCCCAGAGCTCAGCGCTCGCGGATTTTGAATCCCTGTCAAAAAATGATGTCAGGTTAAACTCCAGGAAAAGAACAGGAGCAAGTGAGTGCCTGCTAGTGTGGGAACAGAGGACTTGGCAGAGATTCCCAAGGAGGATTTCCCAGCCAGGTCTTCCCGAGCTGTTGCAGAGCAGCCTTGCAGCACCATCTGCTGCCTGCTGCTCCCCAGCTCCTCCGCGGGCAGCTGAGAAATACCTCACTGCTCAGGGGGACAAATCCTGCACTCACTGACCAGAAAGGGGATCTGTTTTCTCTTCCTGGGGGAAATCAGGGCTCAGGCTCCTCAGGCTGCCCTCAGCTGAAGCACAATCTCCTATCCTGCTGCAGGTGAGTGTGAGCAGCAGCAGAAGCACCAACTTACAAAATGTAATGGCTGCAAATATTTACTCAGGGTTTAAGCAAATTGAACACACTGCTGGCACTTCTGGCAGTGGACTCCCTGTGAGGGTATAGCACACCTGACTCCATGTGTGGCTGTGCATTTCTCAAGCTGATCCCAGCTCCTCCTGACCCATCTGAAAGGTTCACAGCAAATCCCAGCTCCTCTTTCTCAATCTAAAAGGTTCACAGCAGATTCCAGCTCTTCCTGCCCCATCTAAAAGGTTCACAGGAGATTCCAGCTCTTCCTGACCCATCCAAAAGGTCCACATGAGATCCCAATTCCTCTTGCCCCATCTAAAAGGCCCACAGCAGATTCCAGCTCCTCCTGACCCATCTGAAAAGTTCACAGCAGATTCCAGCTCCTCTTTCTCCATCTAAAAGATTCACAGGAGACTCCAGCTCCTCCTGCCCCATCTAAAAGGTTGGCAGGAGATTCCAGCTCCTCCTGCCCCATTTAAAAGGATCACAAGAGATTCCAGCTCCTCCTGATCCATCTGAAATGTTCACAGCAAATTCTGGCTCCTCCTGACCCATCTGAAAGGTCCACAGCAGATCCCAGCTCCTCTTCCCCAATCTCAGCAATTCACAGGAGATCTCATCTCCTCTTCCCCCATCTCAGTGGCTCACAGCAGACCCCAGCTCCTCCTGCCCCATCTCCAAGCCTCAAACACCCCTCCCAGCCTGCAGGAACGTGGTGCAGCACAGGAGCAATGCACAGCAAGGACACAGCAGGCTGGGAACAGCTTGTAAAGGCAGGTTCTGTATTTGAGCTGGCAGGAGCGTGACCTTGTCCTTTTCTTCACTGGGATTTTCAGGGCTAAGTCCAAAGAAATAAATCAAAGGTGCACATGGAGCAGGTCTCCTCTCTGGGCCCTGCTCATGGTGCAGCTCAAACACAAGAGCAGAAGGAAGACCCAGCACGTGTGAAGGATGAGGGCACAAGCTCTGTTGGCTGTGGTAAGACACATGCCAGAAGAAAAGAGGGAAGAGGAAAAGAAGAACCAGGGGGATTCCCAGCATTTCTCCTCACGCTCAAATCCGAGAATGCCACACTCAAAGCTGCTGCAGCATTTCCTGGCTAATAGAGGAGATGGTTCACTGGCCCAAATCATGGCCAATGCTCCCTCCCCAGCCTTGGGACCACAACAGCATCTGCCTCATCATTCTGGCATCTCTGACAGCTTCTCCCTCTCACACACCAGGCTTCTGCAGACAGCTCAGAAATTGTGTGTAACAGCCAATATTCTGCAAACATCTCGTGCCAGATCGAGCTGGGAGAGAATTAACACAGCCCAAGCCACCCAGGCAAGGCAGTAAGTGCTCCCAGGGCTGGGAGCAGCCAGGGCAGAGCACTCCTGTCCCTCTGCACAGGCAGCTGCCATCCCTCTCTGTGCTCAGCCTGCTGCAGATGTGTACAGAGGAGATTTGGGTGTTTGCTCTCCAAACCTGCCTCAGTAATGCTGGAGGAATATTGACACAACATTCCCTTCAAAGCAAGTGGAAATTGAAGCTTTTTATTGAACCTGTTGGGTTTTTTTTCTTTAATCTTAGCTTTTAGAACAAGACACTTATCAACATTACCATTCATTTTTACATAGATGTCACAAGTTCAGCTGGGCTCCTGCTTTAGCTGCAGCTGAATGTTGTCTGCTTCCCCAGAGTGAAGATTTGTGGAGAAGCAGACACTTGAACACACACAAAACCAGAAAATGCAAGTGGGTTTTACTAATGAGGCAGGCACTTTGCTGCATGCACCTCTCCATCAGAAACAAGCCCCACTTTAGCAGACACCACCAGCATCTTTTGTCTTTGTCTAACTTGGGAGCTGTGCTGCACACAAGTGGGAAGGCAGTTAATGTATGCAAAGTTTGCTCGAGCAGAAAGTGCTTGATCTCGTCAGGGACTGGAAGAACAGAGGCTTTGCATTCCAAACAAAGGATTCCCCCAGGAATGGGAGGTATTTGAAGATGTCCACTTCTGCATCTGGAATTAAAAGCTGAGATTTCTCACAGAGAAATGCAAATCAATTAAGTGAACCAAGAAATGTTTGGGGAGGAGAAGGAAAATATTTGGCAGACAAACACTAAAGCATCGAGCAGCTCTGTGGGAGTCATGTCCCAGGGAGCAGACCAAAAACATAATTAGTCTGTTGTGGAGACAAACACCAAGCTTGTGTTCTGTTTTCTCATCCCAAACACCTCCCGGGCACTTGGTGCCTCACGTCCTTCCTCCAGCAGCAGAGCTCTAAGTGTGTGAAACACCAGGGGGAGGAAGGGTTTTAGCCAAGTGTGAAGTGTTCCTTCCAAAGTGCACAAGTAGTAAACAACATTTCCTCTGGGTTTGCACTGCTCCCAGCCACACCGAGGGCACTGTGGCATTCCCAGCTGATGTCACCTGCCTGGGAGAGCTGGATGGCAGCTCTGCATCCACAGTGCCTTGTCTCTCACACCTGGCAGCAGCCAGAGCTGCCCAAGTGTCCCCACAGAGGTAAAAAGGCCACCAGTCCCACCAGAAAATGAGGGGCTTCAAATGTAGATGACATCTGAGTCATGCTGCTGAACCTGCAGGCAAATCAAAGAGGGACAATTAGTTCTGGCTTAGAGTAATTCCCTTTGGTCTGGGTCTTCCTTTTCTCCAGCTCTGGAGCCTTTTGCAAGATGCTCTGCAATAGCTTTTTCTTCCTTCTTTAAACAAATGTATTTGCTTTGTAAGTTTAGTCTTAAAAGTTGCTTCTGTTGCCTCAGAGTTGCTCCCTCAGCTGCTGCTGCACTCAGCTGTGTCCTTCAGTTCTAAGCACACCAAACCCTGAAGAAGGTATTGAATGTTATATTCTGGAGCTTTTAATTGATCCTAAACCCCTCCAGTTTTGTTCAGATAAAGCACAGCAAATCCATCAGGCTTTCCCCACTCCCAATACCTTGCCCAATTAGCACTGCCTACAGACAGCTGATTTCCTTCCCACTGCTCCAGACCACATTTCCTTCCAGCTTCTTCTTCATTCTCCAGTCCAGTGACATTTCAAAGCAGGTTGTTTTCTCCTGCCACCCAGCTCATTGCTCTTCAGCCTCATTGACAGGGAGCACATGGAAGAGAGCTGAGCTGTTGGGAGCCTGGGTATTTATTGGTCTCTTCCTCCCTGCCTTTTAAAAGCAGAAGACAGGCACAGTATGTTTTAAGCTCTCTATACCTGGGAGCACATTTCTCATTTCCAAGTCTGGCTGGTACAAATAAAATTTAACACAGATCCTCCTGCTGTGTACAGACATCTCTGCTTCATTTACCAAGGCTTACAGCTCTGCACTCCAGCTTAGATCAGAAGTGAGAAAAAACAGGCAGCCTCGAGTTATAAACATTCCCAAATGATGTGCCAGCACCAGGGGCTCCAAAATCCTGCAAAAGGGAGGCTGGGACAGAGCAGGACAAAGCAGGTCCCCACAGGCAGCCACCCCCTCTGAACTCTTCACTTTCAGGCAATATTTATGAATTTACTTACGAATCTGGTTACCTTTATAATCTGTTTTCTGGCTCCTGTGCCCACGCTGTTGGCAGCCAAGGAATTGGCTTGGGGAGATGACTTTTCCACTGACATAGTGTGCTGAATTTTGTTGGTGCAGGGCCAGCTGCTTGCAGTGTTTAACAAGGAGGCAGGGAAAGGTCTTTGAGGATTTACATCCAGTGAATCTCCAGTTTCGAAGGTTTTCATCCATGATGGGGCCTTTAAAAGGACAGAGCACATGGAAATTTAATGCTCTCTCTATATCAACACTCATTAAGCCAAAAAGAACATCAGATGAGCAGTCAGAAAATAAAAGGCCATCTTTCCTCATCATTTTTCAAACCTCCCTCTTGTCTCTAAAAAACCATTGACTCAGAGCCATTTTTGCTCCATGAGGAACAACCTGCAGACAAACCCAACCTTATTCCTGCTCTGCTTCAGGAAGAAGTTGAAGAGTTTATTTAAATAACAAGCAACTTATGACAAAAACCTGGGTCTAGTTCCTCATTGCCTTCAAAAAAAAGAAACACACCAAGGCTTTTATGACTTCCAGCAACCACAAAGCACATGAATGAGAATGTGATGCAAACTGCAAGAAACCACATTTAAATGTCTTAGTCACAACAATTTCATTTGCTCCAAGACCTTAAACCCTGACTGTGATTTCATAATGATAAAATGATTTTTTTTTTTGCTGATGGTCCTGGTATTCAGCATAGGAAAAAGGCCTTAAGATTTTGTTTTGCCATGAGTTTTCCTCTAAAAGTGTTCATGCTTCTAATATTTTATCATCAAGGGTGCTAAAGGCTTGGACTGGAGTACAGCAGCTCCCTTTGGCACACACACACTGTTCCATTTTAGGGTTCATGCTGGAGGAAAGGGCAGGGATTTAGGGTTCTTACACTTCCTAAGGAGCGATCCAAGGAGCCCAAGGCTTCATTCCAATGACTGTAAAGCCCAGCCTGTTTCTCCTCCAGTTTCAGAGCATGAATTTCAGACTTCAGTTCTTTCAGCCGATCTTCGAATTTCCTGCTCTTTTCTAAGTAGTCCAGCCTGGGTCCACACATTGGAGACAAAAACGTTTAGGGTGGCAGGATCTAACTCAAGAACAGGTGTTTGTGGAAGGAGGAGAGTTGTTTCTTGTTTCATTTGATGTTTTACGAGTAAAATGAACTCTGGCAATACCAGCCTGGCTCCCCCGACCCAGTGACCAGGGCTTTCACTTCTTTCCTTTTTCCTTCCTAACTTTTTACAAGCATTTCCTCCCAGACTAAGGGATGTCTGATGGATCAGCTCCCAGCAATTCCTCACTTTAGCACTAGAGGGAAACTTTTGTCCTCTCACATGCTGTTAGTTCAGTCCCTCCCCAAAACAGAAGTTTCTGGACTTACCATGCCCTGATGCCACCAAAAAAAAAAACCCTTCCCCTGTGAGAAAAGCCAGTCTGACACAGACATCAGAGCCCACACCAGCTCAGTAGAAGGCCTCCAGCCAAATGCACATCCCAAATTATTAAAAGATGAACTGTAATTCCCAAAGATTTCATTGCCTTTCTCATTCATTGCACCACAGGCATACTGATACCTCTCTCTCTCTATCTCCAAGGAGAGTCTCTTGAGGTCGATGTCCTTCAAGTCCAGCTTGGTGGATCCTTTGTCAAAGTTGGCATCTCTGCTGTCACCTGGGGAGTACTGGGGGTACTTGGCCATGTGCTGGAAGAGGCAACACAAGCACTGTCAGTCAGACCTGATGGACTGGTTTGGATTTATCTCCTCAGTTCTGCAAGAATGCCATCTTGAGCTATTTCCTACATTTCTGAGACACGCAGATGCTCCTGCAGCCCTTCCCCTGCACCCAGCTGAAGTCCACAACCCACAGAGCCAAGAGCAGAGATTTATCCTGGCTGCAGTGTTTCTATTTCAGCAGAGAATGGAAACCCAGCCTCAGCAGGGCAGCAGCAGGAGAGGGAGTTGGGGCACACAACTCCAGCAGTGATTTCTTGCTGGGGACAACCTCATCTGCTTTGCCTAAAGACAGAGGGATGTGCCAGGATGACACAGCTGGCTCAGCACAACCATGCCCACAAAAGACTGCCTGGCTGAAATGGCACCATGAAGGCAAGACATTCTGCTCCCTAAATCCATCACCAGTTCTGGTCTTAATTTTTGCCTTGCCTTTCTTACCATCCTGAACAAACCCAACTTCCATCCTCGCTGCTTTTCCACAACAGTTTGTCCCCCAGCTGGGTGCAGCCATGCCACTACTCAGCTTGATGGGGGCTATAAAAATGCCATCAACACTTCACTATCCCTGAAGATGAAGTGGTGCCCAGTGGAGCAGAACTTACAGGATAATTAAGCCTGGTTATGTCCAAGAGCTTCTGCTTGGCTTTGCGTTCAGCCTCGCGGGCTTCATGCAGGTCTTGTTTCAGGTGCTCTGCTTCCTTGGCTCTGCAAGAGAAATATCCTCAGGGGAATGGCTCCACCAACACATGGATTTCAGGGCTCACTGCCTTCCAGAGAACAAGCCCACTACTGTATTATCTTTACACCAAGGCACTCGTGGGAGGATGCTCACATGGGCACAGCAGGACAGAGACACTCCTGCACAAAAGGTTGAATTATCATGATTTCCCTACTCCCCATTTCCATGGGCTCAGTTACAACCTGCTGATACAGATTCTCTCCAGGCCATCAGAGATCCTCCCTGAGGTGGGGAGAGGTTGCTCTTTATTTTGGCAAGCTTCTTGGCACTGTCCTAAAACAAGTGGAAGGATTTCTTAATAACAGGGTGAAAAATCCTCTGTCAACACTGGCCTGCTCTGCATGCTCAGGGAACATGCAAACACTCAGAGTGGTTTATATTCCACATGAGTTTACCTGGTTTTACACTCCTTAAAGATCCGAAAGGGAAACAAGAGACCATTCACTTGGTACTAACAAATGAAAACAGCCTCATACCTCACAGGGTATAAAGAGTAAATTTAGATAGGTAGCCAGTGCTCATTTGATAACACTAAATAGAAGATGGTTCTGCATTCTGGCTCTTTCTTGCCAAACATCTCTACAGCTTTGCATCTGATCCTCTGCAAACCTGACCTGCAATACAACAACAGCACCCAGGTGGAACAAACGAGGCACAAGGAGGCTTAGTCCCTCTGAAGTGTGCCTTGAGGGATAACTCCCCCGTCCTGGGCCCGGCTCTGAAGACAGCAGCACCCTCTGCAGCCCCAGGGAAGCAAACCCCACCTCCTGTCAGACTCCTTCACCAGCTTCACGGCGATCAGCTCCGCCTCCCGCATCTTCTGCTCCATCAGCCTCTTCTCCTCCTTGCTTTTCAGAGCTGTGATCTCCAGCCTCTGGCGCTCCTGCTCAGCCTCTGCAGCGTTCTGGGCCAGCAGCTTGGCCTCTTCTTCTGCAATCTGGGCTTTCTCAGCCAGCAGCTCTGCTGCTTCCTGGGATCGGAGCTGAGGAGAAAGAATTCTCCTTAGTTCCTTGTCTAGAACCTACAAAATCACCCCTGCAGACAGGCAGGCAGGCAGAAGACACCTTTTACCAAGAGATCAAGTGATAAAATATTATTTCTTAAATAAAAACCAGACACAATTTCAGGGTCTAATGTTCCTCCTCTGCTCCAGAATTTCTTGTGCCTCACCTCTACAAAGCAAGGAGAAAAATCTTAGAATTGGACAAAGCGGAAGTCAGCCCCTTCAGTTGCCTTTTTCTCCCAGTTTCAGCTCCAAGATTGTTTCCTTTCCCCCCCTCTTAGCCTGAAGAGAGCACTGTGAGCCAAGTGCAGGGAGGGAGTGGCTCACAGGTCATGGCAGATGAGGGTTTTCCCAGGGATTCCTGCACGCCCTTTCCACCAGTGACCAGAAACTCTCCAGCCTTGCCCAAGCTACAATTCCTGGTGTCAAAAAAATTCCTGCTTCCACACCAATAAAGCCCATCAGGTACAAGAATATTCAGCCTAACCCACCAGGGCCTCGTTGGCCTGCCTGGCTTCATCTTCCAGCTGGAAGAGGCGCCTTTCCAGCTCTTCTTTGGCTCTCTCAGCTTCTTCTCGGAGCTGCTTCTCCCTGGCCAGCCTCTGGTTCTCCATCTGGAAGCAGGAGGAGCAACAGTTGGTGGGATTGCAGCAGAATCTCACCTGGGCCTGAGTGAAATGCACCAAGCGAAGAAGGGGCTGCTCTCCAGCTGGGATGTTCAATCCTGAGAGGCTGGAGCTGCCTGAACTTTGCAGCACTGAGCTCCTCAGGCAGGCACTCCTCAGGGGTTATTTCACACTGCTGGGAGAGCCCTTGGATTGATCTGTTTTGTGCCCCAAATCTTTGGGATCACCACACAGACACCTCTGACCTCCTCAGGTGCCACAGAGCTGTTCCCACATCCAATCCTGCTGCACCTCCTCACCTCCCACACACACACACACACACTGATGGAATACAGGAGCAGCAAGGGCAGCAGCTGGAATAACAATCACTGCCTTCAACAACACAGGAGCAGGAAGAATCTTACCTTTTTTCTGGCTTTTTCTTCCCTGGCTTGTGCTTTCATTTGCTGGATCTCTATGGAGTCCACTTTTCTCCTCCTCATAAATAGGTCGTGGTTTCCAATGCACAGCTGGAAAATCTGGATAGGGAAGGCAAAGAAAATGGGATCTTGATGGACTTGTGGCCTTGCCAGAGGGACAAAGAGGCCCACACTGGCCCCAAAGGACAATTCTGACCAGCACAAGTGCTGGCAGCTCCAAGAAAATCAGCACCCAGGGCAGGCTCATAGCCAGGCACACAACAAACAGTTCAGATAAGTTTGTAACAGGATGAGAGATTCCTCCTGTCCTTCATCTCCCTCTGATCCCATTTTCCTGAATTACACAGGCTGAGATCCCAAGATCACAGTTTTGTTTACAAACAATATTTCTCAGCAGGAAAGCAGTTCACTCACCAGTTTGTTCACTTTGAGCTGGGAGGAAAAGAACTTGAAGACTTCTGCTTTTTTGTCAAGGGGTTTAATTGTTAACTACACAGGAAAAAGAAAAAAGAAAAAGAAAGGAAGCAGAGTGAGGAAGAAAATAAGATGAAACTATTAAAACCAATTCAAAACTTGAGCTCGTCTCCACTTCTCCCTGGGGAAGAAGGGATTTATGCCACAAACAGGGGCAGAGTGATGTGAAACTGGTTTTCTCCATAGAATCAAGTTGTGTTGGAGGATAAACCAGTGTGGATGGGGGTTTTCCTGAGGCCACCTGTGCACTGCCCACTGTCCCCAGAGCTCTGGAACAAGCCCTGGTTGTTCAGGGCAGGAGGACAGGACACAGCAGCAATCCCTCGGAGCAGGCATGGCCTTAAAGCCAGGGAAATGTCAAACACCTCTCAGAGCAGCAACAATTGAAGGGATAAACAAATGTGCCAAAGGCCTAAGGACTTGTTCTTCAGAGCAGCAGGTAAAAGCCCCGGAGAATTCCTCACTTTTTCAGTCCCAAGCTGCTCCCAGAGGCCAGGCAGTGTTTTCCTGCTGCCAGCTCAGTGCTTCACTCCACACCTTGTGCTCTGGCTGCAGAGCAAAATATGACCCTTTTCTTTTTTAAGGCCCTGTTTTCTGTGCCTCACAGGTTCCCTTGCACTCTATTCCTCTAATTCATTGGCAAGGTAATTCCTGTGTAATTCCAGGGCATCTGAGTCACCAGGATCATAACGGCCTTTCACCCTCTAGGGAATGACTGGGTGCCTTTTGAGGAGCAAGGCTGTGATGTGTGACTGAATAAAGTGAAACTTAAACACAGGGCTGCCCAGTTTTCCTCCAATAGGGAGTTAAAGCAGTTTATTCACAGATCTCAGGGGAAGTTTGATGATATAAAACCTGCTTTGGAGGCAGCAAACCTGTAGTCCCCTCTGATTCAATGGACACAAATCTAAAATCTCATCTCAATTTTAGATCTCAATTTTCTGTGGGTCATTTTCCAAAAGGCCCACAGAAAACAGAACAGGCTGTGCTGACAAATTGCTGCCCTTTTGCTGACAAATTCCAGGTATTCCAGTACCACTGTAGTTTTCCTGGGTTTGGGTTTTTTTGATTATAGCCTTCCATGCAGCCCACGAGCTGGACTGAGAATAAATTTTCCCCACTCCTTCACTTTCTAGAAGCCAAAGCTGAGCTTCACAGTGAAATTGCAGTGGTGGGGAGTGAAATCATGTCCCAACAAACTGGCAGAAGTGAGGCAGAAAACCATTAATATCTCCCTGCATGTCTCCTCTGGCCCCTGGGCCCCAAGCCTCAGCTTCTGCCTGTGCAAACAGCATTAAGGTTTTATGGATCATGGAATTCCTGCTGGGATAACTGAGGAAGCCAGGCACGGTGGCATTCATAATATCTGTCTTTTTCAGAGATCAACACATTTGTTTTGCAAAAGCCAAGCAGCAGGGAAGGAGCCAGAACAGAGTCAGAGCTCAGAGCAGCCTCGGGGAACTGAGGTGTTGAGCTCATCTGCAAGGCAGGGCTGTTATTTTTAGTTTTGGAACAAAGCTCCTCAGGATTTTCCCCTTCTCCCCCAAAATTATTTCAACAGAGGAAGCTTTCAGCCTGTTCCAAGAATCCCAGTCCACACCCATGCCCATGGAAAAAGAATAATATATCAAAGCCATCATACCTCTTTCTCACTACAGGAAATGTTTCTGATAGAGCTCCACTCAAAGGATTTATTGGGGGAGAACCTGTTATTAATGCTGTAGATATGAATACCTTTGGCATCAACTCCAAGCAGGAGATCTGTGTGGTTTTTATTTTGCTAAAAAACAAGAGAGATCAGTAAGTGGCATTTTTGGTGACATTAAACAACCACAGACAAGAAGAACATATTTTGTTATATTGATATTTCTTTGTATTTTAGGAAATTGGTGTTTATATAAAATATTATGAATGCTGTCACTGGTAATAATAAACTCAGTCCTCTAGGCTGCTAACAGCAGCTCAAACTATTTATTTCTCCTTTCTATTCCATACCTGGAGTTACTCAAAACTTTTTTCAGGTTGTAAAATATTAATCTTAACTCTTTTATTCACCTGCTCATTTAGCAGGCAAGAAAACCAAGCTGGGAAGAAAAAGAAAAACCAGCACCAGGGAACAGCAGAAGTCAGGAGTCCCAGTTCCAAACTCCCTGGAGGATTTTAAAGGACAGCACCATTATCTGCAGCAAGTGGAAACTGCTAAAATAAGGCACTTACAGCAATTGGGAAATAATTGACACCGTACATTTCCAAGTCTTGGGCAATTTTCAGGTAGTTCATCTCAGCTTCATCCCTGGAGAATAAAGCCATGGTTATGAAATGCCTCTCCAGCCTTTCTCTCCATTTCCCACTAAGAAAAGAACAGCCAATCTAGCCTTTTGTACAAACTTACTTTAGTTTTGCCATCTTGCTCTCAATAATGGAAAAAAAAAAAGAAAGGATAATAAAATCAGCATCTGGACAGACTAGAGGCAGTAAAGTTGCACCTATTTCAAAAGATTACTCCTGGATAGTGTAATCTTCATTAAAATTCATGAAAAGTCTTATCCTTGTGTTAAGTTTTGCCACTCCATGCCTTGGAAAATCCCCCTTGCCTTGCTTTCCGTGCATATATTTCCTTCAGGAAACAGAGTTTATTAAGAAATGAGTTTTGGACAGAGCTTTTGGCCAAGGCCAAAGAGAAATGATAATCTCTCCACTCACTTTTCTTCTCCCTTCAAGGTAAATCAGTAAATCTTGAGGAAATATTCAATAAAAACAAGCCAAGAAGCCTCCATAACAGAGAGAAATGCAACCCAAACATTAGGAAAAGCTGCCTCTGGGTGCTAACAGATCTTATTTATTGTTTAACTGGATTTCCAGATGGGCTGAATTACACTGAAGACAACAAATCCCATAAATAAATGTCTGGGGTTTCCAAGAAATGCAAAAGTTTCCTACCTGGCAATACCCCTGTGCTCAGCATACCAAGCAGTGATCTTCTCTTCCCACATCTCTGCTGTCAGCTGGTACTGCCTGAGCACCTGCAGGGAAAGGAGGGAGGTTGGATCCCTGGGAAGATCCAAACCCAAGCTCTGCCTCTCCCAAGCAAAGTGAATGCAGAGGTGCAGTTCTCAGCTGGGTCATTTTGCAGAGTTTTTAATGCTCTGATTAATCCCCAGCAATATCTGAACTGCAAAGAGGAGACTCAAAGATCCTGAACTGCAAAGAGGAGACTCAAAGATCCTGAACTGTAAAAGAGGAGATTCAAAGATCCTGAACTGTAAAAGAGGAGACTCAAAGATCCTGAACTGTAAAAGAGGAGACTCAAAGATCCTGAACTGTAAAAGAGGAGACTCAAAGATCCTGAACTGTAAAAGAGGAGATTCAAAGATCCTGAACTGTAAAAGAGGAGATTCAAAGATCCTGAACTCCAAAGAGAAGTTACAAAGATCCTGCACTCCAAAGAGAAGTTACAAAGATCCTGAACTGCAAATAAGAGATGGAAGGATTTGGTTTTGTATAAAATTCAGACTCACCCTTTTGGGTAACAGCTCATCATGGGCTAGAAAGCCTGGCTCGTGGAAATTTGGGTCGTAGTCACCATACTGCCCCAAAAAAAGGCAAAGTTATTTCAGTTTGTTAGAGGCAGAATGTTGGGGGAGTTGTTCCTTTCATAGTTTGAAGTGAAAGCTTGAGGCAGATTACTTTTTGGTTCCCCTCATCTGAGCAGTCCATGGAAGTTCCCTCCAGCCCCTGTGCCATGGAGGTGGCTCCAACACAGCCACTGAGCCACTCAGACTTCAAATCCCAACCTGGAAACCTCCAATCCTAAACTGGAAACCTCCAATCCCACCCTGGAAAACACCAATCCCACCCTGGA
>JANPWX010024966.1:0-17271 GCA_024734555.1 Trochalopteron elliotii
CAGCACAGAAATGTTCCCCAGCACAGAAATGTTCCCCAGCACAGAAACGTTCCCCAGCACAGAAATGTTCCCCAGCACAGAAATCCTCCCCAGCACAGAAATCCTCCCCAGCACAGAAATGTTCCCCAGCACAGAAACGTTCCCCAGCACAGAAATGTTCCCCAGCACAAAAATGTTCCCCAGCACAGAAATGTTCCCCAGCACAGAAATCCTCCCCAGCACAGAAACGTTCCCCAGCACAGAAACGCCCCCAGCACTCTGCAGTGCCAGCCCTGCCTGCCCCTGGCACACCCTGAGTGCTCACCCAGAGACCTCTGACAGCCCAGTCTGAGGGGAAACAGCCCAAAAAATGCAGAGAGGGCAACAGAGTGGTGGGAAAGCGTCACCAGCACTGCAGGGCAAAAGGGCCTCATTCAGATTTAAAGACAGTTAAAGCCTGTTGTTCCTAATGGATTATCATACTTTAAAATACAGCAGGTCTGATGTGCTCAGCTGAGCTGCCTCCCCTGACACCCCGAGCTTTTAGAACTGGCCTCAGCCCATGCCCACTAAAACTCCATCAAATAATTACCAGCACTTTGGCTGGGGGTAGAGCTTTAACCTCAGACTGCATAATTTGAGGAAAAATTCAAAATCCAGCTATGGCTTCTTACTTATTAAGGGGATTTTAATGGCCTGTGCTGCTGCCTCCCACACGGGCACTTTATCTGCCGGGTGTCGCTGAGCCCACACCTGCAGGGGCACAGCCCCAGAGCTCTGCCCTGGCTCCTCCCGGGGGATTTGCACATTGTGACATCCGAATCGGCCAGAGAGAGGCCCCGGTTCCCTGGGGGAGGTTTGTTAGAAACGCCAGCCGGGCTTTGGCATTGCAGCATCGGGAGCTCTGTCACCAGGACAGCTCAGCCCTGTGACATCCCCGTGTGCGACAGGAGAGCTCGGTGTCCCCGGGCCAGCCCCACACGGAGGGTGCTGCTGCAAAGGCCACCGGGTCCTGCAGACATACAACGTGGTCCCACTTTAATTTCAGCATGTGGATCAAGTAATTGTTTGGATTTTAATATTGAGTCTACGTTTCACTGATTTGCATTTAAATGTGTTGTCAGAGAACTTCCAGAAGTCTTTAATAAGAAGGCCGATTTGCATTTTAATGTGCACTTAAAGAATTTGAAGGAGTCTTTTCATGTGAGCTGTGTTATCTGAGGAACGTTGGCACTGGAGGGGGAATGAGAGATGCAAGTACAAGTCTGACAAAACTGCTGCTGTGAGACAGCCCAGCCTTGTTGGACTTGGTGAGGGAAAAAATCATCTCAGTGCAGATGTGGCTTAAAGGGAGGGCTGGAAGGGGCTGGGGTGGCTGAGGAGCAGCTCAGGGGGGCTCTGAGGGACCCTGGCCTGGGGACAGAGCCCCTCCCAGGGCCAGGGGAGCTGCCAACCCCTCAGCTGGGTGCCAGTGCTCACGGGCACTGCCCTGCAGGGCAGGGACAGGCAGCTCCTCTTCCCCAGCCCCTCTACCCTGGCCTTCCTCAGGGAGCATTTGTACGTGCCTGTAGATTGTCCTAAAAGAAAAGTGAATTTCTACACTGCTCTTTGTGTTCTCATCTGAGCATCAAACATCTTCGATCTGCAGAATAACTCAGCTGATCATACAGTAAAATCATAAAGAAATAAAATTTAAAGTCACAGAATATCCTGAGTTGGAAGGGACCCACAAGGATCATCAAAGTCCAGCTCCTGGCCCTGCACAGGACAACCACAGGAATGAATTTGGTGTGTTTCCAGATGATGGGAACAGGCACAGGACCCACTCTCTACAAAAACCCCTCTCAAATTCAGTTTATCCTGAAAGTAAACCAGGTCAAAAATCCACTGATAAAAACCCAAAGCAGCCGATTTGTGCCCATTCCAGCTGGGAGCAGAGTTCAAACCCTGCCTTCCCTCCTGGGCAGCCTCCTGTGCCCCCTGGGCAGCACTGTCCCACGGCAAAGGGCTGGGCTGGGTTAGGCTGGGTTAGGCTGGGTTAGGCTGGGTTAGGCTGGGCTGGACTGGGTTGGATGGGGCTGGGCTGGGCTAGGCTGGGCTGGGCTGGGTGAGGCTTTGCTGGGCTGGGTTAGGCTGGGTTAGGCTGGGCTGGGTTGGACGGGGCTGGGCTGGGCTTGGCTGGGCTGGGTGAGGCTTCGCTGGGCTGGGTTAGGCTGGGCTGAGCTGGGTTGGACAGGGCTGGGCTGGGCTTGGCTGGGCTAGGCTGGGCTGGGCTGGGTTAGACGGGGCTGGGCTGGGTGAGGCTTCGCTGGGCTGGGTTAGGCTGGGCTGGCACCCCTTGGCTGTGCACCCCGACGGCTGGGCTGGGTTAGGCTGGGCTTGTCTGGGCTGGGCTGCAGGGTCAGCAGGGGCCGCTGCCCGTCAGAGATGGGGCCAGGCTGAGCTCAGGGAACAACTGGAGACACCTGGAGGCTCCCGGGGGGCTGAGCTGGGCTCTGACAGCCCCGGGGGCTGCAGGAGCTCTGTCCTGCTGCTCAACAAACGCACGGCTGAGCCATCCATCAAAAATAAATGACTTGGGGAAACAAAGGCAGTTATTTTTAGAAGATGAATCCTTCCCTGTTCAGTTCACATAACTTCACTCTACCCAGTGACTCGGGCTGTGACTCCACGTCCCTGCTGGTTCTGGCACTGGGGAGCCACTGGTGCCACCTACAATGGCACTGCTGTCCCCTGCCACTGCTGTCCCCTGCCACTGCTGTCCCCTGCCCTGGCATTGCTGTCCCCTGCCGCTGCTGCCACCCTGTCCTGGCACTGCTGTCCCCTGCCCTGGCAGTGCCAAGGAGCTGGGCAGGGACTGCAGCACTCAGGGCCATCCTCTGCCCCCTCCCTGCCCCAGCCTGGGTAAAACAGAGCCCAGCCCTGCCCTGTGCTCCCCAGGGGTGGCTGAAAGTTAAATCAGAATAAGGTTGGACAGATCATCAAGCCCAGCCTTTGCTAAATCACAGAAATACAGAATATTCCCAGCTGGAAGTGACCCACAAGGATCATCCTGTCCAAGCCTTGAGTGGATGGCCCACCCAGGGAATGAGCAACAGCCTTGGCATCATTAGCACCATGCTCTGCCCAGCAGAGCCAGTGCCAGGGCTAAATGTGGATATATAAAATATATATAAATATACTGACATCTGTACCCACATGTCCAGCTGCTGCCAGGCACGGCCACCCTCCTACAGAGCCCTGAGCAGCCCAGATCCCACAGTGCAACCCAAAGTTTAAAATCTGCAATTATCAAACACAGACATATGCAGGGAGGCAGCACCATAATTAGGGAAAGCAAAGCGGGCACTTCAGAGTTTCCATTCCATGAGACATAATTGGTACATAAGTGAGAGTGTTTGTTTGTTTACTCAGAGCAGGGTCACCTACTGCTGTCACTGAACAAAGCTGTCACGGGGTTTAGATGGAATAGGCTTCTGCTGCTTAAGCCAATTATTCTCTCACCAGAGATCAGAGCATCAATAAAAACCAACAAATAAACCAATTCTGATCAGCTGAAATATTGGTTATGTGGGGGTTTGTTGTATTTTTCCTGCAATAAACAAAGCCAGTGTCACATCCACACAGCCCTGCCAGCTTCTGGGCTGCTCCTGAGCCTGGCCTGAGCTGAGCTTTGCCCCCATCCAGCTGCCCAAAACCCAGGGCATGGAGGGGAAAACACAGTGACAAGTCAGGGTTGTGTCACCCTGTGCTTAACCAAGGTCCAGAACCAAGGAGAGCTCCCCTTGTTGTAGAAAGCAGAACAGTTTCTGGTGGCTTTGGGATGGCCACAGTGACACAGGTGGTGTTTGCCACATTATTGTCAGGGTGTGCAACACACACCAACCCAAACTTCAGCTACAAAGGCTGAAAACCCCATACAGGTCTCACTGAAAACCTGATAAAGTTCTCACTGAAAACCCCATAAAGGTCTCATTGAAAACCCAGGAAAGGTCCCACTGAAAACCTGATAAAGGTCTCACTGGAAACCCCATAAAGGTCTCATTGAAAACCCAGTAAAGGTCCCACTGAAAACCTGATAAAGGTCTCACTGGAAACCCCATAAAGGTCTCACTGAAAACTTGATAAAGGTCTCACTGGAAACCCCATGAAAGTCTCACTGGAAACCCCATAAAGGTCTCACTGAAACCCCCATAAAAGTCTCACTGAAAACTTGATAAAGGTCTCACTGGAAACCTCATAAAGGCCTCACTGGAAACCTGATAAAAGGTCTCACTGAAATTATTTTAGCCCCTCTGGTGGATGGGCTCAGCAGTCCTGCTGCTGCTGCCACAGACAGCTCCATCCCTTTTCCCTCAGGACCTCGTGGCTGAGACACATCAGCTCCAGGGCTGTGAGTGAGGCTGGGCACGTGGATCCAGCTCCCCTGGGGACATCTGGGCTGTGTCCCTGTCCTGCAGAAGGGGCCTGTCCTGTGGGAGGCTGTATGCAGGTGGACGTGTTCAGAACAGCTCAGTGGAGATGTGACTCCTGTACATCCAAACTGCTTCTGGCAAACGGTGTCACTCTGGATTTACCAGGAGGGTGAGTCTGGAGTGGAGAGTCCATGTATGGCACAGGACAGGACAGACAGGACAGGACAGGACAGGGACAGGACAGGACAGGACAGGGACAGGGACAGGGACAGGGACAGGGACAGGACAGGGACAGGGACAGGACAGACAGGACAGGACAGGACAGGACAGGGCAGGACAGGACAGGACAGGACAGGGACAGGGACAGGACAGGACAGGGCAGGGACAGGGCAGGACAGGGCAGGACAGGACAGGGCAGGGACAGGACAGAAGAGGACAGGGCAGGACAGAGAAGGGACAGGACAGGACAGGACGTGGCAGGACAGGACAGGACAGAGCCAGCTGTGCCAGCCCAGCCACCGAGAGCTCTGCAGCACAGTGGTGCAGCAATGCAGCACACACAGCAGTGCAGCACACAACCCTGCAGCACACACAGCCCAGGCCTCCCCGTTTGCATTCCCACCTGGGAGGGGAAGTTTTGGGTTGGAGCTGCAGCCCCAGGGCTCCTCCTGCCCGACTCCCTCATGGCCCTGAGGGAGCACAGGGACAGGCACAGGAACGTGGGGACACAGCCCACCAGCACAGGGACAGGGACAGGGACAGGACATGGGGGAACCCCCTTTTCTGAAAGGCTCTGGGAATATCCCTGGCTTCTATCTTGTCTCTGCACTGGGGCTCAGTGTGGCAGACAGGGATCACTGGCTGTGCCCACTGCTCACAGCAGCATACACAATACACAAATACAAGCCAAGGCCTTACACAGAGCCTGTTCAAAGGAAATACAATTTTCCCCCACAAAACATTCTTTAAGGTTTATCTTAATCTCTTCTTTTCAGTCACTGCATCCCTTGGGAATAAGCACATTAAACCACTGATGATCTGTACAAGCAAGGAAAGGCATTACAGTGCCATTATCAATACAAACCCATTTAAAATCCTTCCAATATTTGGAGAAGAGCTACAGCACCGTTGCAAACAAAATCTCTGATCACTTTTTCAAACAATATTTAATCTGTCCTATAGCTGTGGTTGGTAAAAGCTGCATCTGCAAACAAAAAGTTGTCTGGGACTGAGGCTGTCACTCCAGCTGAGCAAACACTCCCCAGTGTCTCTGATATTCCACTTATTATTCCATTTACTTGACTCACCAAAACATACTGATGATTATTCCTCGCAGTGGAGAAACCTGGCAGGGTCAGGTGCAGGAAATTTGGGTCCAGGAGATTCTCCCTGGCCCCAAGGTGCTGGGCCATGTCACCACACGGCGCAGAGGACATTGGAATTCAGTTCTGGTTTTCTGGCAGACAGATGGACACGGTTTCAAGCCGTGGAGATGGAGATGGAGATGCGGTGATGTGTGGGGAGGGCTGAGTGGGACACGGTGGGCAGGGAGTGGGCAGGAGGGAGGAGGGTGTGCGGGGGGAAGGTGGGAACGGGTCGGGAGGATGGAGCAGCCCCGTCCCTCGGGCTGTGTCCGGGGAGGATCCAGCGCTCCCAGCAGGGAAAAGGAGCAGTGGAAGGCTCACCCTGCTCCTGCAGGAGCCCGGGGCACACCAAGGGCCCGGGGCTTGGGGCTCTCGCGGGGATGGAGAGACAAGATCAGGGGGATCAGCGCTGGGGACAGAGGGCGACCCCTCCCATCCCACAGCTCAGGGTTTGAAAACACTGTTTCAAACACGGTGTGAAGTTCAAGAAGTTGACATTGCAGAGCTCTGTAACCCCCCGGTTCAGAAGTCCACAGGGAGTTTCTGTATTCCTGCTGACAGGAGGAAGGGGTGGGCGGTGGGCACAGGGAGTTCTCCCGCCGGGGACACGGAGCCAGCCCCGCTGGGAGCTGCAGGGTGGGGTGACAGCCAGGGGGTCTCGTTCACAGCCCTGTGATGTTTGCCATGAAATGCTCATCACTCCCCCGGCGCCCGTGGGGAATTCAGCCCCCGTGGGGAATTCAGCCCCGAGCAGAGCAGGGGTGATGCTCCCCTCCTCAGTCCTTGTCCAGCTGCTCCGAGGGAAACCAAAGCAGCTCAAACACCTCAGGCTATGGCCCGGCCTTCTCAGTCAATGTCATTTTACCGGGATAATTATGGAAAGTGCTAATTATCAGGAATAGGTGGGAGGGTGATTTATTGTGCTCCAGGGGATCCCAAAAGCCCAAGCCATCAGTGCCCCAGCGAGAGCGGACGTGCCAGCCCTGCAGGGATGAGGTGTCTCAGCCTTTGGAGATGTGGTCCAGCATCCCTGAGCCTCCCTGCAGCTCTCAGCAGCCCCTGCACCCTCCAAAACCCCTTCACATCTGCACAGTTCCCCAAGAAGCAGAGAAAAATGGGAATTGAGGGCCCTGAGCTGGGGGGGGGGATCAGGAGACCTCAGTGCTGCATCCCCAGACCTGCTGGGTTTGAAGGGTGGGAGCAGAGCCACCAAAGCTCCGTGGGCTGCAGCAGGGAGAGCTGTGATTGCACATTTGCATGCGGGAGAGGGGATGAGTAATGGCAGAAGGCACGAGGGAGGGATGACTGAACCTGCTCACCCCACACCTGCACTGCTGCCTTTGCCCTTGGCCGTGTGTCTGTGGGGTTTTGTGGGACCCTGCCCTGCACCCAGCTCCAGGATGGACACGGGAAACGCACCAAGGGCAGGGAACAGACCAAGATTTATTTCTGCTGGCCCAGGCACCTGGTCACAGCCAGACCTCAGGGATGTGCTCCTTGTTAGGAGTAAGCTGGGCAGACACTCCCCCAATGCTTTCACCCCTGCAAAATGTTGTTTTCCCCAATCTACAGATCTCAAACACCTCCAGCTTGTTTCAGCTGCGAGAAGCTCTGGGACTCTCCTGCTCTCTGCATTGGGCTCTAAATGAAACACCAACAGCAGCTGGCAGCAGCTCCCTGTGAGCAGCTGCACACAGCAGAGCTCCTGCAAGAGCAGCTCCGTGTGCCATGTCACACCTCAGCCCTCCCAGGAGGTGCCACCGGGGCAGCCCCAGCAGGGACAGAGCCAAGGCACAGCCCAGGCTGGCACAGGGGGGATGTGGAACTCCTGGGACCTCCCTGAGCGTGGGACAGGGGCAGCAGGCTGGGAAATGCACACAGGTGCTTTGTGCCAAACACTGGGGCCTTTGCATGAGAATTAGTGCTGTGTGGTGGGTGTAAAATATTCAGGTGGACATCAATAATTTGCAGCAGTACACGTATTTTCTTTCTATAAAAAATGAAACAAGCTTATAAATTATGACAAAAATACAAGCCCGTGTTTATGGCAGGGTTAGATAATCACATCCTCACTGGGGTAAAAGTGGGGTCAGCCTGGGTTTATCCCAGTGCAAGCAGGAGCAGAAACCTGCCCTGCCACCCTCACCCCCTGGTGCACCAGCCCTGCAAGGGAAGGGTTGGGAGCCAGAGCTGCTCCCCATCAGCCTGGGCAGGACCTGCCTGCCCTGGGCACAGGGACAGTCCTTCCAGAGGAGCAAACATGGGAACAGTAAATAAAATAGAGAGAGAGGAGGTTTAGGCAGAAATTGGGCTATTTCAGGCTGTCATTCCATGGAAAAGAGATCCTGAGACTTGTACATGAGCACAGACACAAACACAACCAGGGAAAGAAGAAATGACAAGCAGAGCAGTAACAACAATAGTCAGAGAGTAATTTGTTCTTAACCTGTTCAAAATAAAAATAACTGGTGAGCAAGTTCACTCCTTGGACCATCTGCATCTCATAAGCATAAGTTAAAATCCTGACACCATCTGTTCCATTGGAATTTTAATGCCTCACCAATATGCCAGTTCCCAATGCTGCAGCAAGGACAGCAGCCCCCTCACTCACCAACCCTCCTGCTGGGGCTGGCCTTGACTGGGAGAGCAGAGCAAACCAGGGGCTTCTCCTTCCCTGGGCTGGGGAGAGCAGCCCCAGAACCCCAGGAGCCCCCAGAGCTCCGATGGAAATTTGGGCAGGATGTCTGAAGAGTAAAATATGAGCAGAAAAACATCCTCTGGCTTCTCATGGAATATATTTTGTTCTCCACAGCAGCACCCATGCAGAGTCAGCAGCATGTGCAGCCCTTCCAGAGGGGGATCAGCCCTTCCAAATTAGGGGGTCAGGCCTTCCAAATTAGGGGATCAGGCCTTCCAAAGGGAGATCAGCCCTTCCAGGAGAGCTCAGCCCTTCCAGGAGGGGATCAGCCCTTCCAGAGGGGGATCAGCTCTTCCAGAGGGGGATCAGCCCTTCCAGGAGAGCTCAGCCCTTCCAGGAGAGCTCAGCCCTTCCAGGAGGGGATCAGCCCTTCCAGGAGGGGATCAGCCCTTCCAGGAGGGGATCAGCCCTTCCAGAGGGGGATCAGCCCTTCCAGGAGGGGATCAGCCCTTCCAGGAGGGGATCAGCCCTTCCAGGAGAGCTCAGCCCTTCCAGGAGAGCTCAGCCCTTCCAGGAGGGGATCAGCCCTTCCAGAAGAGGGATCAGCCCTTCCAGGAGGGGATCAGCCCTTCCAGGAGACCTCAGCCCTTGCAGTGGGGACCTGCCACCACCATGGGGAAGGTCCAGTCCCCTGGCACAACCCTGTGCCCCTCTGCTCCTCTGCCAGGCACAGCCACACTCACCTCCCTGACAAAGAGATGCTGAGATCCCAGCCAGAGCCAGAGTATTGTGAAATCAGGTATAAGTTTGGATTCAATGGCAAAAATTGTCCTGTGAAGTGTCTAAAAAAACACTACTTTGCTAAATTAGCCCAGCAAGATTTATCCTGTCTTTTAATTAATCATTACTAGAGAGGCTGTTGAAAGTCTTTGCATATTTTTTATTGGTCCTAGTGGGAAGAAATCCATTTTAAAATGGAAATTAATATAATATCTGCATGGCCTTCTTCAATAATTTTTTTTTTTGCTTAGCAATATTGTAGAGTTACAAACCATACATCATGTCCTGTGCTGCTCAGAATCAATTTCTTCACGGAGGAAAACCAGAAATGTGCTCCCTCACCACTGCAGGATATAAAGTGAGTGAAGCTGAGGGAGGGAAGAAAGGCAAAACACAACCAAGCAAGTAAATCTTACAGACGTAGCCCACATCCATTTTTTTCCTGATCAATGGAACTATGTAGGCATGTTCACAAAATTTAATTAAGTTCTGTTCCCCAAGAAATCTATGTGCAATGTTTCCCTGCAATTATTTATTTACTATCTGCCGTGTAGCTTTTAGCTTTCCTCAGGAGAATGCTGCATTTCTGCTGCATTTCCATCAGCAGAGGCTCCTTCCCAAGGCTCTGGGGGAGGGCTTGCTCTTCCCTCTCTGCCTGTGGGTTGATTGTCCTCTTGCAGAGAAAATCTGTGAATGTTTTCAGACTCACTTCAGTATCATGAGTCACGGAACTGTGGATGGATTGGGCTGGGAGGGACCTTAAACCCACCCAGAACCACCCCAGCCATGGGCAGGGACTGGAAGGGCACACTTGGGTCTCCCTGGAGGTTTTCTGCTGGAATTCTGCTGGTGTTTGTCCCAAAGCCATGAGCAAAAGCAGGAAAAGCAAAGTTCAGCTGCAGCCCAGGCTGCTCTGCTGCGGGATCCAGGGCTCCTGCCTGCTCACAGCCAGCCTTGCTTGGATCCCAAGGCTGTTGTTGCTGGATCCACAGACTCCTGAGCTCCTGCAGTGGATTTTTGGCCTGGCACAGCAGCCCACAGGCGTTCCCAGGGACAGGAACCATCCCACAGGCACTCCCAGGGATGGGAACATCCCATGACAGGAACAGAGCAGCCTCAGGCAGCCCTGAGTCCCCTGGTTTATCTGCTAAACCAGAGAGGCTGTGGAGATGCTCAGGGAGGGGTGGGCAGATCTGTCATCCTCCCACACGAGCAGGGCCTGGCTGCCAACGTGCCACCTGCCTCCTTCCAGCCTGCTGGGACACGTGGGCTGCTGCTGCAGGCAGGGGAGGCAATTATTGACACTCTCAAATGGATCAGCTCCAGTCCCTTCAGTTCCAGCACAGCAGAGATTATCTGGCCTTCTCAAACCCAGAAAACTTGTGTAAAGTGAACACTGATGCTTCCGAGGTACAAGACAAGTGTTTTGAAGATTTAGAAATGGAAATAAAATAGAGCAGGGTTTGATCCTCCCCACCAGTGACCTCCACTAGATCTGGGAGCTGGGCTTTCCCCAGCACTGGAGAAGTCACTGAGTTGTGAAAACTCTTCCCACAGACCAAACTCCAATGAATTTTTCAATCCCTCTGCATGAAATGGCACTTCTTGACTTCTGCCTTCACCTACAGGGCTCTGAAGCAGCAGATTCTTTAATCAAGTCTTTACCAGTGAAAGCATTTTTATCAGCATCCTTATTGAAATGTTCTTTGTCTACACGAGGGAAGGCATGGAAGGTTTGTGTCTGCAGACTCTGCTCTGAGGGAAGGGAATGATTTAATCCTCACGTAATACAAGTGCATTGACTTGAGAGAATAGAGGGTTTGTTCTCCTGAATGCTCACAAATTAATGAAATCAAGAATACCTGGGAACTGCTCTTCTCCCATAGAAGGGAGAGGTTTTGCATCCTGGTAATTGTGCCTGTGCCAGGAGAGTGAAGCTGCTCGTGGACTGGGTTAAACAGTGCCCAGGGGAACTTCCCCAGGCCAGGGCACAAAACCTCTCTGACCATGAGACTGAGGCTCAGGAGGTGATGGCAGGACTGAGCCAAAGTCACAGTGTGAGTGCTGGCAGGAGGGCTCAGCCACAGCTCTGGGGTGGCACAGGGCAGGGCAGTGCCTGTCCCCTGTGCTGGCACTGCTGGGGCACCCCCAGGGCTGGGACAGCTCCAGCCCTCGTGCCCAGGGCAGGGAATGGAGCTGGGAAAGGGGCTGGAAAACTCCTGAGGGAGCTGGGGAAGGGGCTGAGCCTGGAGAAAAGGAGGCTCAGGGGGGACCTTGTGGCTCTGCACAAGTCCCTGCCAGGAGGGGACAGCCGGGGGGGTCGGGCTCTGCTCCCAGGGCACAGGGACAGGAGGAGAGGGAACGGCCTCAGGCTGGGCCAGGGGAGGCTCAGGGTGGACAGCAGCAGGAATTTCTCCATGGAAAGGGAGCTCAGGCCTTGGAAGTGCCCAGGATGGTTTGGAGTGCCCAAGGAACTCCTGGATGTGGCACTCAGTGCTCTGGGCTGGGGACAGGGTGGGGCTGGGAGGGATTTTCCAGCCTCAGTGATCCTGGGATTCTGGGACTCTGTGACACTGTGTCATGATCAAACTCCTGAGACAGAAGGAACCCAACTTCCAGGAAGTTTTCAGCAACATTTTTCCAGCAGTGAGCTCTGAAGGAAGCCCAGCTGCCCTTAACCAGAGCAGATTAAATCCATTCCCTGTGCCACAATGAGAGATTTGCAGCCTTTCCATGAGCCTTTCCATGAGCCCCCATGGGAGCACACCCTGCTAGGGCAGAGCAGCACCAATGCAGGGCCAGCTCTGCACTGGGGGCAGCTCTGCTGGGCTCAGCACTGCTCCTGCCATTAACCTGAGCTCCTCAGAGCTGCTCTTCTGCCTATAAATACAACAGCAATGAGAAAGGGCATCAATAATATAATAAATGGCATTATTTATGCATAAAAATTGCGTTACCACTGACCACCACTGGACCATTAATTCAGGCACAGAATTCCCTCTGCAGTTCCACAGGAGGACAATGGTCATTTATTTTCCCCACAATTATGCTGCAACATCAAAGCAAAGGAAAAAGCAGCAGGCAGCCTCTGGAGGCCCAGTCCCCTGCACTGACTGATGGGCAGGAGAGGAAACCAAAGGCAACACACTTTTAGAACAGGCAGCAACTCCTCAAATTCCTTGTTATTGATATTGCTAGAACAAAGGGGGTTTGAGATCTTCAGTGAGGCACCTCAGTGTTTCCCCTCCACTCACCTGCCACGTGATAACACTGAGGCAATGGCACTAAGAGGGAAAATTCTCCTCCAGCTGTCTATGAAAGCCCCATCAAGATTCCTGGTGGTAGATTTAGTGGAAGTGGTCAAAAATCACATTTTTATAGGAGCAAAGGGCAGATTTGCAATAAGCCATGTTCACCTCCCCACATCAGGATCAGCCTCTGAGATCCTCCGTGGGACCAGTGTGTGCTTGCCCACACCATGAGAGCTCTGAGCTGAGAGAAATCCAGTGACACTGCCTTTGGAGGAACACAAACACCTTCCCAAACTCTCTGGTGGTGTGGTCTTTCCTCACTCAAGCTTTGCTCACAGTTTTTGGCTTTGAAAATATTTAAAGTGCAAAATTCAGTCAAAATCAGCATGTTCCACTGGGTTCTATTTCAGCCTGATTTAATTCCGCTGTAAAAATACACTCTGATTCAGTTTGATGGAAATTCAATCTGAAGTCCTGAAATGAGTCTCCTCCAAAATATGCAGAGAGGTTTTTTTTCCTCTAAAGTTGACTTTGAGGCCCTGGCCAAAGCCTGGAGCCAGGAGGGCAGTGCTGGGTCTGTTCCCTGCTCAGGTCCAGGCTGGGAGCTCCCTCAGGCTGCTGCTCCCCCCAGACTGTTCCAGGAACACTCCCCAGGATCGTTCTTCTCCTTGGATTTCAGTGTTTGGGGATGTTGTACTCACTCTTCAGCACCACAGCAGCAGGATTGCCAGGATGGATTGCAAACCAGGATGGCCACAGCTCTCCTCACTCTGCTTCTGCTGGAGGAGGTTTTTAGCTGCCCTAACAGCTAATCAATGAGCTCCTGGAAATCGTTAATCACGTCGTTAGGAGATTCAGGGGCAGTGCAGGGAAATCTGTAACACAAGTGATGTATGAGCAGCCCCTGGATGGGAAGGGGAGGAGTGAGAGTCGATAGAGAATGGTCACCAGGGTCACCCTCCAAATGACCAATTTACATTTACAGACATTTCAGCACAGCCTGGACCAGCTACTGAAATGCAAAACAATTCTAACAGCTCCAGACTGCTGGCCCTCCTCCAAACACCATCAGACAGCTGACTTAGCAAGCTGCTCTGGGAAAACTGGGGAGAACAGCCCACCCAGGATCCTGCTGGGCATTGTCCAGCTCATGTACTCAGCCCCTGCTGGCACAGGTAAAGCCAAGAGACAATCACTCCAAGGAACATTCATTCCAAGGGTGATTTGTTCCAGAAGCCATAGAATTGTAGAACCATGGAATGGTTTGGGTTGGAAGTCCTGTCACCTGGTAAAAAGTCCCTCTCTGTAAGTCCAGACCTGCTGGGAGGGCCCCAGTCAGGTCCATGAGGCTGGAATAACACCAGGCTCCTGCCCTGAGCCAGGCAGGGACACATCACCTCAGTCCTGAATCACACCTGAGCCCTCAGGGCAGCCCTGGGTGAGCCCAGGAGACATTCCAGGTTCAGCACTTCCCAAATCCTCTGAACACCACCCTCCCTCACCCCAGCAGACCTGCAGCTTGAGCTCCACTGTTCCTTAAGCACTGGGAGCAGCATTAGGAGGGCTGATAATGGCAGCAGTGTCTGGGTGCAGTCCAGAATTAACTGGAGTACGTCTGGAAGGAGCAGGGGAATCACTGCCACAGGATTCTTGGCTCTGGCCAGCTTAGGCTGCATTACACCTCGGTGACAATTAAAGTGATTCCACCAAGCCTAAAGCACTTTGGTCTATTTTCTTCCTTCACAAAAAATACAATTTCGAGCAAGAAAGCTCAAAGAAAAAAGGGCTTTTCTTTCTGTGTGTAAAGATGTAATTTAGATTTTGCCTCGTGTCTCCATATTTATTGTACATTAGGCTTGAACTTGAAAAGCCGAAAAGAAAAAAAAAAGAGGAGAAACTGAGAAAATATTGTGGTTACAAAATTAAACAAATCCAGGATGGCTGGACAGAAAAAACCCCAACCTGCTGCAAGGAAGTGTTTGTCTGTGTGCACAATATGTTGCTGGTATTTATTGAGCAGTGAGTCTCGGGTTGTGTTTTCTTATTTACACTCCTTTGGTCTGATTCTGTTTTCCTCAGCCCCACAGCCACATTTCAGCCAACTCTGGGAGAGGCCAGAGCTCAGCAGGCTGGAGGAGCTGCAGGAAGGGCCCAGGGTGATAGGGCAGCCCCAGGCAGGGCTGTGGCACCCCGGGACAGCAGAGCTGCCATTCCCAGTGCCCACATCCCCTCCCTGGCTCACAGTGCTGCCAGCACAGCACAGCAAACCCTGCTCACTCCCCAAACGGGGCTGTGGGACCTGTGTGCTGCTCCTGGCAAACAGCCAGCCCCAGGCTGTGCTTTCAAATACATTGATTTTTTTTTTTTTCCCCCCAAATGCCAGCCCTTCTTGGTTAATCCTTTAGTCATTATGGTCTTTTTCTGGATCACAGAGCAGCAGCAGCAGCACTGCAGGTGCCACGGGGAGGCCGTGCCTGCAGTCCCTCCCTGCTGGCCCTGTGGCAGTGGTGGTGGCTGGGGACAGTGGGGATGTGCTCACAGTGGTGCCCAGGGCAGGACCTGGCTCCCCCAGCCCTCAGGAGGGTTTGCAGAGCCCCTGGCACAGTGCCCTGCCCTCCTGGCAGCCTGGGGAGAGAGGGAAGACACAAACTGCAGCCACAACCTGCCCAACACCTCTGCAGGCAGGGCTGGTTCATCTCCTCTGAGCCCTAAATCCAACCAGCTCTTTAGTCAAGTTTCGCTTTGCTTACTCACTGAGCAGCAGATTCCTGGCCTCATCTGACAATCAGATTTGACACAACTGGTTTGCAATAAATAACAGCATTTCTCCTCTATGGGGTAACTCTAACCAACAACTCCACAGGTTTTTCAGTCTCCCCTGACACATTGGGAGAGCAGAAAGCTCGGAGCAAGGTCCTGCAGCCATGGAGAGACTGGCAGACCTGGCTGGCTGCAGCCCCACCACCTGCAGATGATCACCCTGGTGAGAGGGTTTGCTTTGGCAAGAGAGACCAGAGGCATGGATGATGACAATAATTACCTGGAAACAGAAACATCTCCTGTCAGCGGGGAAGAAGCTGCATTATTCATTGGATTAGACTTCATTTTGCTTGCTTCGGGTTCATTTTGATCTCCACTGATTTAAAACCAGACAGCAGCAGCTCCTGGATCATGTGCCATTATTGGTTTAAAGAGAGCTGGGTGATGTTCCTCTCCCACATCTTGCCCGTTTGACAGCACAGCTGTGGGTGTCACTGTGCAAAGGCTGCTCCCTTTTGTGAGTCAAATTTCTGCCACACAATGAATTTCTGAGTCAGTGGTAGGCACATCAGTATGGGATCCTTTAGCTCAGTCACACAGGCACAGTGACAGGCCCCAGCTGGCTGCAGCAATCCCAAATGGATCCTCCTGGAAAACAGACCCCAGGGTTATCCCAGGGAATCGTGTCCAATGGACAAGCATGGGGGAATATCCCCTGGCGTTTTTCCTTCCTCCTGCACATCCCCACCCAGGAGGATTCATCTGTTCATCCCAGGACACTCTGAAGCCTTCTTCACAAACACCCCTGCACATCAGCCTCCTGCCTGCAGCTGCAATCACACCTGGCCAGTTCCTGCACAGAGCAGGGTGAGACCCAACGTCCAAAGGGTCCTGGAGGGGGCAGAGCCAGCACAGGGCCTGCAGGAGCACCATCCATCCACGTGTGGCTTCCAGAGTTACAGCACCAGGAATGTCTCACAGGTCCCTTTGCACATCTGCAGGTGCCTGGGCTGCTCCCTGTGTGCAGCTGTGCCAGGGACAGCTCCACCCAATCAGACTGACCACCCCGACTGTCAGCCCTGCCCAGAGAGAGGGAACATTGCCCTAAATTCCCTCTCCCCTGTGGTCCAACCCTGGCCAGCTATGGACCACGGGGGGAAAGCTGGGCTAGGATAAAGACAAAAGACAAAAAGGTGCTCTTAACGTTCATGGGACACAGTCCCACAGCTTTAATGTAGAACCCACACCTTGGAGCCCGTGAAGGGAAAGAGGGAGAGACCCCCCCCATGTGGGGAGTTTTAATCCCTAGGAAAGAGGGGAAGGGGAGGGGGTCTGCTGACCAATGGGGACTGAACCAGGGGGTGGGGAGAGATAAGGGGTACCAGGTGAAGGGGGTGCAAAGGTCCATGGGAAAATGCAACCAATATTTTGTGTATACATATAAAAATACCCCCGGTGCAATCTAACAAAGTGAACTAACTACGTAGTGCAATACAGCAGGACATGGCTCCAGGCTGCTGAGGGAACAGCCAGGTGAGATGGGGCTGACAGGCAGTTTTGTGCCAGGCCATGCCAGGCCAGGCCGTGTCACAGGTCCCAGCTGCCCTGCAGGCACAGGCACACACATCCTGCTGTGTCACAGCACTGCTGGCAGGAGCTCAGCCCTTCTCCCTTCCCACCCTGCTGCTCTGCTCTGCTGGCAGTCCCAGCAGCCACGTGCAGGGTGTCACCCAGTGCTGGCAGAGCTGTGGGGCTGGAAGGAGGCAGAGTCCTGGTTTGTGGGTTCTGGAGGAGCATGGTGCTGCTTTGTGGGTTCTGGAGGAGAGGAGCACAGTGCTGGTCTGTGGGTTCTGGAGGAGCACAGTGCTGGTCTGTGGGTTCTGGAGGAGCACAGTCCTGGTTTGTGGGTTCTGGAGGAGTGGAGCACAGGGCTGGTCTGTGGGTTCTGGAGGAGAGGAGCACAGGGCTGGTCTGTGGGTTCTGGAGGAGCACAGTCCTGGTTTGTGGGTTCTGGAGGAGAGGAGCACAGGGCTGGTCTGTGGGTTCTGGAGGAGAGGAGCAGCATGGGACTGCTTTGTGGGTTC